>OZ026494.1:24375434-24570434 GCA_964019985.1 Aurelia sp. 4 Dawson et al 2005
CAGCCCTGTTTCCCACTAAACAACCAATATATAAGAGCCTAGTCAGGCCGACTTGCAAAACTGTAGGTTCTTATACGCGGGCTTTTACTGTAGTAGACAGGACGTACCGTATAGTTAATGTATTTAGGTCCATGGCATCTGTGACTAAATTTGGCAATTCTCGTGAGTTTAGTTGTTCGCACAATTCATCTCTGCGCTGGAATAAAAGAACGACAGGTTCATGTTACAAAGCAGAGTATAATAGACCTACAAGGTGTCCCAAAGAAATTTTGCCCCGTTTGTTTGGCTGCTGTGGAGGAGCCATATATTCAATTATTTCAGTTTCTACACAGCTGCATAGGTCAGGCTTCAATTTTGAGTTTGAGACCTTGTTTGAGTCCATCTGAAAAGTAGTTGCTGATTTATGGCAGAGAAACGGCTAAATAAGTGGTTGCTTAAAAAACTGCACTTCTGTTGTACTCAAGCAATGTCAAAATAGAATCAGTTTTCAAAGAAGTGGTTCTGGCGTAGCACTGACATTTTTGCTAAAATCTTTAAAGTTTAAGCAGTGTTTTCTATTGATAAGAGAGCATTTTCTTCCTGTTAAAATTGTACTGAAGATTCACATAAGATGCCAGAATCCTTTCTTTGAAAACATATTCTATTTTGACATTGCTGGAGAACAATAGAAGCGCTGTATTTTTTAGCACCCACTTCTTTAGCCTTTTCTCTACTATAAATAAGCAACCACTTGTAAGATTGACTCAACAAGGTCTCAAACTCAAAGCTGAAGCCTGACTTATAGAGCTCTGTAAAACCGGAGATAATCGAACCTACAGCTCCTCCAAAGTACCCACACAAATGGGGCACATTTATTTGGGGCACCCCATACATTTAGCTAGATTGATGTAAGGTTTGCTGAGACCAAAGAAATATTCTGGACACAGAATGCGAAGCCATTACAATGCAGACCATAGCCAATTACAAGTAAAACATTCCAAATTGATGGGAGAGCTGAGGAAACATGAAACAAGACGAGGAGATTGAACATTAAGGTTTGAGACAAATTCAGGAAGAAGTAAAGAACAGAAAATACCTTCGCATCTTCAAATGCAAGGAGGAATGTCCTTCCAGATGTAAGGAATATCTCAATGGCATTATCCTGTAAATAGAATACCTTTGAACTTCACTTCTCAAATCTAAATGCTAAACATTAAACGCAAAAATTTATTATGCAAATGCTTCATTGACATTGTCTGAAGCAAGGTGATGCAGAAATGGATCTTTGCCAGATCGCTTAAATCAAGGTCTTACTGTGAAGGGGTAGAAGCCACTTTCCAACTAAGGACAGACGACATGGCAGTCGTATCGGCTTCTTCTATCGCGCAAGGATACAATCTGGTAGATATGGAGTCACGAGAAAAGTTAACGGTGCACTAAGGCGTCAGGTTTAAAATGGGCCAAAATTTGGAGTGCTCAAATAGAATGTCACCGCATATTCCAGCAATCGAACAACAAAAACAAACTGCATGAAGCTTTTACCTGTAATGCGTAGCGACGTTTCAATATCTCTTTAATTTCTTCATACCGCCATGAAATTGAAATCACATCCTTGTCACTAAAGATGATCTGTAGACATAAAATAAAATATAAAAATCTTGAAACAACTGGTTGTTATAAGCAGGTAGTCAGTACTCCCTCAAAAACTTCTGAGAAAAAAAATTTGTGGAAAACAGAAATCTCCATCAAAACACCAAAAGAAACGGAAATTTCCTTTCCTTTGAGTGGAAACCATTAGAAATGCCCCTCTTCCTCTTTATTTTTAAGGTAAAAAAGTACAGGAAGTTTTGTTGTATTGCGTTAGGTTAGGGTCTTGCTTGTAATTGCATTGTTTGTGATTGCTTTAAAGGCGCGGTATCGGATTTTTGTAAACAAACCGATTTTGCGGGACAATGCGCGTTTGGTATCAATGAGACCAATGATCAATGGCGGACAGTGATCACAGCTTCGAAGTTCGATGCAGATTGAAACTGATGCGGTTATCGGTTCTTCGGTTTCTAATTTGTCATGGATGAACTTTAATACGATGTTGTCAGTCTTGACGAAGACAAACAACTTGATTCAAGTGAAATGAACGATGAGAGTGACACTTCATTTTCCGGAGAAGAGCCCGTAGCATCTAACATAAAATTATGGGCCTAAATCACGTCATACTCGTCTCTCACGGTGCAGGGAAAGGAAGGGGTATCAAGTAATGATGAAAAGTTTGATTTGGGAAAGAACGTCAGTCTTAGTCATTGCTCCCCCTATGTAGCCCGAGAGCTGTAAAGTGGCTCATATGAACTGCTGAAAAAGCAAAATTAGTCATTTCCCATGGGAGGCACTCAGCACATGCACATACTGGGAGGTAAGTCCAATACTTCTGGGCAATCCTGGCCTCAATTCGCATTGTTTCTGGACTTTGATATTCATTTACTGGTGTCACATGTCACAGTATAAAATTAGTTGATATGTTTGAGTTGCAGTGAAGCTGAACTGATATTTTGGGTTGCTAGAAAATTTCTTGGATGGACCCCCCTTTTTGTGTATGTGCTGAATGGCCCCTTTGGCCATTCATTCATTGAGGAAAAGCTATGTGATCATTACGAGTGCTTTTCATATCTCCTCTGCTAAAAATCTTATGCCAAGATGTGAAACCGAGTTATTTTTTGGTTGAAAAGGTTGGCATGTTGAATAATTTACTGCCCTTTATTCGCCCATATGACTTGTTCAAGGCCGACAGCCTCTAGGCTATAGGCCTCATGTTCAACAGGTCTGTAGGAAGCAGGGGCAGTGGAGGCTCAAAGCCCCAATAATTTTGAAAATAAAGTACTACACCACAAGCATTAATTAGATTCACTGTTCAGTATTGTTTGAAGAACAATCACAGCCCCCCAAATCTGCAGCTGCTTCCTACAGCCTTGCTATTCAAACAGGAAGATAAAAATGTGCACTGTCTTGCAAATTTGATGAGTTCTTTTTTAAATATTCTATATATAACTGAAATGTTTTCAATATCAATGTACAAGTTTCGTTTTTTGTTCATTTGTCTTGTCAGCACTGGAGTGACTCTATTTAAACTTGACTTCTGTATTGTTGAAAGCTTTTCGTCTTTGATGACACTGATACAACTTGCTGTCCTAAAAAAGTAAACCATTCAAAAGTAAGCATAAGAAAGTAAACAAAAGGAGCTCTATTCCAATGCCCTAATTCACACTAACAGAATTAAGCCTATGCTTTGTTCAAAACATTGTCAAATTGCAACTGTGAATGGTATTCAAGTTTCCCTATTAATTCTCATTCAAACTCACATAACATTGGACTGATTTTTCCTTATTTATTCATATAAATCAAGACAAAATTCAAATTTGCAAACAAATGTGTTTGGAAGTTAGGGTTCTGGGAGCATTTCTAGGCTGGGACGGAGGTTCAAGCAGCACACCGAGGATGTTGAATCCATTTCTATTTTGAAATATCAACATTACTTCCCATTCAAGGGGAAGTTAATTTTTCACGGAAATTCCAAATGGTGTGCCTTCCTGTAACTACCAATCTTATCCACTTGCAGATACAGTGTCAGGTAAAAGAAAAACATACCTTTGCATTCCTTTCAATTGTCTCCTCTTGCAACAATTTTTGATTTCTTGAACTTAAATCTACAGAGAAGAAGATGTTCAGCCTTAGAACTCAGTTGTCAAGAAAGTCTAGATTTTATCAAGACAATAAGAAGCCTTGTGTTGTACTTTTATGAATAGAAAAGAAGGAGGGGCAGGGGGCAGACAGTGTGTCAGGGAAACACAGCATGATTTATTAATAGGATATTTAGCAATTTTCATCATGGTCATTGTTTTCATGAAGACCTGAGAGAGTTCACAGAGAGAAGGAAAGATTAAACCAGCTTTCATGTGAAGTACAGATGGGCTGGGAGGCCAAGTTTACCATAACCGACAGGCAGTGTGTATCACAGTCTTGTGTATGCTGAATGGCTTTCGCATTGTCTGTGTTAGGCCCCTGACAATTTTTGGGTAGCTATTTGGGATGTTTGGTTTTGGGATGAAACATCGTACGTAATTCCAGAGGGGCATATGAGAACAGACTGTTTTCTTGCTTGAAGCAAGTTTTCAGCTGGCTTGCAAATACCTTCAGTTTAGACAAATATGTTCGGTCGTGTTCTATGACCTCTCGATGATTATGACAGGTAAGGAAGGCCCTAGGCTCTAGCATCTATATGGCATAAATAGTTCAAAAACATACCTCCCTCTCCAGATGAATAAGAATAGCAGCGAGATGAGAATCAGCCTGAAACACTTTCCAATCTCTAAGAACACCACCGCTAACAAATCTTGTTTGTAAGGTAGATTCTGCAGTGTTATTTTGCCAAACCTTTACGGTCAAGCAGCTGTTCCTTGGTTGCCGCAGAGTCGTCCAAATCATTCTCTTTTTCTCTGGTAATTCAATTCGTTTTTGTCACAAATAGTGTTATCAATGTATCAAAGAATCCTTCCTGTAACATTTGCACCATTAATTACATCAAAAAACTGCATTCTGTGTTCGATGCGAGCGGATACTTTGAAGCAATATTTCTCTTATAAAATCCTCCATTGAAAGTTCGGTGTTTCACCCAAACAACTCTCACGACTGCAAAATTATTGCCACGCGCATTGTCCCGCAATACAGCAACTTTAAGGTACAGCCAAATCTGAACCATTTCAAACAATTGCAACAGTTTCAATTATGATGCAAAGTCCAACTTTCAAAGTAGATTAAAATCCCTACTACTCCCTCGAATAGTTTGAAAAGTAGCTGTACAAAATAGGTAAGGAAACTTGGGAAATAAGTTTTATTACCTGTGATTGGTTTTGGTCATCAAGAATTTCTTCACCAACGAAGTACATATGTGTCTCTCCTATAAAAATCACAGCAGGAATTGTGAGAAAATCGCGGGCGACTTATATTTACAATTTACGATTGCCAATCATTATCATCCATTCGATCCTTACGGGTAGTTTGGCATTAACATAATAGTACAGCAACAAATAACAAACTAAAAACTCTAAGGGCATGTCAATCGATGACAGTATTTCGTGAAATCCATTGTACATGTGGTCTGCGTATTCATTCCTCACAAGAACAGTTTTGTTATCGAACTGAAGCAGTTTAAACCCTTTTGCATTTGTTCATGGTAATCACTATGCTCATAGCTTACGAATTCCGTTACTCTGACACCAGGAGATTGAATAAAGAAGGCTAGATGAGAATACAGCATTTAATATAGTTTGATAAATTAGAAGCCAAAAAACTGCAAGAATTTGGCATTTCAAGATAATATCACTTGAGAAGACAAGGCAGGAAGAAGTTTAATATAGGTATGCTCTCTTATTAAAGCAAAAACGGTCATCCTATTTGCTCACACACCACATTATGTCTATAGATGTTGATACAATAGTTAAGATATACGTACCACTTAGCACGTAACCTTGTGTTTTTGCATCTGGTGTTACTCGATGGCAATGGTAGTAGAACCTGAAAAGTAGCTTCAACATGAGACAAGATAGGAGATAAAAACATCCCATCAATAATCGTCAATCAAAAATACTTAACAATAGACTTTAAGTGAAAAAACGAGGACTAGGCGAAAAGAAATGTGATTTTTAGGGTTGATACAGAAAACTGTCTTGAAGGTGTTGCAGTGCAGTGCTGTAATCATCTGAATTTGCAGCCAACACAGTCAGATCGAGTGGGTTCGATACCTGGTAGGACCGCATCATTCACGGGTCATGACAAGGGGTCGCGGACTAAATTAGATCTGCTTTACTTCCGCTATCCCAGTGCTTGCTGCTGAAAAACGCAACTTCATCTTCACCTTCAGCTTGTTTTTATTGCCGGCGTGTTCATGTTCAATTAGATTCAGCAGCTTACTAGGGTTCAATCGGTTATTCCTTCCCGTGGATATGCGAGATTTTCCGCAGAAGACTCCTTTTAAAAACCTCTAAAAGGAGTGAAATGAGAATCAAAAATCCTTTGGTTTTCCTTCCAGACAATACTGGCATTAATGTGTCAGCATACATTTGGTCCTCTTAAGAGAAGGGAATCCTCCTGAATAAGCTTTTCACGAATAAGGTGGAAGACTTTTGCATCCTCCCAAGAGCGACAGCATTTGGTTAAAATGCGATTAATTCATTGCTGTAAGGTACACCAAGGGGGAACTTTGCTCACTATTTAACACGCTTCTTAAGGTTTCTCGAAAGGAGTTTCGAAAGGTTTTTGTTGTGTTCGGTATATAACAGCTCGGTCATGTCATTTATCTGTTAATCGCATGAACCAAACTGAGGAGTGGGCGACGAAATGCGTATTTGGTGTGATAATTTTCGTAGGATAATGTTGCTGGTTACTTGATTTTCTTGCAGGTTTAACAGTTTTCTCTCTAGTTACAGGTTTATCTTATATTTTGATTATTGTTCTTTTACAGGAGTTGACAGTGTTTCCTTACAGGTTACAAGTTTATTGTTCGTCCATGGGTTTATTATGATGAGCCCGCTATCTAAAGCTATTTTAAGATTTTGCACCACAAATCATTTGTTTACAAAGGGCATTCTTGCGAAATTCCCCTGTAAAATCTAAAAAGAGTGACTAGTTTCAGCCAGGTAAATTCTAAAAAACTATTGCCAATATCATTGCCTTGATATTCAGAGGGCAGTAGACTTTCAAACGCAAACTGTTTTTATTGCCACACCCAGTAGTATGGAGGCAAGTTTCTTGGGATTGTAATGGGGACAAGAAGCATCAAACATCTTTTCATTGCAGAGAAGTTGAAAAAGGAAGAGAGGCGAGCTATTTTCGAAAAGTGATAGCTCTGTATCTGATGAGGCAACTTACAATGACCACGATGAAATGCCATTGTAGATAAAACTTAAATTTGATGCTACACTGGGGAACATTTCAACCAACAACTGACAAGTCTTTTAAAGGCTTAGGAGAAGAGAGAAATAGAAACAAGTAACCTGATGGTATCAATTGTTTTGAATGTATAGTAAGTTGGTTGATCATCATTGCAGCTTTCCAGGAACAAATATGAAAGGTTTTGCTCGTGGCATGGCAGTTCTGGAAAATAAAACGATGATTGATCAAGAAAAATTTGAACATAGTAATCATTTGCTAATAATTTACATAAGAATAAGACAAATTTAAAGAATCGTAATGATTTTCAGAAAGGATCATAAATATTGAAAAGACTGTTGGCAATCTTTGCAGCTCTGTCTTGGAAGATTCGGGAAGAAACAAAATTGAAACCTGAAAGTTTTCTAGCTTTCTTTTGAAGGTCTAAATCGCACTAATTACGCTTCTCATGCGGGGTGAGAAAGAAGTTGAAACTGCAAAAATCATTATTGAAACTGCAAAATTATTGAGACTTCGATCTATCAAAGACGTATTTACTTAAAGAGGTATCTGTCTGCAATGTAGCCAAGCGTTGAAAGGGCCAAGAATCCTTCAATTAAAGAAAACTGCTGCATGAGTTGGACGTACATTTCGTTCAAACTGCCCATAACACCAGAAATGAATCATGATATGCATTATAAAAGAAGCATTACTTTTCTTACTTGATCTCCGAGTAGATGACATAAAGAATTTTGGTGGAATATCAGTATGACATCTTTGAAGTCTTATCCTGACTCGACTGGGGCCTTCCGTTGGATCAAGTTGCCATGAAGGACTGCAGTGATCAGGGCATTCAGACCAAAGGGCTCTACAAAATACAAGATGGTATACGGCATGTAAAATCAGCGCGAGAAAACAAATGAAGCGACTGATGCAACGAACTATCAACGTTCGTTCGTAACAGCTCCATAAAGAGGCTAGCCATCACTCAGAAGCAAGAAAACAATACATCAGCCCCGTTAGCGCTGAATTTGAACTAAAGGGCACATACTCTTTATGCTCGATGGCTTCACTATGCTCTGGTTGCTTGTTTTGAATATGCAATTTCGCTGAGAAACGACGAGAAAAGGTTGGAAACAAGGAATGGACAATACACCATTCAACTTTATGAACAACTTGAGCTCGTGACTACATTTTATTTCTTTGAAACCCTGACCAGACATCTAATGTCAGACGGCATTTTAGCACATTATCCATTAGTTCTTAAATCGTAGTGCAGTTGTTTCTTAGTTTAATGTTGCGTGTCTTCTTACAGGCCACGGGGTAGTCATTATCTTTTCGCTCCTTGTGGTATCGTCCCTAGTGTAGTATAGTAATTAGAATTCGTATTGCAGAAAATAATGTGTAAATTTTAATTTAAATTTTTTACGTTGCATTGCGACGCAATTAGCATTCAGCAATCAGCAATTAGCAAAGTTGCATTGCGTTGCAGTTTAATTTAAATTTTAACAATTTACATTTTAATTTCAAAATAAATTCGCATGAGGTAATGTTGAAAAGATTTTCAAACCAGAAATCACGCTTTCAAAAATCAATGTTTGCAAGTCTCATTACTGATTCAAGCACGAAGTGAAATTTAGCTTGTCATGTGAAAAAAAAGAAAGTAATATTGTTATTGTAATAATACACATCAATAAAAAAACTACACCATTCATAGCTGTATAATCTCTCATTTCTTCATCAATCATACCATTTCTAGAAATGCCCTTTAAAGAGGCAAGAAGTCAAATGTATGCATTTTATCAAAATTCAAAACTATGGGAGAGCCTCCGCATATTTCATAGCCTTTGAAAAAACCAAAAGTCGTCTGATTGGTTAGGGATCGTCTCCAAATGTTCGTATCAAATTCGTATCGGGAATTCGTAGCATTATACGACTTTGATACGATATTCTATAAGCCGCATACGAATTAATTCGTATCGTCACCTTTTAGAATTCGTATAAATTCGTATACAATTCGTATGTGATTCGTATGCAGCTCGTATCAAATTTGTATAAGCAAGTCGTAAATGCAATTCGTATCAAAATCATAGAAGTAATTCGTATACACAATGTATATCAAAATCGTATCAAATTCGTATCAAATTCGCATTCGTATAGAAATCAAACAATTCATATGAAATTCTTATCTTTTGTGCGACTATACGAATTAAATCGCATGACACCTTTCCACATATACGATTGAATTCGTATCAATTCGTATAAAAGCTATACGATAATTTGGAGACGATCCCTAAACAGCTGCTCCTTGTTGACCGACAGTATAAGGGCCTGATTACATGAGAGTTTTCACCACGGGGCTAGGATTTCACCCCGCCTTCCCGAGGTGAAAATATTTTCGATTACATGGGAGGTTTGAACCCAGGGCTGAAATCTGCTGCCACGTGTGAAATCACATTTTCAATTGTGAAAGCAGTCCAATATTTTGATTACGTCAGTGCATCCGATGTAAAACAAAAGGGATTAACCGATGATTAGGTGTGACAATAAGGATTAAAGTTTCATCCCGGGTAGAGCAAACAGGGCCGAGATTTCAACCCTATGGTGAGTTTCTTTTTTTTTCGAAGGTATCTAGGCCAAGACGGTCTCTCACCTAATAACAACAAACATATCTACAAGATCAACTAAATTACAAACAGTGTGAAGTTAGTAACAAAGAAAATGTCAATTGTCCTGATAAAGATAGCGATACTCTACATGGTGTTAATTATGGATAGCAAACATTAAGTGGTGCACGTTTATTGCAAGGAAAAAAATTCTGATTTCAGTCTGAAACATTTTAATAAGAAATTTGCTACCAAATTCAGACAATTTTTGTCCTCTTGGCTTAGTAGCCAGATAAATTTATTCCACACACTGAGTTGGATTACATTTGGGAACAAATTTACTATTCTGGTTTCGAGACATTTCCTGTCCTCGTGAAACTGTGGGCACATCATGACAAAGTGAACTTCATCACCAAGAACTTGTTTTCCAAGAGACAGACAGTATTTACAGTGTCTACCAGATCTTGGTATTCTATTTTTACCAAACCGCCCAGCTTCTATTTCAAGGTTATGTGCACTCATTCGGAACTTTGAGAAGCATTGTCTCTTCTTAAAGTCATTTATTACATCCAAATATGTTTCAAATTTGAAAACTGACTTTATCTGCGCATAAGTACACAGCTTTTTATCCTGCACTAGATGTTCATTGAGATTAGACAGGGTGTGATTTTCAAAGAAGCGCCTAACTTTCAACTTGATAGCAGAGACGTTGTCATTTGGTAGAATATCATATCTTGCTTGCAATTCACGGACCCTTGATACCCAGTTTACAAAACCTAAGTCGGCAGCATCACAAAGGAAGCAAAAGGATTTACAGACAAGTCGATGTGGCTCAGAGACATTCAGTAATTGCAATCATAGTCACAAGAGAGAACCACTATGTTGCAATCTAGCAAAGAATTTCAGCATACAGGCATGTCTGATCGACTGAAGGGAAATTCTTCCTAATTCAGCATAAACTGCGTCCGTACACGTTGTTGATTTTACACCCAGAATGTATTTGCACGCAGAAAGATGCAGAAAGTTTCAACCCAGGGCTGAAGATATCTCATGTAATCGGAAACGCAATCTTGTAAGCCTTAGACCAGAAAGAAGAGACAGAGTTTCACCTCGGGTAGGTGGGCTGAACACTCAGCCCTATGATGAAAACTCCCATGTAATCAGGCCCCAAGGCTCTTTGTTGACCGATTCGGGTACTGCTGATTTTAGTAATACTCGTGCTTTTCCCAATCTAAACGATTCATGGCCATAAGGCCCTTTAAACAGAAGCTTTCCAAAAAACCTAATGGTTCGCTATTGATGAAGAATTCAAAAAGGAAAGTAATGTATATTTATTAAGTGTTTAGCGTATTGGTGGTTAGTACTTTATAACTTTGTTAAGTAATTCCAAGGTTCGGTCCAGTCTACAAATAGAGCAAGCAATTATAAAGTGCATAATTGTTTCAAACCAAACTCGTACGTGCATACGAAATCCAGCTACTGATTAAACAAAACAAAAACAGATCTTAAAATACCATATACCGGGTGAGTCAATAAAAACGCCTGGCGTTTGAAAAATCCCTGATCCCTCATTATCAAAGCAATGATGTTGAAAACTGTGTTGTTTTATCCCCGATATGTCAAATGAGGTTCTTCCCGTCGTAAAAGGAGATTTTCTGCAGAATGCCCATTTCGAAAACCAGCAAAAACGAGCGAAAACAGCAAGCAAAATTTCCCTTTATTCTCCTTCCTAGCAATAATGACTCTTGGATATGCTCATGTATTTAGTCCTTATGGGAGAACAATATCCCCTTGAATAAGTTATTCACACAAGGGAGAAGACTTTTCAACCCGGCGAAACGAAAGCATGTGCTAAAGCGTGCTGAAAGTCATCGCTGTGAGGTAAACACATTAGGGATTTTTGCTTATAGTTTCAGCATGTTTTTAAAGATTTCTCAAAGGGACTCCTTTAGAAAATTGCCGATGGAATCTGAACGGAGTGCCCGATTTTAGCTAGAACAATTTCTTAAAATAATTGAACATGTTAGCTATTTAATCAAATATTGCATAATATCATTGCCTATATATTCAGGGAGCAGTAGGCTTTCCAACGCCGGGCGTTTTTTCTGACTCACCCAGAATAATATCACAAAAAAACAAACTGCGTATAGTACCGTAAGAGCTAGTATATAAATGAAGAGGAACAATTGTTTTTTTGGATATTCAATATAAAAATTTACACGAGAACAAGGTACTAAAGGCTATACTTACAAACTACTGGATTAAATAACAAAGGAGGATGACCAGGGAAGCAAGAACCCTTGAGTATCCCAAGGGTTATAAAAATTATAGGCTCTTTTGTGCGGGTTTTTACTGTAATCAAAAATCTTACCGTTCTTGAGTGAGTTGAGTGATCAGTTTCCTCCACAACTTCTTCACTTCAACTTTCTTTGAAACAGAGCCTCCCAAAAGCTGGAGTAATTTCTGCCTTTGTCTATCTTGTTCTTCAATGACAGCTTCTGTGACTTCTCTCCCTTGTAATGCAATTTCTCCTGATAGCTGAGTTGCCTGGTCTGTTTTCCTGTTTGAAAATAATTCAGAACCATTAAAGATGGCTCGTTAAATGTCAAAGAGAAATCGGAACATACTGAAGATCTTTTCCTCAGACCATAAACACAGCCTGAAATGCCTTATCAAGTTTGGGACTCATCTTGATGGATGTCTGGTAAAATGGTTTCAGTACATTTAACAACTATTTCGGTGTTTAAAGTGTCATTAAAGTTTCTTGGACCAAAGGACTGCATTCTACATTTTACCCTTCAATGACTTTAGAGACATTTGGAAAAAGCGAGCGAACAGTATTCAATAGTTTTAAACTCTTGACTTTCATATTTTTAGGCTTCTTCTCGCGTGCTGGAAGTGCTACTGCTACATCAATTGCTTTTGACACCAAGTGCTGTTTATGTACTTACCATCACCTAGCCCCCTACTTACTTCATTATTGATTCAATTTTACCATTGGTAAAAAAATTCGTCATTCATTAAAATGGATTTCACAGATTAATTTTACCTTTTATAACTATCTTTCCTTTGTGCTAGCAACTGTTTTTGCCTTCTGGTCTTTATCTAAGGGAGAATGTAGCATACAAAATATTAACCTCATATAAAAGTGACAACGTTATGTCTCGTTCAATTCCTACCCTGACAATCTCCTGGGCAGCCGGGGGGGGCGAGGGGGGGTCAACGAGATTTCTTTACACTATAATGTAGACCGTCATATACTAAAGTTTTCTTGAAAATTGCATTTATTTTCCTCAAGTGGTTAGGATTTACGATGCTTCAATTTTTTCAAAATTTCCGATGAATTTTTACGAAAATAATGAAAATGCTGCCATTTTGACAAGAATAAAAAAAAATAGAAAATTTCCACGGCAGATTTACAGCGAATTGCCCAAATTTCCTTTCCAGTCATTTAGTTCTTAGCAAAATGTGAAGCAATTTTACACCCACCTTGTTCAAGATTTGAAAGATTAACCCTATGCTAAGTTGATATGGAAACAAACAGTCTTGGATTACTCACCTCTCGTATTTCTTGATAAAGTTGCTGCTCTGCAGTGTCAACAATATCAACTCTCAATAATTTCATTAATGCTCTCATTGATTCTCTTGTTTTCACCTGTTCTTCGGTTAGCTGGGTTTTCTTGTACTTCAGACATATACCAATACAAGATAGAAGTCTTTCCCGGTTCTGCAAACAACATAGTTGTCCAAACTTTTATAGCATTCAAGACAGGGAGCCTGAACAGTAATACTCTGAGGGTTGGGAAATTGCTAATTTTTCGAATAAGTCTGCTTTTGTCACGAGTTGCACATGTTCTCCACATTGTGCATGTTCTCTAAAATGAGTTGAACTGTTTGAAAGACTTAAGAATGCTTAGCTCCTGTCCATTGAACGAAGTTCTATGAGTTATTTCCAAGATATGCAATGACATGCAAAACAGAATACGGAATACACACTTCCTCATATATTTGAACTGTAGGAGTGAGCTTCAAAGAATTATCCTCATATTTCTGCAATTACGACAGTAGTCAGAATCGCACCTACGATAAGGAAGATATTTCTCTACCCATGAAAATGGTTATCTTCAGTGCACAAGATAAATAATAATAATATAGCCACTTCTATAGCGCCATACAGTAGAAACCCGCATATAAGAACCTATTTTTATAAGAATCTTGAGGCTGAGATTCAGGATCTTAAACCCCCTAAGTAAGAAAATCTCAGAGGCTGACACTGGGGGAGGCTCTTATATAACAGGTTTCATGTCTTCAGAATTCCTCAGAACTTTCAAGAATTCTTGATATTATGATCAGAATTCTACAATGGTACAAAAGAATATGAGGTTTTTAAGAATGATTCTTACCTAAAAATGTGCTGAAGAATTCTCAAGGAACCCTCAAAAAGTCTTTAGATTTCTTGTGCTGAAAACAGTAGTAATGTGTGCAAGGTGAGAGCAGTAAAAGAACCTCCTAAAGGACCTAGCAGGCTGGAATTTAGAATAACAGCCACTTGATTAAGAGCCTATTCAGGCTGCTGGGGGACATGGGTTCTTTTCTTTGGGTTTCTACTGTATATCCCCAGGGCTCATGAATGCTAAACAACATAACTATTTAACACAGAGTCCAGAATATAGCTAACTTACATAAGAAAAAAATTCTTAAAATTGCTCACCTATTCAAAAAGAACTCCGTCATAAAATCAAATTATATGGTCAATACTTTTCAAACTTCGTTAGGACCTAATTGTACCTATATTTTCTAAAATCCGATTGTTATTTCTCAAAAGTAACGAAATTAGCAATCTGATCAATTCCAGAAATTATTTCAGAAATATTTTTTCATAATGAACCCACCTTTAATCCTGAAATGCCTTGAAGGAGAGCATGCATGATTTTCTTGCTTTCCTCTAATTGTACAATCTGTTGCATTGCATCGACTCGCATCTCAAGTTTCCTTACAGGTGATATCAAATATATCAACAAGCGGCTAGTCTAAAATGAGGACGAAATAAAATTAGTAAAGTCGAGCCTTTTTCATGGAAAGAAGTCTAAGTTGCTACGTTTCACAGCAAGTCTTACTACATGTACAAACAATTCTAAGGCCCTGTTTATATGGGGGAAATCACCTCACCTGCCAGACCCGGGGCTGAGAGGCGAGATTCCACCTTCCAATAGAATCCTTTGTATTTTCATACCGCGTTTACATGACGAACGCAACACCACCGGTATAGTGAAGTCCCACCTCACCAGAGGTGGAATCTCACCTGGGTGAGGTGAAATTTTTCCATATAAACGAAATACCACCGGTATAGTGAGGTGAAGTGAAATTTTTCGTTGATTCTCGTTGGTCAGTTCTTTCCAATTTCACGGAAGAGAGACTTTAATCCACCTCGCCTCTCAGCCCCGGGGCTGATAAGTGAGGTGAAACATCTCATGTAAACAGTGACTGAAAGTTACCTCGCCTGTCAGCCCCGGGTCTGGCAGGTGAGGTGTTTTTCCACATATAAACAGGGCCTAAGAAAAGAATTGAATTCTTGAACCAAATAGCGTATAAACTTACCTGCCCAACAAGGTCCTCTTTGGTACCACGTAAAAGAATCGTCCGATTCATGTCCACTGTTTTGAGATCCTAAAAGAGGTTAACAAAGCTGTTAAAAAACATGAACTCATATTGTCAACAACAAGGAAAAAAATTACCATTAATAACCAGTTTCAAGAGTTTGAAAAAATTTAAAAGTTGTGAGGTTACGGGTTTCATTTGATGATAGGATCCAGAGTGATACTTAGAGAGAAAAAGCATTCATATTCTAATCTTGTGTCGTAGCTATCGAATAATACCGGACGCTTGCTATGCCTAGTATTTGATGAAAGTATCTAAAGATTTGATACACGGCCGTGTCAAATGCACTGTCATGCTCGATTCATTGCATTTCGTACTTTCAAGGCATTCGATGAACAGTAGTCTGTCCCCAAGCCAGTCAATCATTTACAAGATGTCGTTGACTCAAAGTTTCGGGAGTGAAAGGAAATACAAGGTGCGAACAACTCCACTGGAAGTCATGGATTGCACATAACCAAACGCGGATAGAATTTGTACCACAATCACAGTAGCGTCTGTTGTTTTGATTTACACCAGAATGTAAAGCGATTAGCGATCGCAGACCAAAGATATTCTCTCAACGAGCAATTCAAAAGAAACAAAGGTTCAACAGTTGCTCTTATCCAGTGGGGCAAACAACCACTTTGTACACGCGAAAGGTAATGTCTAATAAAATTGAAGAGTTGATAACAAAAGAAGGATACTTCCAAAGCTCTGCCAGGACGGCTTTTGTTTCTTTTCAATGCAAATCTTGCAGCCTTGTTTGTTCTGATTTATTGCTTGAGGGAATTTCCTTGTCTGCTGTCGTTAACCGCTTTGAATTGCAGTGTCAATCAAAAACAACTGATGTTATTGTATTTCAAAATCTGTCATTGTTTACTCACCAAACAAATATGTACAGCTTCAAGCAAGTAGCTGAGCAAACCACTGCTGAAAACCATATCAGCATCTTGAGACAGAGTCATCGGATTCGCATCAGTTCCACCATGGCCTGCGGACGATAACTGCTGAAGGACCCTTCCAAAAAGATTGCTTTCACAGACAATAGTAGACTTGCTGAATAATGTTGCCAGGATAACAGCCTCATTGATGATGTACAGAAACCTCTCTTGGATTTCACTTAGTGAGGCAACGGATGGTGAATTTATCACACGCATTGATGAGCGAAAGAATTTATTGACAAAAGCACGTGCTTTTGAAGGTCGCCTTGTCATGGTTGAGCCACTTTCATGTCTGCTTTCAGATACTCTACAAGCAAAGAAAGACGAAAAGTGCAGCAAGTAAATGTTTGCTACCTCTGTTTCCATGGGAAATAAACACTGAATTACAAAATTTGGCTAAATTGAGTGGGATACCGGGTGAATAAAAGATATCCATAGTTGAAAAGGTGTGCTGCGAGAAGCACGTTGCATGGATTAAATCTAGATCATGAGTTAAAAACATTTAGATGCCATATGAAACCTTCCTCCAAAAAATACAACAAGATTATCAATGTTAGATTTCTAAGCCCCCAAATTACCATAAAAAAAGAAATTTTTAAGAAACTCGGTCATAGTTCAAGAAACAAAAGACTAAGAAATTTACAGAAGATCCTTGGATGTAATTATGAACTTTAGCAAAAGATTAAGTCATAAATCCTTGCAATCAGCCCACTGCATGAATTATCATGGACTGTCAAAAGTGGACAATTTTCTTGGCGCACCCAGTAGCAAAAATTTAAGAAATTTGCTGCTGGCCCAGGATTTAGGTTTCTTATAAAAAAGATAAGAACGGAAAAACCAGTCACGAACAATTCAAAATAAACTTTACGTTGAAATATACCTGTACGCAGAAGCTGAACCAGGTCTTGAAGTTGCAAGGTAAAATCCAGTTGTTGTGAAAAGTTCCAATACAGTTGACAGAGTGAAGTATTGTATAAATCTTGCTGATTTTACAACAACAGAACTCATTGTACCTAAGATGAGCAAAAATCATGTTAACACAGTAAAGAATCTACCAGAAAGAAATTGAATTGAGACGGGCTGAATTTTCTGAAGGTTTTAAGTAATAAAACATGCAGCATAGTGCTTGAGAATGTTGATGTAAATCACGAACTTCTGATAAAGCAGATAATGTATCCAGCCTTTCTATTATATTACTTTTACGCCTTGTTCCTAAGAAACTGTCAAAATGTTGAGACATCAAAACAGCCCGGTTTCAAAAACCTCCTTGTTTCCAAGTGGCGGGTTCTTATTGTCACAAAGATTGTACCTATTTCGTTGAAACTTATTAGTAAACAACAGCGCCCCTCCTCCTATCATTGTGAGTTTTATCAGTATACTTGGTACCAAATAATCAGTTAAACCTTGAGACGTACAAATCTGATTGGATTCAAAAACATGTTAAGGTTTTTGTATTATTTGGTACAAAGCGACCTTGGATCCCACTTTTCCCCCTAAAGTAGTAGAATTATGAGTGCCATCAAAAGTAGGAACCAGATGACCTGGTGTGTCTATTCCTGCTTTGGATGGCACAGATGAAAGTAACGAACTTCTGAGTTTTGAAGGAACAAAAAACTTATTAGTCGACAAGGCAAAAGCAAACAGTGTGATACCATAATGCATGTAATTCATGCATGTGTATTGCTACCTACCTATCATAACTTCCTGTTTAGCATACGGTTTACTGAAGGTATACAAGGGACATGGGGGATCGGTCTATTCAACCAATGGCAACAAGTTTTCATAAATCTTCTTTCTGAATGGTTGTCACATTACTACATTGTCGCATACCTTTAAACAACAATCTTAGTTGGACGAGAGACTGAATCTGTTTTCTCAAAGCTTCCATATGCTTGAAAGAAAGTTATCGAAAACCTGTTCAGATCCCATTTGGTTCACCCTGAAACAATTGATAAATCCCGGAAACGATGGCTTATGGGATCTTCACCAAAAATGGCATTTCGAGGCCCCTGGTTTCAGCTTTCGCATAAACTTGAACTTCAAAGGCCTGCAACTCCATGAATGTTTAGCGGATTTGCAAGATTCTTGTGTCAAAAATTAATTTAAAAACTCAGAAAAAGGGTTACTTGACCAAGTATTTAATCAGCGTATCGTTATTTTTTAGCATTTAGTCAAACGTCGAACAATTTTTTGGAGATATCCTGTATAAGCAAATGATTTAAAAAGTAAACCTTTCTCTTCTCTCTCCTTCGATTCTAGCATTTGAATGGCTAACAAGAGATCTTTAAATGTCTGAAAGTAAGCAGGCTCACAAGTCCTAAAACAAAGAATTCATCAAGTTACAGATTCCTCCTTTCATTTGGCAATAATCGCGATATTGTCAACAGAGCATGACTCTTTCAAAAAAGGGAAACGCTTGAATCAACTAGTCATCCACCTATTTTTGCAGTAAGGTGAGTGGAGACTAGCTATGAATATTGTTAATGGCACGATGGATCACAAATACACCAATGAACTTGCCGAACTAAATGCTGCCTACGTCTATTCGAATGTTGACATTGGAAGAATTGAAACAAATGGTTTGTAGAAAAGTACTATCAAGAAGCATGCTTGTATGAGAAATGACGAACAGCTTAGATCTTAAAGCTTGCTGTAAACTTACTGTGTTGCTTTTTTCACAATCCATGAGATCAAATCAAGTATGTCATTGAATACAGACACTTTCCACTTAGATCTAGGAATGAAACGGAAATTGAAGATAGTGAGCTGCAAACTAAGAACTATGTAGTGCGTCAAGCAGAAAATGTAGAGATTCGGATGCAAAAGCCAGAAGGCTTTGGCAGTCATCGGAGTGTAACATAAACAGAAATCTTGAATTCTCAGGCATAAGATTCCTTAGAAATTCATTGAGAAATAGACGCGAGTAGTATGCAATTGCTATTCTGAGCGTTTAAGCAGAACAATTATGCCATGCGTCATGCTGTAGAAGAAATATATACGTAGCGAAGATCTCTTGTGGTATATGACATCAAAATGATGTGAAAATTGCAAATCTGTGAATTAGATTGACAGAAAAAACGATACTTGCATGAAATGAAATAGGGTGACACCAAATCTACAGCATAAAGTTGACAATAGAGAATCAAAATCGAGTTCAACATGCTGCCAGAGCAAGCACTCTAGGCTACAGGTTGTCCCACAAAAACAGAATATAAGTTTCAAAACATAAAATTTAGTATCACTCTACCAATACGTTTGACATCAGAATTTTCCAAAATGCATGGCGTAAAGTATGGTCCAGTATTAGACTAATGACGTGTGCCTACGTTTTGTTCCATGTTCCATGGAATTGAATAGACAATTGCGCTAAAGATGGCGGCGAAGAATTTTTTACACAGATGCATTGCGTCGTTTAATCAAATTCCTTCCGAATCGTTAAAGATTCGTAATTCGAGCGCAGTGCATCTTGGTAAAAATTCCTCGCCGCCATCGTCTATTGCTATTTAATGGTATAGTCATTCTGCTAAAACTAAGTTGAAGCAGAATGGGTATTGTGGAGGTGTTGTCAGGGGAATGGAGCAAAAGCAAGGACTCGCGTAATAAGTCTCCGCCAGTATATCAAATGATGTTGGCAAGGATATGGTTACATACGTTAATGAGCCATTATCACTTGTTGCCAACATACAGACCATGTTGCAAATGATTTCTGGGAATAGCTGGTCAAAGGCGTCCAAGATTAATCTATCAGCCACTGTAAAGACCTACAAATGAATGCAAATTGCTAAAATATTACAGAAGAGAAAAATTGCAATTATAAAACTGAAGCCAAACAACGTTTTAAGCGCAAACAACGCCGTGCACCGATTCCAGTTTTTCCCGCGGAATGCCCCTTTCAAGAATAGACATTAAATTATTCATATTTCATATCAAATTATCTATAACACAAATTTCCTGCAGCAAAAAAAATACAAACATGAAATAGCTGTACCTGTATCAATGTGCTAACAAGAGTGTGACATGTGTTAGGGTGCTGCACCGCATCCTCAAGCAATGAAAGATACGCAGCCAAAGCAATAGGATTCTCAACTGTGAAGTCTTTAGATATGCTATGAAAACAAAGTAAACGAAATTAAGTTTATGAACAGAAAAACTGCATAGTCTAGAAGCAAAAATCAATTTCATGTCCTTTTGCCTTCTAATTCCCAATTACAGCAGCAAAATCAAGCAAAAATGAGCATAAACAGCAAGGCAATGTGGGCAAGGAAATTTTTCTTTCTTCAACCATGGTTTGCTAATGACCACCACTGAAATCCAATTTTTCTGCAAACTGATACTTAATACAGTATTTCAGCGTATACGACAGGGCAGAAACTGCGCACGCATGCACGAAAACTCGTAACTTCGAGCCCCCTTAGCTCCCTGCAACAGATCCCAAAATTAGGCAACACTCGATATTTTCTCTCTAGGGTCTTGAGCTCTTAATTTATCATTTCAAAAAGTTTATCTGCCCAAACACTTCCTTATCTCAGATTGTTTGATGACGTCATTATGCGCAGTTTCTGCTCTGCCAGCGTATACTGGTAAATTTTTAAAGGACAATTCCGGGATTTATAAGATTTGTGTCAAAAAGCAACATTACCAACTGCTGAATACCAATTGAGAATTCTTTCCGAGTTTTGGGATTTCTACCGGCTGCAAATTTGCATAATGTTCGTCGTAAGTTAGGCTAAACATCGTCGCCATTTTGTATGATTGCGCGATAAGGAGGTTAGCCTCGGTTTAGAAGCTATATTGTGATGTCAGAAAATCTTCATAGTTGTTTTGCGGGAAAACATCTTATACGCAGGTGGAACGAAAATGCTTCAAGTCGTAGGCCAACAGGCCCATCTTGTCGGTTGTCTTCATCATCTTTGGTCCTCTCCATCCATTTTCTAAGTATTGTGAGCATCAACACAATCGCAGCCTCGTTCAGGTCGAAAGTGAAGTGTGTGAAATGATGTCATGAATTATGACGTCATTTCGCACATTGAAACACGCAATTTCGCTGAGAAAAGAAGAAAAACGACGGAAAAATGAATTGCACATCATTCACAACAACGTAATCTTTCATTTTATCGACAGTTATGCCAACCCTGGGCTTGTCCTTTAAACTACTCAGTCTGAGCAACATATTTACACAATTACAAATCCTGAAATGTCATATACATACTTACCTGCCATCTTTGATTGCAATTAGCCTATCTGTCATCAGGTTCAAACAATGGTTTGCCAGGCTGACACTGGAAGGGTATTGATGTAGCTGTTACGAAGGGGAGAAATTCTGATGTTAGGTCACATGAAACGTAACAATTATCTCTAAAATCCTACCCTGCTGACTCTAATGAGCACTTCGTTGCAAAAAATAAGGAGTTCAAATTAGATGTCACTTTGGAAAAGACAACAG
This sequence comes from Aurelia sp. 4 Dawson et al 2005, assembly GCA_964019985.1. Classification (NCBI taxonomy): domain Eukaryota; kingdom Metazoa; phylum Cnidaria; class Scyphozoa; order Semaeostomeae; family Ulmaridae; genus Aurelia; species Aurelia sp. 4 Dawson et al 2005. The sequence continues at coordinate 24,396,956 of OZ026494.1, forward strand.
CTAGCAAGGAGAGAGTTCGAACTAAGTTACCAACAAAGCGAAGAGATGGACATACTGTGACACAAACTTACTTGATTTGCAAGCAAATAAAATCCCTTGAATCTTTTGAAATTGTTCACACAATCTTTTCCACCTCTTTGCAAGTAAAGGCTGAGATTCTAAGCAGAAAGAGAATTCAATAGAACCATAGATGTATACCGAGGATAAATGACAGAAAGAACGCGAATAAAGTGATTGAAAAAATGTCATAAATTGAAAATGGCCAACAATGGGAAAGGTATCTAGGCATGAATCAACAACAGCTATTTGCTATTTCTTTAAGTACCGAGAAACCAAATGCTCCTTATTGGAACTAACAACTTGTCCCAAGGTTGCATGATTACTATAGGAGCCTTATTGTGTTGAATTATAGTCGTAGATTGAACCTCAGTGAGAAGGGTCAACAAGTTCAGAACCAAAGAAACTACTGAAGGACCTCTAGCATACTTTTAAATCGTGCTTTGATTCAGAAGAAAAATTCTATCAACATGATTTCTACAGTATGAAGTAAGCATTTTATTGGACAGCTGAAAAGGCTCAAAACTATTCGCAGACAATGTTTTTTCTGCAGTCCATTCGGCTGCCGGGAAAACAAGGGTTCGTTCGAAATTTTTAGGTTGTGACAATAAGGCTCAGAAAGATAGTTTGGTACTGTGTCTAGTTATACAAAGACTAAGGGTTCGCCTTACAGGATTAAGCTAAGGTCGAGTTGATGCACAGAGGTGAAAATAAGATTTGAATTGCCTTGCCTTGCACCTCATAAAACACAACATATATTTGTGCAGCACCAAGAAATATTCTTCATTTCAAAACCTTAAGAAAACGAAAGGAAAGGAAAAATGAAGAAATAATACAATCATTAGCGACACAAGAAAAAAATAAGAACAAACCTTAACAGCTATGTCACGCAGTTTTCCATTCTGCTGATTAACCATGACAAGTAAATGCTCAACTTTCAAAATCGTGCCAAATATTCTTGTGATGAGATTATCAGGGAGCAATGTCAAGACATCTTGCAGCACTTCGAACAATCCTAACCTCGCGTAAAATAAAGTATCACCTTGTTCTTCATTCTCATTGGCTGCTGTCGGTGTGAAACTGCCCACCTTTTGACCAATCAAACCATCAACAACCAAATACTCGTCGCTACATTGGTCCAATGACGAAGGCAGTTCGGAATCGGAGATAATATCATACTCCTGCGAGTCCATCTTCACCAGCACACTTGGAAGCTTCAAATTGATGTCAAGTGAGCGATTTCGGCGATGTGCCTTCAACAGTGTGACATTTCTTGAGACTGGAAAAGCTCCAATCTTCTCTCGTGCGATATCGTCAATTCTCGTGGTCTCTGAGTCTGATTTGACCTTGCCTGAGGAAACGGGCGTTGAGCACGTCGGTTGGCCTGGAGCATCCAATTCATCTACAGCTCGGCTGGCTTTCAAGGGATATCTCTTACGATGTGCATTAAGCGAAGTATTAGAGGACGCTCTACTGGACTCATCACTGCTATCTGCAAGCGAAAGGTGTTCATCAATTTTAGCAAACAACATTCTCTTCATATCTTTGTGGTCTTTCCTGAACAAAACTTCTGATCTTGGAAATGAGTCGTTTTCACCTGATATGCTGTCCCCAGGAGATGTACCCATATTTGAAAATATGCCAACAATAGAGTCAGTGCTTGATGTCTCCCCCATGAAGCCCTCAGTGAATGAATAGCATCGTCGTTGTCGTTCGTTTGAATTCCGCCTGGATGAAGAAGGTCGTAAGCTTGCTCTTGTTGTCTTGATGGGAATCGCTGGGAACAGAAAAAGACAGTCCTTTTTAGAACAGTTCCTGCCCATTAAAGACCCATTAGGAAGCCACAATCCTTTGTGTGTCGAAAGAAAAGCAAGACAAAGGGAATTTAGGCCAAAAAGGACTTTCAGATCATACGTAAGTCGACTTCTGTGCAACGAAAGCATTGACCACAGCCTTAGACGAGACATCATTGGAGTAGAACTCGTGCATGATGACACTTCTGTTTTCTTTTTGTTTACTCTTATGAAGGAAAGAAGAGGGCTGAGCCTTTTGGAAACACAGTAAAGAAATAAATGATGGGCATATACCAGTTTTCCGCATGTCAGTAACAGGACAATTCACGAACAATACAATGTTACGACAAGGCTCGGAAGCAGTGAAAATAAACAGAGAAGGAAAGAAAAGTGTAATGAATAGTAAAAACGAATGGAATCACGTCAATGTACTACATGTAGCAGTGAGTGACGTTTTCATCTCGTTTTGATGTGACTTCATCATTTTTTTTTTGTTCTACTACTGCACATTCCATCTGCACATCACAATACGGTGTCGACTGATGAGACCCGGAAGGTCGAAACATGTTTTATAACTATTTAGTTGACTTTAAGTGTGTCGAAAGAGTATGAAATACTTTATATTTTCTATTTTTATGCAAGACGTATAAAAGAAAAGCGCAGTAACATAAAGTTCAAGTGTAAAACACTGTACGTCAAAAAAATTCAAATGAAAATTATCCAAAGAGACGCATAAACATCAGTGCATATGATACACTAAAGACCCTGTGCTCCCCATGATCCTTTGCTTGCGCACAAACCAGTGAAACATCACAGTTACTGTAAACAACGCAATTCGACCACAGAAGATGGGAAAATGAATAGCTCTCAGGAGAAAAGCTTCCCTAATCCTTCAATTACTTTTGGGAATGTCGTTTGTTTGAGCTCAAAGCGATGACTTCATAACCTTCATTAGAAAGTTGAAACGACAATGCACAGCCTTGCAATTGCTAGGCCATAATCATTTTCATGCACTATGAAATTCATTGTCAGACCAGAAAGGATCATGGGGAGCACAGGGTCTTAAACGATTTGCTTACTTCAAGATGGGTGATCCAATATATTTCGACATTTAGTCGCCTTGCTACCTTAATCTCCTTAGTGACCTTGTAATATGAACTGGGCTCTTCTAATGCCTAACATTACTGAAGGGTAACTTTGATTCAAAAAAGTGTTAATTATATCACACATCTTGTTGTTTTTCTAAGTTCATCTCATGCATTAAGACATTATAAAGTTATGTCAGACTCACATGGTGTTTTTGGCATGAGGTAGAAGTTTCCTTGTGAATGGAACGTCAGAGTGTTGATAGTTGGATGAGAAGCAATAAGGAATGAACATATGGCTTTGAGGATTGGCATATCAGGTGGCTGGCCTAAAACATCTTTGATAACGCTGATGTACAGTCGACCCAAAGTCGGTGGTACGATGCCAGCACAGTTCTGCTCTCGCTCCTAAAAATATATGGGATTCAACAGTTAAGTTATCGATAGCTAAATCATGCACGATTCATAATAATTTGAAGTAAAACTGTCAAACATGCAATCTTTTCAAGCCGAAGATAAACAAGCTCGTATCGAGCTGTGCGATTCACCATAGCTTAGTCAATTAGCACTTACCAAACGCAATAACATAGGGAGAGATCGAAAAAAACACAATAGACTAGAAATAGCTATCGCTAACTAATGCCCACGCTTCATCGCTTCAGTGGAAGCCTGAATCACATTAGGAAAACGTTGCAACGGCTGCTAAAAACTTTGTTTTGAAATGTGCACGAGAACACAGACAGCGAAAAATATTCTCGCACGGTGGAAGACGAAGCTCCTCATTTGATTCAACAGGGAAATACTAATACCTAGAATTTTGGTTTGGCCTAACTTAACTTACGTGCTCAATTTGCAGCGAGAACACAGGCGGACTTCCTGCTAGGGCTTTCTCATTGAAGCCTGCATGGTAAACAAATCCCCAATCAAAATTTCAAAGCCATTTATTACACATCAATAATTTTGAAACAATGAAATCCTTAAACCTGTGTGGCAATTCAAGAAAACAGAAGTTTTGTGAAGACCCAGACAAACGCTTGTTCGTCAACCAGTACAATATCGATTGTCATGAAATCGATTGTCATTGAGCTCCAGATATCATGAAAACATTAGAACAAAGATCTGAATTGTTTTACGTCAAAATACAAGTTGGTGGAATTTTTTGCTGACGCATTTTCGTACTGAACTTTCAAACAGGCTTACTTTCCCGCGGCAGGCTACAAACCCACACGGAATCGCCGTCGCGATTCCGCGTGGGCAAAAACTGGAATCTTCACAATGTTCGGTCAGAACCCTAAAAAATTATCTCATAATCGTGTTATTAAAAGCACTATTCGTACCGCTGCATTTGTTTAGAGGAACATTTGCACATCGCTTGGAAATGCTGCTAATCAATAAAAAGTCAAGAAAGGACATAACTTGAACATTGCGCAAAATAACGGAGTTAGCTGTATGTACCGGGTGACCCAAGAAAAAAAACTTCACGAGCTAGATCGCACATATATTTTTGAAAGAAAATGTAATGGAGACAAACAAGGTATCAACATGTAGCTGAAAGGCTCCGCTATCTTTTGAGGTGTTGCTTGGTCAGTTTGAGATATGCGTACTGTCCGAAAAAACAGTTTTAAAAATATCGAAATTCATTCACTTCTCGGACCATTCCCTCGCTTTCCAGTCCATTTTTTGGAAAATGTGAAAAACGCTGAATTCCAAATTTGCTTTGGTGCATGAAATTTGAATAAGGAACAGAGGTCAATTATTTTGCAAACAAAGAATTTCCCCAGACGACTTCTAATCTATCACTATGTCGAGTTTTCACAAAATTTTGACTGGACAGTGATAGTGATTTTTTCAAAATGAAACATCCTTGATTCGAAATTTTCTTTGCATCTGGTTTTCAGGATGGTAATCATTGCTTAAAATGACCATGCAGCATCCCAAAAGATAGCTAAGCCTTTCAACTAACCTGTGATACAAAGCATTTCACAATAGCTTTTGATTTCAGGGAGCCATCTATGATCTAGCTCGTGAAGTTTTTTTTGGGTCACCCGGTAGTCGCCTGGCAAACGTCTAGAAGTCTCTGTTAGAAATTCTGTTTCACAAATCTCATTGGAGAACTTTGTTTTGACCTGTGTACGGAAGGCATGAGTTCGAGTTACCAGGCATGACCTAAATGTCAAAATAATGAGCTTATAGAGCTTTTCTGCGTTAGTTCTTTTGAGGTGCTACCGGATGAGGCAATAAAAACGCCCGGCGTTTGAAAAAATCCTGCTCCCTGAATATCAAAGCAATGATATTGAAAACTGTCTTATTTTATCCCGATATATCAAACTAGGTTCAATAATTCAACCGGCTTTAATCAGCCATTCCTTCCCGTCGAGATAGGAGATTTTCTGCAGAAAGCACCTTTCGAAAACCTGCAAAAACGAGTGAAAACAGCAAGCAAAATTTCCCATTTTTCTCCTTCCTTGCAATAATCACTCTTGGATGTGTTCGTATTTTTTTGTCCTCATGGGAGAATGGAATCCCCTGAATAAGTTATTCACACTATGGGGAAGATTTTTCAACCCGTCAAAAGGAAAGCACGTGCTTCAGCGTGCAGAAAGTCATCGCTGTGGGGTAAACACATTAGGGATTTTTACTTTTAATTTTAGAGCATTTTTAAGGTTCTCGAAGGAATTCATTTCAGAAATTCGCTTGCAGAATCTGAAAGGAATGACCGATTTTAGCCAGGAAAATTTCTAAAAATAATTGAACATGGTAGCTATTCAATAGGGTATTGCAAAATATCATTGCTTATATACTCAGGGAGCAGTGGCTTTCAAACGCCGGACGGTTTTTGACTCACACGGTAGCAGAACATGAATCAACAATATTTACAATAATATCAATATCATCAACCCTTTACCTGAAGTCCAAACAATATTTTCTCCACAACTCTCGCTCGTTTGAACTGCAACGTATTAAAAGCTGACCAGGGATGGTTGGATCTAACAAGAGACTGTAGTGCTTGCCACAATGTCTCCTGCACTATCAACGGTGCATCACTCCAGATTTTCCAGTCAATTGCCAATGTTTGGAGGATCAGCACGTTCTTTACGACAGCTGTGGAAGTTGCTTTGATCTCGAGAAATCCACCACGTTTGTCTTCCGGCTCAATTAGAATGGTTCCATCGCACATTGAGTTCAGAAGTGCCTTTAAAGTAGACGAGGGACACAGTCTCAGTAATGTAGCTATAAGATTGTTGTTTGGGTGCTTAGAACTTTCATATATTTTCCACAAAGTGCACTTACAAAAGCTTTGATTTCCTAACTGTAGTTAAAGATGCTATATATATACATATATATCTTTAGTATCTTTATCTGAGCGCCCAAACTTCAGAAAAGGGGATATCAATGTTAAGAAAAGATTATTTTGATGACGCGTGAAGACAAATCTAGAAAAATAATGAAAGGTCTTGAGACACCTTGCGAAAACTTTTGCAGCTCCAACAAAGCAAAATTAGGAAAATACAGTTTCTGGGCCTATTGTCTTCCGGCTCAATTAGAATGGTTCAGTCGCACATTGAGTTCAGAAGTGTCTATAAAGTAGACGAGGGACACAGTCTCAATAATGTAATGATGGGCCTAGTAGTCCAACCGATTGCCTCTTAACAATGGTTGTGGTACCCAAGACTGCACTGGTTTCCTGAATCAAAGGAATAAGAGAAAACATGTTAGCCTTTCGAGCATTTTGTGATTCTCTTATTGCTCTTAGCCTAAAGAATAAAAACTGATAGACAAACCCCAAGTATAGATTCTTTTCCGCATGATCAAACCTACCTTAACAATATGAAAGCCAAGTTGAGACAGTGAGGACTCAAGTACTCTATGTAATAAGATGTATCCCGCTAAATCATTCATTTCACGAAGTAGGTACGGGCTCTTTTCGATTATCATGAATATACCATGCAGTATCATTGACTGAGCATATTCTGAGTTTACATCCTCATTGATCTAAAAATAATGGTGAAATTGATAAAAAGATAATGTAAGCATCAGAATTAATGAAATGTTTGATCTCCAAGTTCTTCTATCAAAAGAATCTTCAAGAAATCTAAGACTTAAAACGTCTGAAACCTTTGAACAACTTTTCACTTACAAACGTGAAGAACTCTGAAAGACCGAATAATCTTCCCCATGCTTATCAATTTTTGAACAATTTTCCAACCCTCCCCCTTTTTCATTCTAACACCCCTTTAATGAAAACAACAGTGAATGTAATTCTCCAACAAATGCAAAAAGAAAACTGATACGTGTTTCACTAAGAAAACGACGTTTTTCAATTTTCCAACCTCCCCCACATTGCTCCATCCCCTCGATTATCAATGTATGCGCGTTTGGAAAGGTTCGTGCAAATGTTCTTCTTCGGCCAAATTTTCCCCAATCGAAATATAGTATTTTTAAAAATTTAAGAACTGTATACGAATTGTTTGATTTCTATACGAATTATGATACGATTTTGATACCATTTTGATAAGAATTGTGTATTCGAATTGCTTATATGATTTTGATACGAATTGTGTTTACAAATTGCTTATACGAATTGATACGAATTGCATACGAATCACATACGAATGGTATACGAATTCTAAAAGGTGACGATACGAACTAATTCGTATGCGGTTTATAGAATATCGTATCAAAATCGTATAATGCTACGAATTCCCGATACGAATTTGATACTTGTTCGGGATACTAACAGCGAAAGTCTGTTGGATTTTCCCCTGAAGAGCCAGACGCCAGTCGAAGCGCTTTGGAGTCTGCGCAGTATCGATCTGAGGGTCATCGCCCTTCATCCTTCCTTTGTTAACTCGCGCATGCCCCAAAACGCTTCGCTCGTCCCATTGATCAGCGAGCCAATCAGAGTTAATGTCTTTTCCTTTGTCATTCACAAAGGGGGAATTCGCAGTATCCCGAACAAATACGAATATTTGGAGACAATCCTTGAAACTAAGGCCCTGTCTATATGGGGAAAAACACCTCACCTGCCAGACCCGGGGCTGACAGGCGAGGTAAATTTCAGTGACTGTTTACATGTGATTTTTCACCTCACCTGTCAGCCCCGGGGCTGAGAGGTGAGGTAGAGTAAAGTCTCTCTTCTGTGAAATCAGAATGAACTGACCAATGAGAATAAACCAAAAATTTCATTTCACCTCACCATACCGGTGGTGTTTCGTTTATATGGAAAAATTTCACCTCACCCAGGTGAGATAACACCTCTGGTGAGGTGGGATTTCACTATACCGGTGGTGTTGCGTTGTCATGTAAACGCGAACTGAAAATACAAAGGATTCTTTTGGAAGGTGGAATCTCACCTCTCAGCCCCGGGTCTGGCAGGTGAGGTGTTTTTCCTCATATAAACAGGCCCTAAGTGCTTTTCACCACATAAAAGGATTGACTTCTAGCAAGCCGTATAGATTAGTAAATATAAGGATCCACAACATTACCTTAGCAAAAAGGTACAGCAAATTTCCAACTCCGCCAGCATCATGCACTGCTTGTTGTAATGTCTTGTGATAAAACGGCGTAACTTTTACATTCATTATCGCTTGACTGTTTGATAATTCGACATAAGTTCGGGTTACTGTTTCTTCTTTTGTGATAACAGCTGACAATGACGTTGATCTCGTACGATTAGTAATGTATTGGCAAAACTCATCTGGACGTCTTGGGGAGTATTTCAGAACCAGACCATCCTAAAGATGGGATGAAAAAATTAAGTCCGTAAGCTTATCAAGCAAATCAAACCATCACTAACTTGGACAAAATTGTAAAATGAGGCCCCCTGCGAGCAAAGTGAGCAGAAAATTTTTTCGATCACGCCCTTTAGATTGGCTTAAAGTGCATTTCAGAGCATTTCCTGCAGTTAAAGAGCTAGAAAACTACAATTTAGAGGCCCCTTAGACCTGGGCAAATTGCCCCTCCTGCCCCCCCCAGCGACCCTGTCATTAGCATAAGAATTAAATCATGCATTAGTTCCAAATACCTGCAAAGCCGTCATGATAGCTGGCAACCGGCTTTTAACATCAACAAGAAGAGTCGCAGGAAATTCAGCTGCAATTAGTTCCTCTGTGATGATATTCATTGCAAATGACATCTCTTTGAAGTACATGCTGTCCCAGTTCAATGAAGAGTCCATATGGCTGTAAAATGAATGTTGGCGGAAATCATACATAAAGGAAAAGGAAAAAGGGCAACAAAAAACAGTTTTAGAACTGAATGATCTTCTGCTACTATTTGCTGGCTTATCTTTCAGCAATACAGGCCATTTGGGCAAATCTTCAGGTATGGTCTGAAAACAGGAATTGTGTTTGTCTGGAAATGTTCAACTTTGTCAAAGAAATTGTTTCAAAACATTTTGTATAGTATCCTCAATTAAATTGAACTGATCTCTTCCTCTGAGAGTCATACAATACTTCCTTTCATTTTCAGAGGAAAATACATTCGGTATCTCTGGAGCTGAAATATAATACATCGGATCTGGTCGCACACCTGTGAGCCATTTGTGAAATTCTCGAAACCTTTTTACAGGCACGACAGACTGGAAAAGATTGCAACCAAATAACGAAGTTTCTACGAAAACATAACCTGGTAGGCATACTAAATTTCACAGCTCACCACCCAATATAAATGGATTATATTGAAAAAGAAGTTTTTACATATCATTTAGCATAGCAGTTTATTCCTAACTGACTACCATGAATTGGGAAATGCAAGGACGTTTGTCAAATGAAAAGAGAAGTGTTAATACCTTGACATAGGCATTTTTAAACGATCACCACATTCACTCGTCATGTGAAACGCATCTGGTCCAAGGGCATAGAGATACACAGCTTGTGCCCTTCCAACGACACTCTCTTTTCTACATTGGCTTTTCTTCAATCCGGCAATCGAACTCTGCTGTGAGCTGAATGATTCACTCCCTAAGGATTGGGCGATGATCAGCGATCAAAAGACATTGTCAAAAAGATAATTTATGAATTTAAGGACTAGAAAGATGCTCTCAGATACCTTACCGTAAATTGTCTACATGGTCCCCTTTCGATTGTTAAGCTCCCTAATTAACAAGGCCATCTGCTACATTCTTCCCTTTAGCAGCAACGTATTGCTTGTTGTTAGTATCGTTAGCTAAATGGCTCACTTCTGTAACCAAAAAATTACAATAGCCTAAATTTACACCATATGATATTCAAATGTGTTTTAAGAAATGTAAAAAATATTAGGTTCAAATGTTGCTGGAACGGTATCAATTACCGGAAACTTTGTTCTTGTAGCTTTGGGAAACTGCAACCAGATAATACATTAAAAACCAGTGTAACGATGAACAGTCTCATTTGACCTTTCTGAAGATGACATGATGAAACAAATTCTTATTTGTATAAAGTATGCATGTGAAGATCAACAAACTTATTAGTAATATAATTAATATTACTGAAGAAGAACTGAAGAAGATTTTGAACTGAAGAAGATTTTAATATCGAAACGTCTTTTAATAAACAGTCGTGTTTTTATATTCTTTGTTCTGTTTATTTTTTATGGTGGTTTAGTTTACATAATATAATTAATATTAATAAAATGGCAAGTCCATGTTAGTGAAAAATCCAGTAGGTAGTAATCAAAACATGATCAATTCATTAAGACATGATCAAGACACGGACGGATAGAAAGTAATTTTCAGAACATTTCGGCACTAAACTTGTGACATCCCCAGCTAGAGAATCAAAACTACAATTGCTGATTTAAAGGCAGTCTGTCACGTCTCTGATTGGCCGCGACAAAGTCAGAGCTCAACACAACAGATTTCTTTGTGAACCTGTGTATTTCAAACAAAGGAGGACTAATCGTCTTGACTTTCTATGGCCGTAGAAAGTCAGCGGATTAGCAGCCATTCAAATTTCCTATTCTTCGCATTGTCTAGATCACCCAATCAAATGCGTGACAGACTGCCTTTAATAGCACTGATTATCAAAAACCGGTCTCAACTTTGTTCTTGTTCTTCAATATCGCCATTTAGGGAGCAGTCATTTTTAATCCTGGGTACCGGGGCGGAGGATTTTTGGCAGGGGTACGAAACTTTTTTCCATCACTTTGTGGGGATACCAAAATTTTAAAGAGAATCTTTATGGGGTACAAAACTATTTTGCTTGAAAGATTTGCAAGAAGTCATCGATATTAACAGAAATCTGGAAATAAAGAATCACTTGACCAGTATGAAAATCGCCTGGGACAACGTGTTATCTGTCCATGTATCGATATTTTATGAACAAAGACTTCTGGATGGGGTACTAAACCATTTTGCTGAAAAATGATGGGGTATGAAAACCTCTTCTATGTGGAAGATGGGGGTATGAAATTTTCTGTAATTGCGCGAAATTATCCTCTGCCCTGGTACCCACGATTAAAAATGACCGCTCCCTTATACAATATATAGCATATAAAAATTCATTGAACAACAGAATAACTAACCTTGAAACAAAAAGCAATTTCCAATCTGTAATTTCAGTGCAGATTCCAAGCGTGGATTAGTCACATGTTTCTTTGTTCTGACTGCATGCCCTAACAGCATACTGAGTTTCACATTATTCTGCACGCAGCGAGTCGGAAACTTCATACTCATTTGCATTTCTTCACAGCCATTTAGGAATGTCATTACCTGCAGAAAGAATAGCAAAATCCTCAATGATTTAATACGGAAAAGGATGGGTGATAAGTCAAACAAAGAGTGACTGCATGCGATAGAAGCTTAGATTTCATAATGAAAGCGACCTCTGCAAAGTTAAGTGTACCTAACGTGTGCTGAAAACAAATACAATTGATACTGAGCTACTACAGTGACCACATGCATCGTCCAAACTGTGTGCCGCAAATCTTAGCATCAATGGACATTCAAGAGACTGGAGTGCAAAACCCAGACCTTGATAAGTTACGTTCTGAAATGCACAGTAACCAAAGAATTCGGCTTTTCAAAAATCTTCTGCTCAGAAGCTGAAAGGTCTATTGGGGTAGTACTAGACTTATGACGATTAGTCCCTTGTATCCCTGCGGTAAACCTTGCTCAAGCAGGACTCATAATAAAACAGTGAAGAACCTGACCCTAGTTTTTTCAATCATCAATGGAATTATGATGGAATCACGGCTTTGAATCTCAATCCCGTGGGAATTTTTTCAATTCTTCAATCGAATCTAAAATTCTATCACATTTACACTTTAACAATAGTAATCCACAAATCTCGCAATCTGATTGGTACTGGAGGAATTGCGAAGTTTGCGCCTAAACAGGGCCAGGTTTTTCAGAGTAATATTATGACTCTTTGTTGACTAAAGCTCCATCATCAAGTCAAAGAGCAAAGGGAAACAAGAGACTCATCGTCATAAGTCTCGGGTAGTACCTCTTCATTGATCTGGGTGCCAAATAGTAGCCTGTAAACAGGCCTTATCAGGGAGCTTTGGAGGACGAAAAGAGATGAAAGAGCATGTAGGAATGGGTTGCCTTTTTGAATTCCATATACTTGATTTGAAGCATATATATGGCTTTCTTCGTCGTTTTTCCTTGAAACTGATATTGTGAATTCCAACAATGACATATTTGGGAGATAACGGATAAGATGGATCAATTAAACCATTTCATCCCTTGTGATACTGAAATTTGGGACAAATAAAAATAGCCTGTTGCACTGCAAATAAAACTCAAATATGTAGCCTGTTCCTAAAGGCCATCTTCTTCCTTTCTTATCACATTGAACCCTGTCTACGGGCTAGCCAAATAGCCATATTTAACAGACTTCATGGTCAAAACCCTATGCAAATCCACGGGGGGGGGGGGTATCTCGACCTATTTTCTGACAAGGACGTGCCATTTTGCCCGAAAAATTGGTGCCCATAATTCCGTAAATTCTGGTGGATTTTAGGGTCATAATTCCGTAAATCGAATGAAAATCTGGGCCGTAATTCCGGAAATTATGAAAAATCCCCTGAAAAAGACACCCATAATTCCGTTAAATGTCTAGAAATTGTGAAAATGCTACCCATAATTCCGTAACGGTTTGAAAAAAGCACCCCTAAAAATGGCACGTCCCCGTACCATGTAAAGTACTAAGTTACCCCCCCCCCCCGAGTGCAAATCTAAGTCAAAATTCTTAGAGACTGCTGATAAATTACACATCACACATTGTGCCAGGACTCTATAGAAAATCGATCAAAAAACTACAAACCGTGGCTGTATGCGGCTGAGCGAGATTCTGTGGCAGAGCAAGAGTCACAACAAGTTGATTCCACGTATTCACTGGAACGCTTGAGGGCAATATCAATTGGTCAAAATTTGAGAAACTCCCTTCATTTTCGCCAGACTGTGAGACCAGCCACCTGAGTGGATAAAAAACAATGCATAAAAATCTTAAGAATTTTCATATGACGCTAGTTGCTATACTGTCAATGTTAGAAGAAAATGGTGCATCTATTCAAAGAGCAGTTTATTGCATCTGATGACACTGGTGCATCGATTCAAAGAGCAGTTTATTACATCTGATGACACTCATGAGCCAATAAACGAGGACAGATAATGTTACAGTAGGATCCGTTACTTTTTACAGCCAAGAGCGATTAGCGATCCTATATCAGTCAGTCTCAAGTCACAAGTAAAAAAAGCAAGCTACAAAATTTGCCCTGATACCCATGCAGCTAGCTCAACGGATGTGCATTCCAAAAATGATTTCTAAGAGCAGGTATGAGCACAAATCGAAAGAAAAAGGATAGATCGAAACATCTGTGTCAGGCGTTTCATTCTTTGATCCAGAAACTGAGCAGTAAGTGCTTTAATTAATCTGAAAAATACAAGAATTGAGACGCCTCCCAATTAGATTCTGAAGTACACATGCAAAATGCCCGAAGTAAATGTTCTCTCCAGGTATAACGTAATACTCTTACATTTATGAGTATGTTTTCTTACCTGTACTCAATATTCATTTGACTAGCACTGAGCCATATTTCAAACAAAGCATTTTGTCCCCCAAGTGAGCAAACATGGAATACCATCGACTCATCTACATTGAAAGAATCATTTGATGACGATGTCGTACTTTGCGACTGCCGCTGCACTTTCCATATTTCCTGATTCTGTCTCCCAGTGCCTTTTCCGTTTTCTGCCAACACCTCAACGCAATGATTATTACTGATTTTAAACCATAAAGCAATGCTGAATCCCATATCAGGCCATTTGAACGAATCTTGTAATGGTAACTGAACAGGTGCAATTTCAGTAGAGGATGTTTGCAGTCGATAACCATACGACTTAGGCCCTGCACCTGCAACTTGGCCGCTAGGGACGTTACGTTGTCGGAGTATACTCCTGTTTTTGGCAGATCCGTCTCTCTTTGGGATTAAAAATGTATGTGACTGCTGGACCGATGCTGCCTTGCCTGTCTGTAAAGATTGCTCTGGTTCCACAGGGAACATCAGGCTGTAAGTTGCACCGGAAGATGTGATTGCGACTTTTGCCATATCGTTCACTATGCGTGAAAGCAGGTCCTAACAGATGAAAAGTCAAAGTGAGATACATCATTCCAAAATCAAATCATGGTTTCGCAACAAATTTTTTTGCTCAAAAACGGTCTATCTCTAACGAAGCGTGGACTGAAAAATGATGGCAATGGTTAGACCTCAAATTTGAAGTTTAGGATCTGAAAAATCTTCGGAATCCTTTGTCTACGTGGGAAAATCCTAAAGAAACTTCGATGGGATATCTCAATCTGGCCAGTGACGTTCCTTTTGACCCCTGCTATCGTGAAAACTGTTTTATGGCGCTAATGTCAATTATGTCCCACTTTAGCAATGCATGTCTAAAATTTAGCCGTAGGTACAGTGTAGCGACATTGTGCCAAGGACAGGAATTACTTCCTATAATAGAAGAGTACCCTCCGCACTGGAGAGAGAAGACTTCACGAAGGCAGACAAGGTCAAGATAACTGACGGAACGTTTGTTTGAGCTGGTTACTGAGTTGTCATTTATAACACGAATGGCTTTCGACTGGATTTTCCCCGGACCTGTCGACTGGATTTACCGAGAAAACACTTCGGGATTAACTTCCCAATGAGATGAAAAATACTTACTAGCGGGGCATCATCGCACTTGAACAGTTGAAGGAGTCTTTTAAATTCATCAGCTGTTATTGAAGATGCAGATAGGAGAACAATTATCTTGCCAATCATTTCTTCAATTCCTATTGCAATAAAAAGTTAACGACTATCAGATCAAGAAAAGTCCCATATGGAACGCAAATGATTGTTTCACAAAATAACTATAGTAAAAAGTAAGGAAAGCAGTTTTATAGTCTTATATCTAGCCAAAGGCTACTCAACTGACTTTACACCTTACCCCACGGTCACTATGCTTAGCAGCATATAGCAGGGTGCAGCCACAGGCGCCGCTCATAACTACGGACCAGGTACCCATTTATACTCTTAGGTGGAGAGAGGCACAATTCGTTCTAATACCTTGCCCAAGGATGCTTTCATCAAATGTGACCAATGCTGGTATCGAACCCACGACCCGTTGATAGTAAGCCCGACGCCTTACCACTCTGCCACCGAGACCACAATTCACTTTTGCCACATTTCGAGAGTACAATATGAAAGTCAAACAATGTAGATACACTAATCATCTCTGAAGCAAGACGTATAACTAATCTCTTATCGAAATGAAAGGCTTCCATTAGCCATGTTTGAAGAATGAGACCATGCTTGAGGCTTGCCTGAGTTTGTTTGAAATATCCACTTCATTAACCTGGCTTACAACTGGCAACTTTTCAATGGACGATCTTTTCAATAGATCTTAGGCCGATCGTGGGGTTGGCTGATAATGGAGGACTGTTACACGGAAAATAAAAACAGTTAGGATAACGCTACAGAGTCTACGATTCCAAACGAAGCTGACACCTATGTCAGCTGTTATCAAGCGAGAAAGTTAAAAATTTCTTGGCCATATAAAACGACCATCAGGGGGACTATCTAAACTGATCCTAGAAGGCCGCGCCAATGGTATAAGGAATCGCAGAAGACCAAAACATCGCTGGATAGATGACATCAAGACCTGGATGGGGTTACCATCTTGGGACTCGATGAATACCATTTTAATGGACAGAAAACGATAGCGAAGTTTGTGTTATGATGTATCGTATTCTCTGAAAATCGGAGAAAACGAAATATAATAAAGACAAAGCCAATGAAACGTTAATTGTAACTAAATGCTATAATTAGATCACAGGGAAACTACAAGTAGCTGTGGCTAAACTAAACATTGTCTTCTTTGTTCCCACGTGCACTGCAAAGAATGGGGCTGCAAAGGTGACAAAACAACTCCAATTTAGTGCACTGAAATTCTGATACGGGAATGAATACCTCTCAGAGTCAAAGTTCACATGATCAGTTTATCTAAAAGGAGGAATTACGTGAATTACAAGATGACGTATTTCTATTTTTCTACATACTACAGCATCCGAAAACGTGAGAGAAAAGACAAGTAAATACTACTTCCTCCTGAAGGCTGTCATAAAAGGAAAATCACCTGTCCAGTCTCCAGCTTTGAGTGAGACAATTGTTCCAAATATTCCAACCAGCAGCTTTAGTGAGCCCTGGGAAGATAATTGATAACATGTTTAAGTGTCATGTAATGCTGTACCCATCATTTCTCTACCTTGTTTACAAAGTTCACTAGATACAAGTAAAAATGTAGCGTCAACTGGCATTATGACTTCAATCCTACAAACAAAGATTCCTTATTCTTGTCTCAAGATCATGGCGGTTATTCAAAGCACTTCGCCACTGAGGTAAACTTCATGAATCAAGAATTTTCAAGTAAAGTATCGAAATGTAAGCTATTGAAGTCGAAAATTTATGGTTTATGTTGGAACCATCCTTGTCACGAAACTTTGTCTTACCTGTTATCCCCTTGAAATATTCAGTAGATTTGGTAATAGATTTTTAAATATTTGACAGGGAAAGAGAAAAGCTGCAGAAACTGGGTGTCACAGAATACTACTCCCCTTTATAATCTCACTAAACTCGATTATCAAACCGATCACAAAATTCTATTTTTGATCTCCTTTGTAAATAATCTAAATATATTGAAGGATCATAAAATGTATGTTACAGGTTTAGAAGCCTGATTCAACGCTATATTGTAATATTTAAAGGTGATTTGAAGCGAAAATTCTTATTGATGCAAATGAAAAACGCCGTTGAAGGATGAAGAATTTCGTTTATGATTTTTTGATAACTTGTTTTATTTTCAAGGTTTTCACTGTTTTGTACGATTGGCTGATGACGTCATTTTGTTTGCTAAAAGTAAAGAACGTACACAAGATTGGCCATGCTTCCAAAGAGAAATCTTATAAAAAAACATTTGTCAATTAACATGCCTTTCGAGCCATTAGATTAAGCCAGGCGATAATTTCTATCAAAGTTATTCAGCTTAGTTGAAATGCCTACTACAACTAAAAATTTTCAAACACTCTACACAGCCATATTTCCACATATCATCCCAAGAGCGTTAGGATACCCAGTGTGTAGCAGTTTGAAATTTATATCAGAAGTGATTACCTTAACTTATTGTATATTGTGTTTTGAACATATCAACCACCTTTCACTATTTCGTGATTTCGAAATTTTTCGGTAGTGAGCCACCTCAAGTACAGAGCCACCTTAACTGTTACGGTGGCTCTGCTCTTAAGGTGGCTCACTATCGAAAAAGTTCAAAATTACGAAACAGTGAAAGGTGGTTGTATACCAAGTAGAAATAAGTTCAAAACACAAAATACAATACATTAAGGTGGCTGGCCTCTGATATAAATTTCAAACTGCTACACACTGGGTGTCCTGACGCTCATGATCGTCCTAGTGAATTGCGAACAAAATGGCGTCATCACCTTAATCTTAAAATCAGAGGATAACTTGATTATGAAATGAGTCATCAAAGAAGTTTGAATATAATTCTTTGTCGTTCGACAGTGCCTTCATTTGTATCAATAAAAATTTTCGCTTCAGGTGACCAAAAGCAACACCATAATCTTGCAATTACTTTGAGATTTTTTAACATTCTTGAACTTAAAAAATACTTTATATACTTGTTTTCTGATATTTATGACGCTTATCATATAAGAAGAAATTAATCTGGTAATTATCAGTGCTTTTGCAGCAAGCTTCAAAATCGGACAGCCCTAAAGAGATAAAAGTGCTAGCCTTAAAACCAATCATAAGATCGCCTCCAACTGGGGAAATACTTTGTTCTTTGATCTACTTGCCAAAATCTAAACTCAAAATGCATCATATAATCAAATTTTGGTGATCTTTAAGCAGGAGGACTTTAAGGGAACACAAGGAATTTTCAATCAAGTCAAATACAAGATAGTCACCTTTGTTGACAGCAATATGCAATTAGCAGAAGAACCCTGGACGAAGTTCAAGATTTCCATAAGGCACACCCTCAATGTTTCTTTCAAGCTGAAAAGGATTTTGGAGAGCAAACTTAAGATGGTATCGATATAAAAAATTGATTGTCTCGGCAGAATATTTCCCTGGCGTGCTGATGGCAGAAAATTGCAAGAACTGATCTCAACGAAGAGATTTCGTGCATAGCGTCAAAGCTCTAGTTCATCCCTCTATGAAGTAGCCTGCGGGTAGACCCATTATTCCAAACGAAGAAAGGGTCTACAAAACAAAGGGCAAAGGCTTTCTACGGCCGCCTAATTAATTATTTTAATCCTACTTTCAAATTATTTGTGAAGCGCGTTTAAACAAAGCCTGCATACATTAAGTTTCTAGAAATCCAGAAACCTCGTAGGGAGCTTTCACTCTTTGTTTCGTAGACCCCTTCTTCTTTTGGAATAATGGTTCTACGCGTAGGCTATCTATTAAGCCTCCTCTCTGATAGAAGCCTCCTTTCTAAGCCAAGATATTAAATAAGCCCTATCAAGCCCCCGCTTACATCACAAGTAATTTTGTACGTAGAGTAATTAGTAGAGTAATATTGTAAGTATCTGTATCTGTATCTGTAACATACCTAGCTACGAACCACTAACGAGTATAGTCGCTAAGTCAGTTAATCTGAAGCTGTGCAGAGCCAGTTGCTGACTTTACGCAGAACATTCTGGTCATTGTACTCACTATAATTATAGACTTGCTCCAAGTCTATCTCCTTCATCAGTATCTTACAGAGGAATTATTTCATTGAAGAAAATGCATTATTTCCTCTGTAAGATTCTGATAAAGGAAATAGACAAAGATAAGGAAATAGACTTGGAGCAAGTCCACTATATGTACCACAATGTTTAGCACTGATCATGAGATATTGCACTACCTTGAAAGGTTCGCTGATGCCTCTTGCTTCTGCAACACATCACTGATTGACTGTAACACAAAAGCACATACTTCTGGGAACTGAATATCAACTGAACGTACTGCAGAAATATCATGGCCACGACAAGTCATTGACTGGAGTTTATCAGGAGTGAGAGGGCTTCTAGTCGAATGACTATGCCCACTCGTGGTTTCTGATCGAGTAGAATGCTCGATTTCTGACTCGGTATCTGCATCATACCCCTCTTCTTCCATATTGGCATCACTAGCTTCGTCGTCTTTATCAGGTAGACTCTGTGAACGAATCTGATAAACAATAATGATCATTATTAGCAATCTATCTTCAGGAGGTTTACGATAAGATAGAAGAAGAAACAGCTATTCGATGTCAACGTTAAAATGCACAAAAAGCAAACTAAAATAATGCATAAAACTTTACCACTTCATCAACAGTATGTAGTACAGTAAAGGCTGCAAACAAGAACATAGCTAAATAAGAACATGCAGACTGATTTTGTGGGAAAAGATACCAAAATATATGAACCAAATACAGACTGATTTACTTCAATGTTCTTATGAGATGGTACACTTGATTAAGAAATTTCATCAAAACAGTGTAAACAATTTATTGACAACTGAACACCTCCTACAGTTTCAGGAATATGCAGATTCTTATATCTAGCTGTATGATTTAAATCGCTTTGTCAATAACAAAAATACCATACCTTCTGATATTGAAATGCAGTCATTATACCCTTAAGTATATTTAACACATACTGTATACTGTAGCTATATATTCATCATAGTCATAATGTCCTTGTGATAAGAACCAAACCCTGTAAATGTCATAAGTACCCCATTTATAAGAACCTAGCCAGTCTGTCTTTTAGAAAAGTATGTTCTTGTTTGCGGGGTTCTACTGTAACACAAATATACAGAAACGTCGATTCATAAATATCGCAAGTTTGGAATATATACAAAGACAAAGATACAGTTTGCAAGTATAAATTTATCACTCGCAAAAAGTTCACCTCCACTTCACAAGGGGCTCTGAATTTCGTTCTGGCATAGGCAATATTTATGATGATAGCAGCCCTTTAAACAAAATGATTTCTTCAGATTTCACCATGGATTTCGAATAAATTTACCAACATAACAAAATAAAATCTTACGTTTTCACAGAAAATTTCTTGCATAAATGAAAGGTTCCGATCATCCTTAGTTTTATGCATCTTCCTCACGAGTATTCTAAGTCAAAGAGCAATCCGTGCCTCAAATGTGTATTTTTGCAATAAAATCTTTTCAAAAAGTTGTTCCGTGTGGCAAATTTGAGTAATGACGTTTCAAACCAAAAATTCTGCACTCGGCTATCAATTAACATGCTAAATCAACCGCAGAAACCATCGGATCTGATGAAACATCTTTTCGAAGGGCAGTGTGCAATAATACACCATTTCATAGTCTTGGGAGCACAGTGCGTGCCCAATAAATTTAATGCATGCCCATGAATGTTTGGAACAAGCTGACATAATCAATCGTTAAGGTACGATAAATTTCTTCCCAAAATGTGCTCGAATCATGATTCAAAAATCATCAAAACCTCTTTCCTATTCCCAGTCCTTTCTACGTCACATCGATTTCCTTGGTTAATATCCTAATCCTTCAAATATGCCCTTCTTTTTTCTTGACTAGTGCCGGTTCCACTCAAGGGTTCCACAGATGTTTCCTTGCTTGATAGCGGGCTTTGCTCGAAACGTCGCTTCTTTCGAAAACGAATTTCGAAACAAAACGCTTCTTTCGAAACGAGATTTTGAAACGAATTCGTATCAGAGCGCTTGTATCAAAGAGCTTATATTTACGTTATTTACTTGTTTTCTATGCACTCGTATTAGACTTCATGCTATAAAACCCCACATGTAAGAACCTACATTTTGCGAACGAAGTTGTTTCGGATTTTATTTAATGGATAGCATTCATAAAACCAGACTGTATGATCTTAAAATTAGATCTTAAATTTTGCAACAAAAGTTTTGTCCAGTGATGCTTCTTTTCGTTCTGTCTCTGAAATATCTTTGTTTCAAGCAAAATACTGTGACATAGGATGGCACAATAGAATTGTAATGGGAATGCAACATGTTTAGGCCAGTTAGATGACTGAGAAGCAATATCTGTTTCTTCATTGACACAGTAATCAAATAAATGCTTTGGATTGTACAGCTGAAAACTCGATCAATGCATTTGTTTTTGAAATAAGAACCAATGACAAACAAGGTGAAAAGGTCCTTATATGCAGTATTTGCTGTATTTGCTGAACTGCTTGTAATGCATCCTCGCTACCCGTTAGCCTGAATCGATTTTACACGGCTACGACTACAATGGATCTTCAAAATACAATCTATTATTGATTTTTTAAATTCAAATGACACCAGGGTCCAAAATCGACTAAAGCTCTGAAACTCAATAAATCAAAACATTTGTTCCAAAACTGATAAAAATTGGGAAAATTCCAGATAATTCATAAGAACAAGAATTCGAAAAGTTCAAACAAGTCACTAAGTAGCTAAGTTAAAACATTTCGTTTACCTTTTTAGAAGCATCTATTGGCTGGACGTGCAAATGCATTTTTACTGGCTTTGCAGCACACTCAAGCAAACATGTGCAAACATCTCTACCGAAGTGACTTTCTATTAGTCGGGGATGCATCCATGACTTTGCAAATGTCGCTAAAATCTCCTCTAGGCTGCCACATTTCTGAGTAAAAAGTAGGAAACATTAGATAACTATGGTTATTATAACTACAGCTATTTATTAGAGCCATCAATAGACTAACGTTCCTATTTTGAATACCAGCCAAGTACTTTTAGTTCCCAGCTGATGTTAACACGTGTTAACTTACTCGACTCACAAGGAAGGTAAAAATAACTGACATAAGACTCACCAAGGCATCAGTACGAAATTCATCAGTTGATCGCAGACAAATTGGTAAAACGGCCCTGAAGGTTGGAAGAAGCGCCTTGATGCTTGATTCAAGTTGGGACGCTGCAACATCAGAATTATCAGAGGACATACTCTCCAAATCACCTTCAATCTTCCGTAACGCATCGTTCATGAGATCCCAACAAATCTGAGGCCATTCAGTTTTCGAAAACTGCTCTTGAAAATTCGTGGAGGTAACCTGCAATTCAGTGAATATGACAAGCAGTTTCAAAAAGTTATCCCACAATCTTGAGTCACTGGAATTTTCGTCATAACGTAAACTAGAGATGTTTACTTTTGAATCCAGAAGTTTCTTTCCACAAGCAAGCAAAGCATCAATAGCCTTCAGAGATATGGCATCGGAGGAAAATTCAGGTGGCACTTTTACAGCAGCTTTCGTTTTAGGAGACGGATCCTTGAAGATGCGTACACTTTTGCTGTCAGTACTCGAAACAGCCCTTTGTGAATGTTGGCCTGCAATCTTCTGTAGCGAATCCAATGCTAATGAGCCTAACTCAACGTTCTTGGCAAGCGTCTCGAGATATAATATACCATTCTTCTGAGCAAATGCTTGAAATGTTTCATCATTATCAAGAAAAAGTGGTAGAAGGTGCAAACATTTCTTCAGCAAAGACATACTTTCTGATTTTAGAGACATCTCGGAAATGTTGGCAGGAATATGAACCGACAAAATTGGCAATATGACTTTCTTGAAGATTTCAAGTTGCAAAGTACCCTGCGAGTGCGGCACTATTTTGGATAAGTGATTCTCAAGCAATGATAACAATGCTGGATCCGAAGAATTTATAAGGACTTTGTATCTTTGCAAGAAAACGTATGTGTCGCTGCTCCCATCAGTGGTATCATCGGATTTTTGTGATGCTTCGTTTACATCAAGCCGGGTTAGCGATGATTCTTTCTTCCTGGAAGAATTTCTGCTTTTTGATGATCCTTGACGCACTTTGCTTGTTTTGTTAATGAGTTCTGGGATACCTTGTTCCATGAAATTTGCAGCAATGTTGAGTGCCTTGTTGACGACGTCACCGTGTTGTTGGTCGATCCTGTTAAATTCAATCACATGAAATTATACCTCTGCTCGCTTCACATCAAAGAGATGAGAAATGTTTTTTTAAATTTGCTCCTGTAGACACAGCCCTGTTTGCCCAACTCTTTGTCAGCTTGTAAAAACTTGTTAACACTTGAAGGCAGTCTGTCACGCTTTTGATTGGGCGATTTGGGCAATACAAAGAATAGGAAATTTGAATGGCTGCTAATCCTCTGCCTTTCTATGGCTGTAGAAAGTCAATAAGATTAGCTCTCCTTTGTTTCAAATACACAGACTGACAAAGAAATCCGTTGTGTTGAACTGATTTTGTCGCGGCCAATCAGAGACGTGACAGACTGCCTTTAAAATCTTCACAAACCAATAAGCAGAGAGTCTTCAAAGTGCACTCGATATGACTACTTCTGATTACAGAATAATAGGTTTGATTTCCTGGGTGTGATCTTAAGAGTGTTTTTGTTGTTGTCGGTGTTTTTGCTGCAAGGAAAGTGACTAAGTAGCGGGTCTAGGTAGTATCTCTCCAATCAATTACAAGTGTTGTCACCAAAAGGTCGGATGTACCGATTACTATAAGAAAAATGAATTTGGGATTTAAATTGATGAATTCAATCATTTACTATTTCTATGAAATCTAAAAAACAGCCTTGGTGCAAGAAATTTTCTTAATGACGTGCCCTTAATTGGAATCTTTCACGTTACAAGAAGAATCGGCTACCGTATTTGCATTTTTAGAAAATGCAGTTGTTGAAAAACTTTAACATCAAAAGCAGTACAAGGCTTTGACAATACTAAAAACATGATACTTCAGTTTTGGTCAGGCAGTATGAAATTGTAAATACCTCTTCAAAATTTCACTGAGTAACTGATCATTATCGATACAATTGCACGTTCCAATACCAAGAATGACATCTAACAGCTTCATTGTTAATTTGTCCTCTTGACTTTCAAGGTAGATTGACTGGAAGAGATTCAGTGTTCGCCCAAAGAAACAATACTCGTCAGCTGAAAGAAAAACGAAAAGTTCTTCATTGATAAGAAGAGATCATCATGAAAACAATAAAAAATCTCCCCCCTTTGTGGCAGCTATGTGAAATCACAGAGCCATGGACAACGAAACCACGGAAGTAATAAAGAAAAGCAAAGAATAAAACTCGTAGAGGAGGGTAGTGAAATAACATCATTATTCTGTTGGTTGATACCATGAATTTGCCTCGGAAAGCCCCTATACAGCATGTTGTTGCTTGTAAATTAAAATTCAAAAGGTTATGCTAAAAAATTCTTCCTTAAAATACCTACAATGTGGTGTCGCCAAAAAGGTCTTGCTTAAAACCTGCAAAGTAGCTCGATAAAATAAGATAACAAACAACAACACTCCTTGTAAGTTATCCTTGAACCAAGTAGACAGGGATCAGCTATTTGATCATTGTAGCTTCGATAGCTGGATAATTTCGTAATCGTTCTGTGGTAAAGGACAGAGCTCAACGCATTGCTGTCATAGTCAACAATCATAGCACTCCTTGTTCACGAAAAAAATCCGCCTCAAAGGTAATTCCATACATGCCTAGAAAGACAAAATAATTGAAGAAAGATGACTATAAATTTCCTTCCTCGTCAACTTACGTTCTTTACTTCTCAGTGACGCATTGCTGAGATTTCGACGATGTTTCATTTTCACTGGTCTAGCGTCATCTGAATCTGATGCTCTGAACACATAATCTGACATGTTTTGCGTACTATCCGATCCATTGGATTCGTCTATCCTTTCAAACTTCTCCAATCCAGATTCTTTACCACTATCACTACTACTCTTCTGATCTCTCTTAACAGCTGATCTTCTAGTGCTGCTAGTCTGCCTTCGTTTCGATGCATGAGTATGGCTAACATCGGTTGAAAACATGCATGAATTCACCCAGGTCAGTTTACGAAGAGTTTTGGAAATTTTTGAGAGAAATACACGAAGTGTTTCCATGCAAGATACCTGAAAATCTTTGGAATCCTCTGACGCTGCAGAAAGTGGTTGTTTTTCAAGGCAACTCGTAGCCAATAGCATCCTGCAGAATTGTTCTGTCAGTTTGAGTAACTCTGATGAAGCGAATCTTTTGCACACTAATGTAACATCGTTCAGTGATGACTTAAAAGTTGTGATTTCCCAATTCAGTAACGAATACCCGGCAACTATAATATCATTGATCTGCCTTAAAATAAACTTCTTCTGTATCATATCTTTCGAGTCAATAGCAGATTTCATTAGACTCATCCCAAACGCCAATAGACTTTCTGATGTAGTGTTATCAACTAGTGTATGACGTTTGTTGTTAGACATGACATTAATCAACAAGACAACTGCAAGACTGAGTATCACACTGAACTGTAGATGTAAATGCAAAGTCGCTTTGTGTGTCGATGTTAGCAAATGAATTAATTTGCTAGCCACATCATTCTGCATTGAGAAATCATTCTGTAACATATCACTTGATAATATTCCAAGCAAGGATGACGCCACACAAATCAACAGATCATTTTTCTTCAAACATTCTCCATGTAGCATTTCACACACGATTTTTACGTCCTTCAAGTTAACAGCATCACTCGCGGTATTAGCATATGTGTTGCTTTCTCCGTCTCCTGACAACGAACCCATGACGAAGTCTTTCAATATTGTTCTGAGTTTCTGTAAAGGATTTGACGCTGTTGTTACATCACATAAAACGATCTGATTGATGCTACCTTTGTGCTCACCGTCTGTATCTAAAGAATAAAAAGCAGTAGTAAAAGTGGTTAATTCAAAGGGTACTGAAAGTAAGAGACTAGACTGATTATATGGCCGTAGTTATCACTATTGAAAGGCTGCCGGACGCTCTTAGCTACGACTCATAATCAAACCTCATTATTTTGAAATGATGATATCCGCCTCGTTTCGATAGGGGCCTAAGCAAAAAAGCACAAACATTCGTGTTTTTATTGATTTGAAAACTTCACAGTAAGTCAATTACATAATGCTTAGCGAAAGCAACAAAATAATGCTGGTAAAGGGCATGTTTGGGAACAAAAATTCCACATTCCATTCTGGTCCATGATTTACCTTCTCTTGAAATTCGAATTCAGCATCTCAAACTGGCAATGTAAACTTCAATGCCACATAAATCATGGACCAGAATGGAATGTGGAATTCTCGATTCCCATACAAATCCCTTACCAGCATTTTGATTATTGCTGGGTCTTTAAGATGTTTGACTTTACCAAACAAAATTTTGTCATCTAAGTTAGTCTTTGAGTGATAGATTAACACTTTAGTTTTGAATATCTGTCACATACTTTTTTTGCTTGGCCCTCCAAACAACAAGGACAGATTTTGTAAGACAATAGCATCAGTTGCTTTTGTTGACACCTAAATTCAAAGAGATTTGCGATTGCAGGCAAAGGAAATTCTCTCAAGCAGAAATTCAAAACAAACAAAGGCGCAAAGTTTCTCTGAAACCCAGGTAGCTAGCTTTCTTGTTGTGCATTCCCCAAATGGTTTTTAAGAGCAACCATGAGCGTATATTGAAAGAAGGAGGATATATCTAAATATCTACCACTGGCATCTTATTTGTTTGGTATAGGAACCGATTTGGAGGTGATTAAGTTCTCGTATTTTTAGGGTGTGATCAAAGCACTTACTGCTCAGCTTCTGAGCAACAAAGATAAAATGCCCGTGGTAGATGTCTAGATATATGTTCCTTCTTTCAATATGCGCCCATGTTAGCTCTTAAAAACCATTGGTGGCATGCACAACAAGCGAGATAGCTACCTGGGTTTTAGAGAAACGTTACACCTTTGCTTGTTTTGAATTTCTGCTTGAGAGAATTTCCTTTGTCTGCAATCGAAAATCTCTTTGAATTTAGGTGTCAATAAAAGCAACTGGTGCTATTGTCTTACAAAATCTGTCCTTGTTCCTCCAAAAGCCTAAACTTTTCTTGCCTCACCCAGTATAATTCAGAAAATAATGATAATGTAAATAATCCTCTTCCTCTGATTACAGTAAATTACTAGAAAGAATGGAGCAATGACATTTTGCATACAGAACTTTTCTCGATTGTTTTAAAGATTTGAGTCTTCTGATTTCTGCAAATATTTGCTACAAAAAGTTATATTGAAAAAGGCTACACTTACCCTCAAATGCAAGAGGTAATATTGTGAACAGCAAGTTGCACATCTCAGAGCAGCAACTGGTGATCTGGTGGACAAAAACAAAATTGCTTGTAAAATCTGTCACTTATGAGTTTGATTGGAGTGTCTGTCATTTTGATTTGTGGCAATTTGATAAATGTGAAAATCTATAGAGAATTTGACTGTGAAATCAGTCAGAAAGTAACTTTGCATCTCCAGTTGTTATCAAGGGCCAAATTATTGTTATATAATCAAAAACAAACGCACTAGGATTTTGAAAATTTGCAGTGAGACCATAATTTGGGTGTTGAATCTGAAGTGAGGAATTCTATATGAAGCAATCTGACAATATAGTAAACGATTCCAAAATAGGCTGCATGGTTGAAGGTTTGTATTGTGGTGTATTGAATTCTGCCATTCTGCCAATTTTGGCCAGTTTGCACGCATAATCAGAGCTTGATCAAACTTGAAAATAATCCCATGTTAAATCATTTTCAAACATACAACAATCAAGCTTGATTGACTTCATCTTCCACTCCAAAGAAGCATGCTGCAAACTTGTGGCAGTGGGGCAAATTACTTGAATTGAGCTTTCAAACAAATTCAAATCATACTCAAAGCAAGTTGAATCACACTCAAAGTTGGGCTTGCAGCATGCTCAAAACATACTTCATATTTTGCTAAGGGTTACCTTATCAGAATACAGTTCAAGAAGTAGCAACATGGTCATTCCTGATCCTTGGGTGACAAAATCAAAGAACTGCTGACCATCATCATCACAGTCAGAACATTTTTCATATGTATACGTTATAAACTCTTGTGCAATTACATTTGCAATTTCTTTTGTGTCTCTGCAAAAAAATACAATTTGAAATCGCAATTTGTTACTAACCATTCAGTTGTGACAAAGACAAAAAACTTGACTTTCCAGGCAAAGGAGGCTTTCAGTCTTTGCTCCTTTTCTGTTGTTCAAAAGAAAGCTTACCCTGACCACCCCCTGGAGAGCCCTGGGTATTTGCTCAAAACTATTCCTTGCCACGATGGCATTTTCCAAAACATGACTGCCACCTATTAGCTATTCTACAAAAGATACTGGATCAAGCGTTATTTTTATACATTTTTATATGATATGGGAAGTTTGATCAAGTGGCGTTGATGCCTCTACCGCTATTGTGGACATTCAAAAATTCTTCAAAATGTAAGCAAACGTAATTTGATTGAAATTCTTTTTCAGAATGGCCAAAAGGGCTATTGTTGTCAACCCATGGGGCTGCCAGAGGGGGATAGAACTCAACGTGCCAAAGTTTCATATCATTGCACTGTATCCATCCTCATTTTTTTTCTCAGATCGTGACTATTTTCTTTCATCAGTGTCAGAACCACATACTTACAATTCCTTTTTGTAAGCTTGTCTGGCATCAATATTTCAAGTCCATATAATAGGCAATTACAAGATTTATTAATATAGGGTCCTACCCCCAGTCTGAGGACAAAAAACAACAAATATTTGTGATCATGATAAAAAATTAGCATCTTTGCAACCTAAAACAACAAAGGTGTGCAAACTGCCGCATGTGGCCCATTTTGATATTATAAAGACTGTTAAATTGTTGGAAACATTCTGAAATAATGCACTTCAAGGAAAAATTGTGGGGAATCTATTACTTGTCTACAAACTGAAGGTCATGGCCGCATACTGGAAATAGACAAAAAACAAAGAAGCATCAAGGAATCTGTTTTGGAGAAATTGATAAAAGTTCATTTTTATATTACCATAGCATATTCTTAAACCACTTTTGTTGCAATTCAAAGGTTCCCATGCAATTTCTAAGTGATAATAATCACCAGTTAGATAATTTTGTCCACAGACTGAAGGCGTTACCCTACTTACTATATTACATCTTGTGAATGAGAAACAACTAAATCAAGCAGAAACAGACAAAGTACAGAAAATCGTAAGTCATGCTGTTGTGTTTTACAGTATCCTTTCATTCCATTGCATTGCATCATCTCCTAATAAACTGAAAGTGTTAATGAGAGCTTTACAGAAGTTTGCTGCTCTCTCAAGAGCTAAATGACTCACATTAAAAACACAGGGTCAGCAGGAGGTAAAATAGGTGACTTGAATGCATGTGTAGTTTTGATTGCTGGAAAATTTTAAACTATGAAATATACATCAAAATTCAAAACATCAAGGAAAGAAGCTCCTTGTAGCATGTGAAATCACAGCATGTGAGTCAACATTTTTTTACAAATTTTATCCACTTTTCTGCCTCACCCATTCTAGCCCAATCTTACCTATTTTAGTCCTATAGAGCCATCCCTCTACCCAGCTGACTTTAAAAACTTATTTTGTTGTGTCTTTGTACACAACAAGTTGTAAAATATTTCACATGTTTACCTGAATTCAAATATTTTTGGTTGATCAATCTTGCTTGCAGAAAGGTAACTACTCAGCAACCATGTAATGGCATCATTAAAATGCATCCTCTTAGCCTGAAAGAAAATAACCATTTATGTACAGCCAGACTAGAAAGTTTGCAAAGTGTGCACAAATGATCCACATCTAGCTATTGTTTCAAAAACAATTAATCTATTATTCCTCTGCTATGCTTGATATCGGGTAATGTGTGGGAAGATCTGGTTGATTCATTCTGCTGCTTGTTGGCATAAATCTCAATTATTGAGTAGTATGATTGCGTGGAGAGCAAAAACTGGGCATACTTGCATAAGATTATTAACCTTGAGCCCCCCTACCCTGCGACAGATCAGGAAATTAGGCAGCACCTGATATTTCCTTCCTTTGGCCTTAAACTCTTTATCATTTCAAAAAGCTTATGTATCCAAGCATTTCCTTATATCAGATCCTTGAGCATTGTTTTACAGTTACTGCTATGTATGTCATGTGCCAGTAGCTCATTAGAGAGCTTTGTTTACAATTGGCATGTTGAGCCTAGAATTTGAATTCCTTGTGTTGTCTGAGGGCATCAACCTACAAGTAGCTTCATTTCCTGTGCATCACTTTTATTCTTAACTATTAGACTGAGTCATGTTAGCATGGTATGTATTAGGCAGGCCTACAGTGGTTACAAGTATTATGTGACATCAGGGCAAATTCTACACAAAATGAGGCCTAAGGGCTTGAGTCCATTTGAGGGTACTGGGCGCCAGGGAAGCGATTTGTTGACACCTGGACAAAAACCAGCCAAACTTCTCAAAGTTCTCAATCCTTATTTGGAAAACCAGTTATGTCTAGCCTGTGTGCAGCTTTCTTTCACGTAAATTGAATTGTTTTGTGTAAATTGAGAGAACTTAACCTTCTTTCAATTTTACAAAAGAAAGATTGCACGCAGGCTAGATAAGCGTCGTGCTGTTGGCGGGCAAGATTTAAAGCATGCTTGATGTAAAGCATGCCACGATGACAACAGCAGCCCGGGCCATAGTTACGGTGCGTGGTTACGGTTTTTGTCCACATGTTATTTTGGACCGCTTCCGTGGAGCCCAGTTCCCCAGCCGAAAATGATGTCAGGGAACCTAGACTGCTGCCATGCCAGACGGAAATAGTTTATATCTTGCGTGGGCAAGTTCAGAAGGCATAAGTAAGACTGCAAAGAAAATCTGTGGTTGAGAACAATAGATTAAAACAATAGATCCTTTCTGTGTTGTCAAGATAGAAAACCCTGTGCCTTCCTGCTGGCAAAATATATACGTGCATACAAACTTTCCAGTCTGGCAGCCAAATTGCGGTACTGATGATAGGCTACAGCAACAGTTCATGCCCTTGAAGAATTCCATCCCTCAAATGTGATTTCTGGCTGCCATCTTGCTGAGAAAGTTCAAATATAAACCAGTACACAAACAATACAAATAGCTTGTTTCCAAATACTTGCCAGTGTTTATGAGGAGGGTGCCCGCGCCCTAGCCAGTGGCCGGGGCATGGCCGTGGCAGGCTGGGGCATTTCCAGAACTTTTCCATTTATTTTGCCAGCCTCGGCCATCTACAAGTGTATTTATGATCTGATTTGCCAGAGCTGCTTAATTTAGCATACCTCTGACAAGTAAAGAGCTTACGTATCCTTTAAGGAAGAAAGAATAAGGGATTTGGATCAACTGCCCCATCCCAATGTGTTCAAAGTTGGAAAATCTACCAAACAAGAAAGAGGAGGGTGCCCGCGCCCCGGCCAGTGGCCGGAACAGGCTGGGGCTACTGGCTGGGGCAGGCCGGGGCTACTGGCCAGGGCATTTATAGAGCTTTTCCACTTATTTTGCCAGCCCCGGCCAGCCCAGCCATCTACAAATGGGCCCCGGCCACCAGAGCTTTTTCATTTATTTTGACAGTCCCAGCCCCCCCTGGCCAGCCCCGGCCAGTGGCTGCCAGCCCTGGCCAGTGGCCTGGGCACCTTCCTTGTTTTCGCCCAACTTGACCCAAGCTCAATTTTCTGGACAAGAATCAAACACCTTATAGGATTTTTGTAAGGTTTTGGTTGGGCTCAGTTAGGATCAGGGTACAGGTGTGCACTTCAAGTAATTTTATATACTGTACTCTAATTTTATACTTATATACTATAGTGTATTCCAATTAAATTTTTTATACCTTTTTGTTGTGTCCCCAATTAGCCTGTAAGCTAAATATTTTTGACACATTAATAAAGTTTTTGATTGATTGATTGATTGATTAGTGCCCAATTTTCTGTCTCACTTTTCAACAATAGCTAAACATTTCTCAAATAGAATGTATCTATGAAACATTACAGCATGCTTTAGTAGGCCTAACTGCTAAGACCAAAGTTTTGCTAGAATTAAGCTGACAATTCAATCTCTTCTGGTGTTCTATAATACCTAAAGGCCTACCTCTGGCTCTTCAATTTTACTTTGGATGAATTTGTCCCACTTCGCAGACAGCATTGCTGTTGGTGTGTGTCCATCTTCCTCCATAGGAACTATAATCGTCGGAATATTTTTTGTACTTTCCATCAGGTAACTGTTTTTCCGTCAAAGCTTTCTTCAAGGCGGAAACATGATCCAAGGTGAACAATTGTATGCCCTCTGACTGATGTGATTTGGCCTAAGTTGGTTCTTTTTGGGTCTTCGTTTAGCTGGGTAGATATTCTTGAATATACATCATTCATGGGATGGCCGTTATCAGTTTCGCATCATGTAAATGATTCTCCTTCCGCGGGGTTGAAGATGATTCAGGATCCCAAATTCAATACAGCTTCATGTGACTTTTTCCAAGTACCATCCCACATCAACGCGTTTAGGCCGGTTTCTGAGCCTGTTGTGCGCCTGCTCAGCAAGGATTTCTGCGCGCCCTCGCACCATGGTTCTTCATGCTAGAGTTCGCACTGAAAAGTGGATAAGAACTGCGAAGAACTGCAGGACAATAGACAAATCGGGAAAGGTTTATGATGGTTTCAACCACTTGAACTCACTTCAAGTCAGGTCATCGATCCCTTGATACATGCAACTTACGACATGAATGCAAAAAATTAAAAACTAGTAATGCTGCAACTCCGCAAAAGTATTACTACATGATTGGAAATAGGTAAAAACAATAGCCAATTTTGTCTGTTAACCACAGCCTTGGCAGAATTTCGATGCTTCTTTCTTTTTGCTAGTGGGACTAGCTGCTAAATTCCGTCTGAAATTAGATGTCACCGGAGATTGGCAAAACATTTCTACTGCTGCCATTCGCGGCTCTTCCAGTTGACATCTAATTGGAGACGGACTGTTGTCTCTCTTCATCCCACCATCAAAAGATCTGGGCAAACGTAGCTTTTGGAGGATAAGACTCTTTCTTGATCAGTTAACTATTTGGAGAGCTCATCCTTAATCAACCATACAGAGAGCTCTTCGTCCTTTTTGCTTTATTGTGAATTTTAGCCACAGATAATCTTGCTATTTGGTGTGTGATGTTTTCCTCAAACTAGTGATTGTGCAGGATTAAGGCTGACTTAGCCTCTCTAAATCCATTCGATCTCTATCTCTTTTTTAAGTTTCTCATGTAAAAAAAATGTAAAACGAGCACACATAGTAGTGCAGTAGTGCAAAGCACTAAGTAACTAACGCACTAACGCCCTAACTAAGTAACTAACCAA
The DNA here is from genome assembly GCA_964019985.1 of Aurelia sp. 4 Dawson et al 2005. Lineage (NCBI taxonomy): Eukaryota > Metazoa > Cnidaria > Scyphozoa > Semaeostomeae > Ulmaridae > Aurelia > Aurelia sp. 4 Dawson et al 2005. Next base: position 24,430,563 of record OZ026494.1, read on the forward strand.
CTAACTAACTAACTAACTAACTAACTAACTAACAAACTAACTAACTAACTAACTAACTAACTAACTAACTAACTAACTAACTAACTAACTAACTAACTAACTAACTAACTAACTAATGCACTAAGGCACTCAAGACAGCACCAAGGAGGCATTCTAAATGCTTGCAAAGAATGCCAATAATGCAATCAGTTGCCAAATGCTGAATTTTGCAACGTCCCCACTGCGCAGAAATTTTTTTACTCAACTGATAGACTCTGACAAACGGTCGTAATTTTTGACTCGTTGATTGGCATCACCTATTCCTTGCGTTGAAAGAAACTGTACTGTGAAGCATTCCAAGCAAAAAATACTTGAGATTTCCGTTCCCTTTTCTGCAATATTATGATTCCGATTATTAGATTTAAATTACCTAACATTCTCACAAATATAATGATACTATTGACAATAACAATACGTTTGTGCATCAAATATGCAATATCTATTGCTACGTTTTCGAAATTTTTTTCAGTCACTGTCTGAATCGCTTAGTCGCAGGTCCTCATCTACAAAAAGAATACAAAGTGTTAGAAAAAGGGGTGATAACATGGTAGAAGTGGCTGCAAAATCAATAAAGTCCAAAAGTATTATGGTGTCTGATTGATAGAGTATGGAGACAACCACTTTGCAAAAAGTTAAACTAACTTGAGCAAATGCCATGTCCTCGACTCACTAGAAGTCAGACTCAGTGTGTCTTCCACCTAAAGGGCCATTTGTACACCCCCCAGTAAAAAACTCCGCTGAAACGCTGAAACAATTTTTGTTTCCCCGTCAAAAATTATACAAGTTCCGTCACAGATGATACCCAAAAGGTTTTATTTCCCCGTCACGATATTTTCAATTCTCGCTGAAGGTGTATGGTGTCACAATTTCCCCGCTTTACTTTTAATGTCCGGCGGGGTCGTTACTGGGGAACGCATTTGCAGGCATGCCCAAATTTCCGACCGTCTGAACATCAAATTTGGCCTGAGCTACAAATTGGGCCTACAATGCACACACTGCATCAGCCAAAATGACAAAAAGTCAAGCTAAGCTTTCCCATCAGTTCAACTACCGTAGTGTGAGCCAATGTCTTCCTCCTTCGCAACTTTTGATCTTCTGACAGTCTGAAATTGTACAGAGACTGTAAAAGACCCTGGGTGTGGCTCGCCACCAAGTAACTTCATGACTGGAGTCAATCAGACCTGTTATCTAGCTTTGAGTCATCTAGTACATTAAAAAAACCAAGCTTAAAAAGAGCTTAGGCGTGTACAAGCCTTTGATAAAAATAACCCTACCAAGGCCGTAACAAGTGCCGCGCAATATTTGAGTAACTGATATACATCAACAGGAAATATAATGACATCTGATAGGCTGCAGAATTCGACCGTAGGTGGCTTAAAAACCCATTCCTAACCATAATCCTTTGTGCGCCGAATGAAAAGCAAGACAACAGGAATTTGAGCCAAACAGGGCTTTCAGACAATACAAAAGTCGACTTTGGCGCCACGAAGGATCATGGTTAGCAAAGGGTCTTTTTCTATGCTTATATTTCTTTTAAAAATTCCAAACAGATCATTTTCGCGGCAAAACCGACTTGGTTTTTGGAGACATTTGGAATAACGAAATGCGACATTAGTAAAATCTATTGTTAGGCATATGCGAGTTTCAAATATACTTACCAATTAGATTGATGCCGCGTTTGTTTTCACTTGGTTCTTGCATCAGAGCCTCCTAGAAAATTAAGAAAGAAAATATAAGAAGACGGGAGAAAATGAGACTAGAGGCCTTTATCTTAGTAAATGAGTTTCCGACAGCCGATATTTCTTTGGCAAATGACGGATTTCAAGATAAAAGTAACTAGCGTGGCAAACGACGGATTTCAAGATAAGAGTGACTAGTGTAGAGATCAAAGCATATTCATCAATGCTTTAAACATAGAATTTGGCACTCAAGCGGATAAAATGAGGTAAAATGTGCTGAAGTTATTACTGCCAGGCAAAAGCATAAGGAAAATCCTATCGCGAATTTGGCAAATTTCAAAGATATTTACAGAGGCTGTTTCCTGAAGATCCTTCGTAATCTCGTAATGGAATGGCTCACATCAGGCATATGCTCTTTATTATGTTATAGAGCATTGTCGAATATCATTGCCTTTCACATCCAAAAATTTGATGCTGCTACAATTATCAACACACACTTTAAAATTGCCGTAGATAGTTCACAAATGAATTCTGTATTACATGACCTCCCGCCACTATCCACCTCCAGATTTCTGCTGCACTAAAATGACTAAAAGAATCAAATCAAAAAAGAAATTTTAATCAAAACTTACATCAAGTGCTTTGGCTTGTTCTTCGGTTTCTGAATCATCCTGATCTGGATCTGAATCGGAACCGGACGAAGATGAATCCGAATTTGATCCATGAGATGATGAACTCGTTGAACAAATTTTACGTGATGGCTGTTGAAAAATCAAAATTACAAAGATCACATAATTCAAATATTTCAACTTTTGGAATAAATTAGACATAAATGGAGTTTGCTTTCGTTACTTAAGAATTCATGTTATTCATTTAGCTCTTCTAGGGCACGAAGGTGTTGAAGGTGTTGTGGCATCGCGGTGTAATCCTCTGACATTGCAGCCACAACAGTCAGGCGGAGTGGGTGCGAATCCCGGTAGGGCCCCACCGCTTGAGCGTCATTTCAAGCGGTTGTGGACTTGATTAGGTCTGCTCTTTTTCTGCGATCCCAGTGCCTGGCACAGAAAACCACAACTTCACCTCACCTTCACCTTCACTAAAACTTGAAAAATTCTAGAAAATCAACCTGTTAGTTACACTGGTTACAATGACAACAAAAGGTCACCTATTTCTATGATCTACTTCTTCCATTGTTACCAGCTGAGCAGTAAATGTTTGTATTCAAATATTTGCATCAACGACAGCAATATGGCATCCGTAAATTAACTTAAAGTCTCATTAATCTGATTTGTCTAAGGCTGGATAAAGACAATTTTCATGCAACTTGAAGTGGTTTTCTGGCAACCTCAAGCTTTTCCGAGAAACTCAGCTTATCCTTTGTCTGAGAAACTTCTATTTCTAACGTCTGCCTCACATCAGATATCATGATAAGATGCCCACGAATAAAAAATTAGGACTTTTGCAAGAATAATTCTGCGTTATCGTAAATCTCACGTGTCATCTTATTTGAGACAGACTAATTTGTTTTTGACACGCTGAGCTTCCCTGAAAACTAAAATCAAAGTAAAGAGATCCTAACAGCAGATGCGTTTCTCAGACAGAGAATTCGAACCATTACCATAAAAAATTTATTCCCTTCCCTTCCTCCCATTAAGAAATAGAAACAACTAAATAGCCGATATTTACTTTGTTGGCAACATGTGTTTGCCCCGTAGGCTTCGTGGAACTTGTTTGTTTTTCTGTTGCTCCTTCCTTTGGTTTACTATTATTTTCACCTTTGCTAGCAATTCTATGTTTATGTACACTTGGTTTTGAAGAGATCTTTGCAACAGGTGGCTGTGATGACTGATTTGCTGTCTTTACTGTGGTTGAGTTTTGTGACCTGCAATAAAACAGCTTTAATCAAATTTAAGGCATGACACTACCGGGTGCCCACTTAGGGGTGAGTAGCAAAAGTTCAAGCGTTTGTAGAAACGCTATTCTGGAGGAACACGAAGGATTTCTGATACTTTTAACACTTTCTAAAATATTGCAGAGTCCAACGACGCAATAGAAGATCCACACTAAGAATTATAATACAATCTAACTTTTGTCAAGAATATGTTTCAGAGAAATATAGCTCACAGGGCATAACAATTGGAACAGAACTATAACAAAAAATATTCCTTTCATGCTCCTATACAGTATATATATATACTGTACACATCTCAAATATCTTGGGGGTTGTTGAATGCCCCAGGGCCGGGAAAAATTGAGTGTCAAATGCCTGGGGACCGGGAATTTTGTGTGTGCAAATGCTCAGGGGTGTCCTGGGGGGATTGTTAGGGTAGAAATTGAACAAGACATTATGCAAAGCAGTCATGTCTCTATAGACAAACCCAAAAACAATTCAGAAGCATTTATGATACATTCTTGGGCATAGCATTTCTAAAGTTAAAGCACAATATAACCTGGCTTACATTAGCAATGATCAATCAAAAAGATTAGCAATCTGCTGTCTGATTACACAAGATGTATTTGTCATGAATGGGCTACAACAAATGGAAATAAGAATTTACCCCTGCTTGGGGCCAAACCTGGGCTCTCCATGTCAAAAGTCCTTCCAGTTATGAAAGAGATATAATTTAGAAATCTGTTGACGCCATTCTTATTTGGATATGACAATTAAGCATCTATAAGAGCTAAATCAGCTTTGAAATTTATAAAAGTGGTAAAATGGTAAACTCACCTTATTTTCTTCAACTGAATACTCGAAGCAAGTCTTTCTAGTTTCACCTCCTGCAAGGTATACATAATCAATATTAGCCATGGAAAAGCCTGCTGCATGCAAATAATGATTCAGATCAGTATAAAAACATTCTTGTCATGTACTTTTCACACTCTTTTATTCAACTTATTTTCTCTTGAGGATCTATTGGTACAAAATTTTCTGCAGCTATTTCCACAAATCAATGGAGAATTAGAAACTCATCTCCCAGTTCCTGAAAGCAGTTACAGTATAAAAAGATATGCATCCTCCAAATGTCTTAGCATGCACAATTAGTTGAAGAGCTTTTGACTTTCTCAAAATTTTCTCAACTTTAAAATTTCTTTGCCAGTTGGTTTTCCAGGCTGCATCAAATTCCTTAAGCAGAACATATGCAGAGAAATAACAAATATCACAATGAAATGCATCTTATGAAATACTCACCCCAGTTTCTCTGTCAATTATCAATATACATTCTTTAGTACAAGGTCTTTTTGAACCTTTGAATACTGTGCTCTCTGATTCCTAAAATGTTCAGTAAATCATTCCTCATGCCTGGGCTGTGGCAACATTTGTAATAATCAAAAGTCTTAACAGCATGTTCATCAACTTTGGGGTTTTTGAAAAATCTGTGTCATATTATGTTAATTTTTTCTTTACAACACCACTGCCAAAAGTGACTAATACTTCATGATTGATGGATGATTAGATCATCCTTTATTCACAAGAATATCAAGCTGCTTTCTTCTAATATCCCAAATAGTGTGAAACAAGAATCAAATTTCCTGTGACCCTATAAAAGTAAGAATCCGTCAAATAATCATAAGTAAAGCCAAATTTATTATGGAAGTAATTTTCTTCATTCTGGAAGCATTTTCCTTCATGCTGAGATACTGCTACTAAGTATGTCCGTGGTTATAATGCAAGAATTTGTGACTTGTTTTTTTAGGAACTCTTAACAATCTTTATGCTAAAAAATGTTTAAATAATGTACTGTATGAACATGAGGCCTAACTGCAAAAGAAGAACATTATTTCACCGAATATATATACAGTATTTAGAAAATAGGCTTGTAGTTTCAACATACTGTAAACGCACCTTTTGAAAGATTGCCAGAATCACCATAAAAAATTTTTGAGAATTTCCTTAGATGTGATTAATGGGAGCAACTGCTTGATAGCGCTTAGGAACCCCTTTAAATTTTGATCTATTATTATTCTTTTCATGTCAAGTAAGCAGAACCCCAAGAAGTGAGGTCGAAAGAGGAGTGGCAGGAGAAACAAGTTGCAAGAGAGAGGAAGAAGATTTTAGAAAAGCAGAGTTAATCATTATCTGGAGAAGGGGGACCTAGTTTCTGTAACAGTTTTGATGCAAGTATACTGTATGGTATACATCATTGAAATTGGCGGAGCCAAAGTACATTTTTTAATGAAGTCTCATGCAAACAAAAATACACCTTCAGAAAGTGGTGAAGATGAACATGCAAGTATTTAACCAGGCTAACATATATAAGATATAAAGTACCGAGTTTAGAGAGCAATTATTGATAAATTTCACCTGCACATTTGATACTTTAACAGTTATATCATTCTTTGATCCAACAGTAAGTTCAGATGGTTTACTTGAATCAACTGAAGCTGGCTTGAAGTCATCTGCAAAATAAGATCAAATCAAAATGCAAAATAAGAAATACGATAAAATATATTAACAAGAATAATGTGTTTACGTTTTAAATCATATTTTGCATGCAAAGAATCAGCATTTCTCACACCACGAACCAATGTGGCATTGATTAACATTAAGTGATAGAAACAACAATGGAACAAAATAAATTGTTGCATACAGCCTACAAAGATCTCACTTTGAATTATTGGTTACTGAAAGTGAAAATGATTGAACTGCCTCTGACAACTTTGATATTTCCAATAAAGTTACCAATCCAACAAGTGATGGTGGAATCAAGCTGGAACTGCTCATTAAAAGTTTCCACCAGGTATATTTTCATTTGCCAGGAACTAATGGTTTACAAACAAGATTTAAAGATTACACTTTGCATACATGTACGACAGTGTACAACAAAATCAAAGGTTTAGTTCACCAGATGGTGGAAATCCCCTTGATTCCACTATGGCTTACTGCAGGGCCTAAGCCAATGGGGGGGGGGGCTGGGGGAGCCAAGGGCCCCCAGGAGACCATTTGTCGGAAAATCATACTCTCTTGTTGGAATTTTAGTGATTTAAATGGCTACTTCTGGAGGATTTTGAGGAGAAATAATAAATAAAACATGACTTTATTAGTGTTAAAACATAAATTCCAGCAGAAATTATTGACTTTATGGCATATTATTTTATTGATATTGACTAATTGTGTTGATTTCAACGTTGAATTGCAAAATGTGGCCAAATTTTAGTTACCGACGAGCTAGATCTGTCATATAATGCATGAATTAAACGTATGTTCCTACAACTGTTGTTGTTGCTGTTGTTGTGAATGGTTTTTTCGTTGGAAAATTTTGGTTTTTCGCCCCCTACACAGTCATGGCTGGTATCGGCCCTGGCTTACTGATACCTTTTTAAAATTCTAATATCAAACAAAGAACATGGCAGAACACTGATAATCACTGCACTCCTATCCGCCAAAGCGGAAGAAGAATACCACCTATGTTTTCAATATTCAAAATAAAATTGCATCTTCATTGAATTTTGTTTTCTCTGCATGAAGAAATCATTGAACATCCTTATTCATCATGGTTTCCAAGGGAAAGACCTCCTATTGTATTCCATTATACATTCCACCCAATGGAAGCTGAATATTCAGATAGAATGGAAGCAAATAACAACGCAATATTTGAATGGCCAGGTGAATTTTGTGGATCCCACGGACTTTGTGGATGCTGTGGATGCACAAAAAACATCTGCCAAATATAAAATCTTAGGAATTCATTTTGACATTAGGTGAGAATGAATTCTGCGGACTTTGCAAATCAAAAGGCAAAGCATTGTCTGAAGAGTTTGTAATGCTGAAAAAGCAGTAATGTACAAGCTCTTCCTCTACTTACTGCTATGGAATGGTTCTAAAACAGTTTGGTCGTAGACCTGAGTCACAAAGCAATTTGTTGAGTATTGTGTGTCAAAAACCAGGGGCAAAAGTCTTTCTCTTTTCAACATTAAATGTTAAAACAATTGTGTTTAAATTTGTAGTAGATCTGTATGTATGGTTGCCAAAATGATTAGCAGTGAGTGCAGCAGTGCCAGTAATTGCTGATATGCTTGTATGTCCATGCACAAAGTCCATGCCTGGGTGCATTCCGAGGCCCTCCTGCGAGAGAAATCCAGCGGAGAGCGATTTTTTTATTTCCTTATGCTAAGGCTTTTGGCGGAGAAATTTCATTTGTTGTGACGTGACCATGAATTTATTTGTGTGGTGCAAATGACCATAAATTCAGTAAATATGATGGAAGGAGGCAATAGCTTTCTTCACCCTTTTAAGGTCTCTGTTCTGTTTCAGGACTTGTCACCGGAATCTGTTACTTCCCTGTGTTCTTTGTCACCTTCATCAACACCACAAAATTCTGCTATGCCCACATCCCTGGCAGAAACATCCGGTGGAGTGAAAAAATGGAATCCACTATGGAGTCCACAGGATCTGTGGAATTCACCTGGCCACATTCAAATAGTCATCCAGACATTAAATCTACTTTCAAGTAATCTTTGTATGTATTTAAGCGCTATTCTCCTTCCGCTTTGACTGTAATTAACCCCATTTTAAACAAAAAAGTTTTGTTTATGAAATGAATAGGATTGCTTCTTGAAAAAAGCATTCTTTCATTTCAAATTCTGCTGTTTAACTCATAAAATCAGCAACCTGAACGCTTTCATTCATTGGGAACCACAATTTTTGTTTCAATAAACATAGAATAGCTTCTTTGACGAAGAAATCAATCATTCATTTCAAAAGAAAGAAGGAAACTTTTTAGGCCTATCATCATCGGTCATCCACATGATGACATGACGTATGAATGAAATCAACCATTGCCAGAGCATTGTCGATGTCTCAAAAATCAGATACTTACATCTCACTGAATGATAAAACCCATCGTTCTGCTTTTGACGAAAACTCGAACCAATGATAAGATTGTATTCTTTCCCATCAACGAGTCCGTGACAGGCCTCCGCCATTGCAGAATCGAAAGCAACAACACAAAACTCAGGCCAGCTGCTTATCAACTCATCAACTAATCAACTTGCCAATTAATGTACGTCTTGGAATTAGAAGACTGGGAACGAAATAGATTTGGCGCCAAAAACGAAGGGTCTGGATCGACTGATACCATATGATACCATCAGGGAGCGCCGCGCGCTGGATACCATCGAAGACAAATGTCGGATCTTTGGATCAAGATGTTTTATAATTCTTTTTGGTTTTTGAGGCTCTTGCATTGAATGTTATAGATACTTGTAACTTGTTTTTAGATGTTTTTCTCGCCAACTCATTCATATCCTAGAAACCGAAGGTTAAAGTTTCCCAACCCTGACGTTTGGCACCTGATGGCCGTCGTCACAACAAGATAGCTTACGTGATGGTTTCATGCTATCTGTTGCTTGTATCGCTATATTGTTGTATCAATAAAAGTTGCGAAAAACAACTTTCAAACAGGCATCTTTAAGAATTTCAATTTTTTATGCTAATATCATACATCAAGTGTGTTCCAGACCACTTGAAAAGAAGTTTCGAGTGGTCTGGAACACAGGCTACATACATCAAGCCGAGGGGCAAATCACTTCTCAAAATAGCGTACGTGATTTTTGTGATTTCGAAATCACATGATTTTTGTCTGTGATTTTTTTGCGATTTCAGTGCTTTCTAGTGATTTTTTCGTGTAACTTTTCAGTAAGTTTTCAGTGATTTGTGATTTTTGGTGCTTTCTTATGTGATTTTTTTGTCATTTTGTGATTTTTGTATGCGATTTTTTTGTGATTTTCAAGGAAGGTGTACGAAAAAAAATCAGTGATTTGCCCCTCGCATCAAGCTTCTAGAAAATCAGCAATATCCTATCCCCTAGAGAGCTGACACTACATCCGAGGCCCCAATAAAAAGAGATGCATAAAAAGAGATGCACTATCGACCCTGCTGTTACACTACTTCGAGAAAATTATTCTATCATTTCCACACGGGTATGAACTTATTTCTGTGTTCAGCAGCAGGCTGTATGTAAAAACCGATGACTTCATGGAAACATGGTTAAACATGGTTAATCTATTAACCATGGTGGAAATCAAGAAACTATTTTTCGATTGCCCTTTTACACCGTCCACCGTAAGACGCCAAATAGAATACTCATCATTTTAAAGGTCAGGATTCTGTGCTCAATACATGAATTGATTTATTCATCTTACTGAATCTTTAAACCATATCGGTTCGATCTCTAGCCTTCTCCATCAAAATATCAGAGCAAAGATGAAGTTTACACCTTATAATCAACTGTATCGCTGAAAGCTGAATTTCTTTAATTTCGTTCAGAAATAGCAATTCTATTACAAAGGCCAAATGAGGCCAAAAGGAACTTAAGTTTCTGCAGTTAAGATGGTGGAGCTTGTTACGAATGTTGCTGAAACCTTCATTCATGATCTTGTTAAATACACTAGAAACATGTATCAAATATGTTTCGCGCATTTTAGGAGATTACGGCAGCCCACATCTTTCAGATGGAGGAAGTGAAAGTGAAATTTCTTCTCCACTTGTCTATGGTATCTGTTTTTGTGAAACTGATCATGAAACTAGAATGATGGTTGAAACTGACCAAGAATTAAAACAATATTTTCAAAACAATTCTCATGAATATATGTATAAACGACACTCTTCAACTACAAATGCTTTGTTCTTGACAATAAATAAATGTAGCAATGCTGAACTTTGCACCGACGAAACTCATAAATAGTCAAATCTTATCTTGCAGATCTCCTTACATGACCTTGGTAAAGTAACTACAAATCAGTTTTGGAGAACAATGAGATTCTAATCCAGATAATGGCTTACAGAGAGGAGATCTAGGGCTCTGCTGGAAGCATGATGACATCAGCTTCTAAGTTTTGAGTAACAAGCTTAGTCAAAAGCACATTATACCCTGTGTGATTTTTGCTAGACTATTGCATCATTGATGATTTCCAAGATGGGTCTTCTTCATGATTATATGATTGAGTTACCAAGTTTACCACCGCAAGAGCCAGCATAGGCTCGAATCTTTGCAAAAACTGTGAAGTGAAATGTATAAAATGTTACTGCCTAATTCTTTTAACTGAATGGATCAAAGACAACTTGATGATGATAATGATAAATATGATGAATATGATGAATATGATGATGGTGATGATGATGATGATGATGATGATGATGATGATGATGATGATGATGATGATGGTGATGATGATGATGATGATGATGATGATGATGATGATGATGATGATGTTGATGATGATGATGATGATTTTGATGATGATGATGATGATGATTATGATTATGATGGTGATGATGATGATGATGACGATGATGATGATGATGATGGTGATGATGATGATGACGACGATGATGATGATGATGATGATGACTGGACAAATTAAAACACAAGGTTAACTCAGATGATCGCATAAAGTATTGTTAAAAGAACATTTTTTCGATGATAAGAGTCAACATCACGAACGAAGCACATTTACTGAACAAGAACACAGACAAACATATGCGCAGCTGCGCAGTCCTCACGAAACTGCAAATCAGATAGTTCTCAAATTGAGGTAGCAAATATTTATATCTCTAGATAAAGTCAAAGGCAAATAGTTGTTGTGTTGTTGAAAGACATTCCATTCAAGTCTAGGAAAGAAGTGATTTTGAGGGCAAAGTTAATGTTCTTTGATAAGTATGTAATACACAAGATTACCTTGTGGTCCTGAAGCAATATGACGCGATGGCACGGACTTGACATCGCTGTGAAGGAGATTAATTACAGGGTTAGTATTGCATGACATGAAGGTCGAATATATTTCATCGTGATTCAGCAAGGTCATTCTGCATGGTGATGACCTGCAGGAGTCATGACCGTAATTTTTTTACTTTTTACAATGATCAAAAAAGATCTGGCCATCAAAATTTGCGATGATTAACACTGGGTGCGTCTTTGTACCAAAGGTTTCAACTCGAATACCCTATCTGCGAAGTACCCTCGTTTTGTATTCTCGACACGAATACCCTACTTGCGCCGTACCCTTGTCAGCTATTCTATGAACTGTGGATATGCCACTGCGTAAATCCTTGCTTGTCCGAGCCAGTAGATGCTTGTAAAGAAATTGAAATAAAGAGGAGAAAGACAAAATACACTAACTTTTTTATAAGAAACTAAGAACTGGGGCCAGTCTCGGGCCAGTACTGGCAGTTTTTTTAACTCATCAGATTTGAGTTCTCCTGCGCATTTCAAAACAAGGTGCTTTGAAGCCTAATGTTCAGACGTGATTTGAGTTTATTCCAAAAGGTGATAATAGAGAAAAAGATGATCGAGTTTCTTAAAATTTTGCGATCTGAGACTCTGTGAGATCTCTGAGATCTGAGAGTTTCTTATTAGCGGTGTCTTATAAAAAGATGCACAAAACATGACGATGTGTACCGTAAAGGGGAAACGATGATTAATTCAATATAGATATGTTGTCCTGTCAGCCAAGACTTCCTCAGGGCTTTGGTTAAAGACTAAAATGAGTGGAAAGGATCTGCTTTGATTGGTATCAGCCTAATGAGTTATGGTTGAGATGCAACTATAATACTCCCGAAGCTGATGCTCCCTTGTTAAATTTTGTGTTCCTAACATATTTCAAGTTGTGAATTGCATGGTGCATAGAGATTGCCCCCCTCGAAACTTGGGAAATAGGTAAGTTATAAGCTGGACTGATGTGGTGTTGCTCAATTGTGGCCAGTTGTTTACAGAGGAGACAGAACAATATTTGCATGCTTGATCTGGGATCTGTTATGATTTGATTCTTGCAAACGACGGACCGATAAGTTTACTTTACAGGCAAACAAATACAACAACAACTGCAGCAACAAAATGATTCTTCCAACAAAGCAGGCAGAGGTAACTACGCTGTAGTGCACACTGACTACGCTTTATAGCTTGATTAAAGGAAGTTTGACTGAGAGAAACAGTGGCATGTTGTCCTGTAATGGTATTTGAAAATCTTTGGCATGAAGCATGTTTTTCGAAGCAAGTGAAGAGAAGAATCGCCAATCGCTGAGTGTTATATTGATCTGGCGTCAAGTGCGTAAAGCTTTCATCGTGCAGGTACATGAAAGCATGGCCAATAAAGTACTCGAGTTATAAAACTGTCTTATCCTAAGCCAGGTACCAACCAATTTTCTCTCATGGGTTGTTCATATGCGTGCGCATAGGTTCATATGCGTGCGCAGTGCACTTCAGGGACTTCAAATAACCATTGAGGGCTAAGGAAGCATTTTGTCGTGAAGGGAAAGCAGAGTAGAGATGGGCTGAATGATGGGCGGGTCTTGGGGGTGGGGGGAACGAGCTTTATTCAAAACGAGGCTGACTTGATAACGAGGCTGGCACTTCTTTGAAGTGCGTGCGGTCTGGCGGGAAAAAATCTACTTCCTTTGTTGATCCTTTATTCGATCAAGCCCAGAAATTCGTTTCCTAATCTTTGCAAAAGCATCTGAAGCATACAACATTTATCATGGCAACTGCAAGATTGAATGATAACAACGTACCAACAAACAGCCAAGTAGCTACGAAGAAGCGGGTATGTAGTTTACTTTGATTAACGCTATTATACTTTCGTCTGTAGGCCTTGAAAGGCCTAATAAGCAAGAGGGATGGTGCTTGGCAGCAGCCCCCAAAATTTCGTTGGGCCCTTCACCAGCACTTGAATTTTTGAAAGTTTCTATGCACTGCCGGCATTTTCATAACTTGTATGTTATGTTTCTAAAGAGTATCGTCTCATTTTGAGCCAATCAGGCGTTGTCCATAAAAATTTTTTTGCTTCGCTCACTATCGGCACTCTGATGCTCTTATTCAGAGATGATGCTCTCTCTGGTGATGCTTAAAAGTCAATCTATAAGTTCTGAGACCCTGGGTGGGGTGAGAGAAATAGGGTTCGGGGACCTAATGGACCTAACCCCGGAAAATGTTATGACCACGCCCCTGGGGATCATTGGAAAGTGCCCCTATTGTCATTTTGCTATTAAAAGGCACAAATGTTTCAGTCCCTACTGACAGCTGGCTCTAGGGGTACACTACATAAATTTTGGCTACGGGGACGTGCTATCAGGAAGGGTGTCGATTTTGCAGATATTGGATGGCATGAGGGGCATCAAGATTTTCAGAACTACCTAGTACAAGGAACAGTACAAATGTTCAAGATTTTGGTGCAGAACATAAGGTCGGATATGAGATCAGGTTAACTTCAGGTCCTATCCGAACGAAATTCATATTGGGGGGGGGCAGAAACGCGGTGTGAGCAAAGCGAGCAGAGATGGGGGTCCAGGGGGCTTGCTCCTGGGAAAATTTTTCATGACCACGCCCTTTAGATCGTTGGAAAACGCCCCATTTTTTGAAAATCTGCCATTGAAAGAAGCAAAGAATCGTCACTGATAGGGGTCTTTCCAGGAAAATTTTGAAGAAAGGTCTTTGATTTTACAAGGATACATATTGTTTCTGAGTTGCATGACATTATAGTTATTGCTTTCTTCTTGATAGCCCTTGATGAAGACACTAGTAGCTTGAATATAATATGAATTTGAATCTTTATTTCCATGACCTTGGCTTTCACAGCCTTTTTTACTTACAAAATCAACTTCAGCAAATTATTGTGGGGGTGAAGCTCCCCCAGCCCCCCCCCCCCCACTTCCAACTGGCCTGAACTTTATCGAAAAATTGGCATAAGAAACAGGTATGGTTTTGAAGCCTTGATGGCACATCCCCAACCAAAATGTGGTCAAATGCACCATACCCCTGGGTCGCTGGCTTTCAGTTCCCAGAAAATCTTAATCCTCTCAAGTTATGGTGTCAGAGCTCTGGCAGGGGAGGGGGGTTTACCCATTAGCATATCCAAAACCATAACTGTAATTAAATGTGTTAGTATTAGTTTATCAATAAGCCCACAATAGTCGACAAAAGAAGGGGAAGGACGTTTGAACTTTTCTGAAAGTTCAAAATGCACCCTCCTTAGCAAAACATTGAGTATGTTTGGAGCATGCTTCAAGCTTGATACTAACTTGTTTTGGAGTATGATTTAGGTGTGTTTGAGAGCTTGATTTAAGCAAGATTTGTGCACCTCTTGCGCCAGTATGCAGCATGACCTGCACTGGAAGGCATACTCTCATTTTGAGCTCTTTCAAACCAAATTTATGCTTCTATCTACCTTGTACAAGCTCATTGCAAGCTAAACCTTTTCTCAAGACCTCCCAAATTTCTTTAATAGAGATTTTAATTCCAAACTGATGACCTCTTACTTTGATGTGTCACGTGTGCACCTGATTGTTAGAATTTCATAAGAACTTGAAAGTTTACTCTCTTTGTTCAATTAAAGTTTATCATGATTCCCATGTTTTTACTTTCCTAATTTTAGCACACGAATCCAGCAAATGAATTTGAGAAGAGTGCCAGTAAAAGAAAGAAGATTGACAAAGCCAAGCTAGCTGTATTGAATAAAACAGTAAGTTACCTTTTGGTGTCATGAGCTTAAATATGAAAATGCTGTTTCACATTAAAATATGAATTGAACCTCTTGTTCTTTGAAATCACATTGTATCAAGAAAATTTCAGAATGGTTGCAAATGAATTTTAATACATCATGTTTCAGTTGACAAACTGGTACAAGAAAACTTCAACACCAACTGTTGCCTTGTCATTGATGAAGACTGATAATGGTCAGCTTTGCGTCAAATATTCAGGCAAGTTTGATAATCCTGCAGTTGCTGTATCAGATTAGAAATATTACTGTTTACAATTTTCCAGCATGTTATTGCAGGACATACTGTGCATTTATCATAAACTCTAGCTTCAATTATATATAACTGGATTGTTACAAAAATTGATAAAGTATGTTGTTTCCCCCCCCCCTCCCAAATTTGAGATGCTTCCTACGACTAAGACTAGGGGCACCCATATGTTCTTCCAGATGGGGATGTGGCCTGTCTAACCTATGAGTTGTTCTTAGCATATTAGTTAAAAATGTTGTGACTGTCTTCACACTGCCTACCCTGGGTAAAAGAGGCAGAATAAATTAGTCATATTCACAATAGACCTTTTAGCTATTCTAAAAAAGAATCTAGATCGAACGTTATTTCATCACGTTTTGTAGAATTTTCGAATGTGCACAATTGTGATTGAAGCTCTAACGCCACTCAATCGAACCTCGCGTATAAAATTGTATAAAATTATCGCTCGATCCAGGCTCTTTTATAGAATAGCTAAAAGGTCTATTGAAAGAAAAAACTGGTTACCCAAAGTACATTCTGTGAAGCATCTATTAAGGAGAGACATCGTTGCCTTTCGGATATAAATCTTCTTTGCTTCAATTTAGATCAAAGCCCAGTTTTCAGCTGTCAAGACTTTTTGTCCCAATGTTTACAAAAAAGCAACGGAATCCTTCTGACTCATACTTTTTACAACAGAAAATGATATCGAAGGAAGATCTACAGCCCTTTACCCACCCAATGGCTTCATTGTCCTCGGTGAAACTTCGATATTGAAGCAAGTGCTCTCATATCATCATGACCATAGCATTTATGTCTTTAATCTGTAGGGCCAAAGGAGTTTGAAGAATTTGGTAAAAAGCAGAGCGTTATTAAAAAGTTCGTGGCAATGGCTGTGATGAAGATGAAAGAGACAACGGTGGCAAATGATACTGCTGAAGAAGACATCGAACCCTCTTATGGCAAGTTTGATGTCATATTGACTAGTTTCTGCATTGAATATGTTTGCAATGTTAAGCTGCTTCAATATGCTTTCAGCAAAGAAAATAAATTGTTATGTAGCACCAAACATGTACTACGGTCAAATTCTCAAGAGTTTACAAAGTTTCCCTGAAATGAGTCTCAAAAGATTTTAGGGTATGCTAAAACTTTTTAGTTCTTCATAATTCATCTGCGGCTATTCATCTAAGATTCAACTATTCTCGATTCCCGCTAGCGTGCCTAATTTATCATGGCTTAGCCACTCGTTTTATGTTACATAGACTTTTCAATTTCTTTATGGCGTTAAGAGTCAACCAACATGATATTCTTTGTCGTCATCCTTGGTTACTTCTTATCAAACTGCGATGTCTGGATGACGTTCCAAAGTCATCTGTAATTCACCGTACCTATTGTCTGCAATTCATATGAAGTTGCAGTTGCTAGAACCAGAGTTTCAACATAGTTTCAGATCTGACAAAATCTGTGTCTAGTTCAACTGTGAACTCCGTTGCTGCAAGGGCTGCAATCATGTCGGGAGAAGATTTTTTTAAACCTATTTGAGAGTTACTTAGTGATTGATTAAAGATCTGATTCTTTCCAGGCATTGATCAAGAAATTGTTCAGTTGTTGCTACGAGAGCGGCTGGAAAGCCTTTTATGCTTACCGATCGGAAAGAAGAGATCGTTGATTTCTCAAGTCATAACGGGTGTTGGTATGTTGGCGTAAATGTTGGCATAAATCGACTAATCAGTATTGCTTTGGTGGATCAAATTATAGTTTAAATATGTTTGGAGATATTTGTGATGAATTTTCATGCCTTTTTCCCTGGTGGGTGCAATGTGCAATGAAAACATGACACCACGCTCATCCATGATTTCGCTGAGAAAGAGGTGTATTTGAAACAAAATCCTAGGACCAAGAATCTCAAAATAAGGGGCATTTTACCGAAGAAAATATCTCAAAGAACAGTTAAATGCTGTTGGAGTCGAGACCCTCAAAAGAGTGAATTTCAACTTACCTGAAAACAATTTGATACCTTTAGTTTTTTTGGTTTTTACTGTTTTCCAATAAAACGTATCAGTAAAATGAATTGCAATGCAAGTGCACAAATTGCAGACTTCTCTCAGAACCATTATTGATACTGTACAAATTTCTTTAGTGTTCAGTGATACTCCTTTGGAAATGGGTTACCTTCAAATATTTTCCGTGATAAGGGGGCTTTCGCCAACTAGGAAGTCAAAGAAAAAGGTATTGTATCAAATGGTATGGATGTAGGTGGTACCATGGTGTACCTTCTACTAATGAATTTTACCCACCGGGCCTTTCTCCTGGTTGATAAGGCTTGTTTAAGTATCAGCACAAGGAAAAACGTCATAACTTGCATTCACAAAATCAGTTTTTGTTTCCTAAAGATATGATTTTGCACTGCAATTATAATTCAACTTTTTAAGTAAATCAACAATTATTTAAGCCATGATTCACCTTGAAACTTGACAAATCTCCTTCTTATCGTATGAGATATCAAGTAGCTTACCTGAATGTAAGCATTTTGGTTGAATTTTCTTAAGTTAGCCTGCAAGATATTTAAGTTGGTCATTTTGTTTACAATGCATTAGCATCCAAGTGACTTTAAGCACTTTTCTTCTGTACCAGATCGTTGGCGGTGTTAGAGGTTGAAGTGGCTTGAAGATAAATTCAATGTAGCCTTTAAACTGTTTGCAAACATCTGAACATACATTATTTTATAGACATGAAGAATCACGGAAACTGGAGGAAAGAGGTTCCTGAATGGTGGCCAGAGGATGTCGACTTCAGGAGCCCAAATGTGCGAAATCCGGCCTTGATAAGAGAGGAGCTGGACAGTATTATCGAGTCCGTGCAGCACTATGTGAGGGCGTTGGCTGGTGAAAATCAGCATTCAATGGAAGCAGAAGCTGACGAGGATGCCGAGGCCGAAGAAAGTGGGGAAGCGCAAGCCATAGCAATGGCTCCAAATGTTGGCGTTGCCGTGAACCCCGTGGAACAAACAGAATGGACCACAGGGAACGAAGACACTGCTGCTGTTGCCACTGCTGTTGCCACTGCTGTTGACGTTGCTGAATGCAACTGTAAAGAATTCGAAGTTTGCAGCGGTAATCTGTATTGCTGTATCTTTGACGAGATGCCCGTCCCACATGAGCGGGATGGCCTTCACTGCATCGTCTGCGCAACGTGCAGTCGCCATTACCACAAGCTCTGCATTGGCAGTTCTCTCGATGCTGGTCTCGAGGAGAATGGAGAGTGGAGTTGTGGCTGCATCATCAGGCCCGCGTACCTGACCAGGTTGGAAGGCTTATTGCGTTGACATGACATTGCCAAAGTCCAGGGTGGATAGAAAGTTCCCCCTCTTCAAATGCCCAAATACAGGATATCGATCAATTTCGTCGTCAATTTCATGTTTATTCATTTCAATGTGACACAGATAACACCTAATTTTAATATTGTTTCATTTTCTCTTTAGTTTTTCAAAAGGGTCTCAAGTTTTGAAGAATAACACTTTATTGAATGAGAAACAATGCATTGTACATCATGCTTGAAACAATTTGTATGATTTGTAAAACATTCATATGTATTGATAATTGTGAGATTAAGCTAAAATGAAGGATGAAAATATTTGTTAGTGAGCATTTGCATCCAAAAGTTTGTTGAAACTTTAGTTTAAAGATGTTTCCACGAGGTTATGACTTTAGGTGACAGGTATTCCAAAATGTATTGATTGATTGACTGATTGAATTGATTGTTTGATTGATCTAAGTTATGGTTTCCCAAAGAACTGTTCAGCATTTAATGAGCAGAGGAAACTCTCCGTCCACTCGGCATATTTAATTGCTTCTTATTTTGAAAAAAGTTATGATTCTATTGATAGTTAACCAACAACTGCGTAACGCGTCGTGCCAGAGGAGGCAGTTTCATTAAAAAAAGTTAGTTGTTCAGTTGGTCGTTTCTTTTGAAATAAAACAACTCTCCATTGTTTTAACTCTGCTTTGCTTAGTTTCATCGACGTTAGGACCTTTTATTTCACACATTAAAAGTGTGATAATTTCCCTTCCTTCTGATTTCACACTACGAGACTTTTGCATGTTTACGTTGAGAAAATCTTGCGGAAGATAGTTTGTTCTTGGTCTTAAGTAGACGTTATATCAATTATTCAAAACAATTTTATTTACAGACTTGGACAATTTCGTAGTGAAAGAACGCTGGAGCAAATGTTTAGGCACTGGAATGCTGACCTGAAGGTAGATTTCTCAATGTCATTACCCATTTTTCAAACAATTCTACCAGTGGGTCCATAAGCAAACCAGTGATGATGAAATCTTACAAGCAATTTGCAACAAATTGCATTCTTTTCCCAGAAGGAGATGCAAGGGAACGCAGAAGAGACTTGAATTATAGATTGTTTGTTCCAGGCAAAAACGAATTAAAACGCCTATTTCTAATGGGCCAAATTTTGTAGGGTAAACTTTTCATTTAGCATTTGTTGCCTTTCCACTGTTGGTGTACCGTTCAAAGAGTATTATGTAAGACCATTTTGTGATGGTTTTTGTTTCCCGGTTTCTTTTTGCTGTTACTGACGCGTACATATTCCTTGTTTCTTTATTGTTGCAGAAATTCATCAAAGCTCTTTTGGAGGGAAAGATTCCGTCGAAACGATTTAATCTCATGCGCTTTGGACACCCATCGCATTACACCAGAGAGTATCACAATTACACCTGGCTTCTCAATGGCGAAGATATGGTGAGTGAGTGACTGAAGGTGAAGGTGAAGTTGCACTGGGATCGCAGAAGTTGAAGGCAGTCTGTCACATCTCTGATTGGCCACGACAAAATCAGCGCTCAACACAACAGACTTCTTTGTGAATCTGTGTATCTGAAACAAAGGAGGGCTAACCATCTTGACTTTCTCCGGCCGTAGAAGTCAGAGGATTAGCAGCCATTGAAATTTCCTATTCTTTGCCTTCTCCAAATTACCCAATCAAATGCGTGACAGACTGCCTTTAAGCAGACCTGATCTAGTCCGCGACCCCTTGTCATGACGCTAAACTGGTGGGGTCCTACCGAGTATCGAGCCCACTCCACCTGACTGTTCTGGCTGCAAAGTCGGAGGATTACACTACTGGGCCACAACACCCTCAACTTTAGATATGCCGGTGTAGTATGCAAAAGTGTCCCCTATGCGGAAGTGTACCTACCTGAACCGCAATGCGTTTGGTGACTCTGTTTTATGTGACCTCAACGCTATTGCGTTTCATGACTGTGAAGACGATATAACATGGAACTGTTCTTTAATGGTTCATTAGATTTGCCAAATGAAGAAATAACTCATAGCAATGATAAGCTGAAATGGATCTTATTTGCACATTTAAAAGAGACCTTTTTTGTTTCAATACAGTAAGAATTACAACTCCACTTAGTCCGCCCAGTACCTTACAAAACGTTGTTACAATCCTAGCAAAAGCGATGTTTGTGTTTTCTATTTATTGTAGGAAGATGTCTACATGACATGCCTTTTGCGCCTTGGGGCTGAGCTACCATGCGTCAGGAAATTTAACTTCGAAGAAAGAGGGCGACTGAATCGCATTGTTCTTGCACCTGAGGTAACACGACCACTTGAAAGAAATATTTTTGTATGACATATACTACAAGATCTTTTAAATGATATCATTTTCTATCTCTACACCAGGTTGTATCAATCAAGTAAATTGGTCTCTAAAATGTGAATACTTCCACCACATGTTCATGTTGTAATCTCCTCTTTCATGCAGGTTCTTGCATTTCTGTTGCTCAAAGAAGAGCGTATCCCATTCATCTGTGCCAGAAGACTTCTAATGGAAGATAACTATGTATTTTAAGCTTAATGTTGTCTGTAGCAAAAAGTATCAAGTAACTACAACCATATAAGTACAAAGAAGTTGACATATTTGATGAGCTATCTAATGAAAAAAGTACCAAAGATTTATCGCTGAAATGTTAATCTAACACATAGAGCATACTTGGCATGAACATTTCGACGGAAGAATCAATCAACATATAGAAAATGACTTTAGAATATAGGGGTGACGAATTTCTATGGGATTTAGAATACCAATAGCAGTCAAGTATTTCAAGACATATTGCCTTGTTTCTAACGATCCGTTATGAGAGCTCATATCTACAGTGTAAGATACCAATTAGTAGCCCTACCTAGCGTCTTAATTTAAGTACCAATGTTGACTATACAGAGAAATTAGAGAAGGAATCAAGACAACTCTATCATAAAGGTGAAGCAATTTTAGACTATTTACTGTGCTGCTAACGACAAGATATAAGAATTGAAATCTATAGTGTTAGATACAAGTTAGTAGCGCCTTACTTTAAGATCCTTTTTCCCGCCAATATCAATTATAGAAGAAAATCAGAAAATAAAATTAAGATATCTCTATCATGTAGATGAAAATTTTGAAGACATTTTACTTCGTTTCCAATGACTAGATATAAGACCTCATATCCATGGTGTAAGATACAAAATGGTACCTAGTGTCTTAATTTAAGACCCGTAGGTACCAAAATTGATTATAAATCGAATTGAGAGAAAGAATGAAGATATCTCTATCATAGAGGTGAAGCAATTGAAGACTTTTTACTGTGTTTCTAATTACTAGATGTTGGGACTCATACCTATTGTGTAAGATGCAAAATGGTACCTAGTGTCTTAATTTAAGACCCGTAGGTACCAAAATTGATTATAAATGGAATTGAGAGAAAGAATGAAGATATCTCTATCATAGAGGTGAAGCAATTGAAGACTTTTTACTGTGTTTCTAATGACTAGATATCAGGACTCATACCTATAGTGTAAGATACAATATGGTAGCTAGTGTCTTAATTTAAGACCCGTAGGTACCAATATTGATTATAAATGGAATTGAGAGAAAGAATGAAGATATCTCTATCATAGAGGTGAAGCAATTGATGACTTTTCACTTTGTTTCTAATGACTAGATATTGGGACTCATACCTATGGTGTAAGATACAAAATGGTACCTAGTGTCTTAATTTAAGACCCGTAGGTACCAAAATTGATTATAAATGGAATTGAGAGAAAGAATGAAGATATCTCTGTCATAGAGGTGAAGCAATTGAAGACTTTTCACTTTGTTTCTAATGACTAGATATCAGGAATCATACCTATGTTGTAAGATACAAAATGGTACCTAGCGTCTTAATTTAAGACCCCTAGGTACCAAAATTGATTATAAATCGAATTGAGAGAAAGAATGAAGATATCTCTATCATAGAGGTGAAGCAATTGATGACTTTTCACTTTGTTTCTAATGACTAGATATCAGGACTCATACCTATGGCGTAAGATACAATATGGTACCTAGTGTCTTAATTTAAGACCCGTAGGTACCAAAATTGATTATAAATGGAATTGAGAGAAAGAATGAAGATATCTCTATCATAGAGGTGAAGCAATTGAAGACTTTTCACTTTGTTTCTAATGACTAGATATCAGGACTCATACCTATGGCGTAAGATGCAAATTGGTACCTAGCGTCTTAATTTAAGACCCGTAGGTACCAAAATTGATTATAAATGGAATTGAGAGAAAGAATGAAGATATCTCTATCATAGAGGTGAAGCAATTGAAGACTTTTTACTGTGTTTCTAATGACTAGATATCAGGACTCATACCTATGGCGTAAGATGCAAATTGGTACCTAGCGTCTTAATTTAAGACCCGTAGGTACCAAAATTGATTATAAATGGAATTGAGAGAAAGAATGAAGATATCTCTATCATAGAGGTGAAGCAATTGAAGACTTTTTACTGTGTTTCTAATGACTAGATATTGGGACTCATACCTATGGTGTAAGATACAAAATGGTACGTAGCGTCTTAATTTAAGACCCGTAGGTACCAAAATTGGTTATAAATGGAATTGAGAGAAAGAATGAAGATATCTCTGTCATAGAGGTAAAGCAATTGAAGACTTTTTACTGTGTTTCTAATGACTAGATATCAGGACTCATACCTATGTTGTAAGATACAAAATGGTACCTAGTGTCTTAATTTAAGACCCGTAGGTACCAAAATTGATTATAAATGGAATTGATCGAAAGAATGAAGATATCTCTGTCATAGAGGTGAAGCAATTGAAGACTTTTCACTTTGTTTCTAATGACTAGATATCAGGAATCATACCTATGTTGTAAGATACAAAATGGTACCTAGCGTCTTAATTTAAGACCCCTAGGTACCAAAATTGATTATAAATCGAATTGAGAGAAAGAATGAAGATATCTCTATCATAGAGGTGAAGCAATTGATGACTTTTCACTTTGTTTCTAATGACTAGATATCAGGACTCATACCTATGGTGTAAGATGCAAATTGGTACCTAGCGTCTTAATTTAAGACCCGTAGGTACCAAAATTGATTATAAATGGAATTGAGAGAAAGAATGAAGATATCTCTATCATAGAGGTGAAGCAATTGAAGACTTTTTACTGTGTTTCTAATGACTAGATATTGGGACTCGTACCTATGGTGTAAGATACAAAATGGTACCTAGTGTCTTAATTTAAGACCCGTAGGTACCAAAATTGATTATAAATCGAATTGAGAGAAAGAATGAAGATATCTCTATCATAGAGGTGAAGCAATTGAAGACTTTTTACTGTGTTTCTAATTACTAGATATTGGGACTAATACCTATGGTGTAAGATACAAAATGGTACCTAGTGTCTTAATTTAAAACCCGTAGGTACCAAAATTGATTATAAATCGAATTGAGAGAAAGAATGAAGATATCTCTATCATAGAGGTGAAGCAATTGAAGACTTTTTACTGTGTTTCTAATGACTAGATATCAGGACTCATACCTATGTTGTAAGATACAAAATGGTACCTAGTGTCTTAATTTAAGACCCGCAGGTACCAAAATTGATTATAGATGGAATTGAGAGAAAGAATGAAGATATCTCTGTCATAGAGGTGAAGCAATTGAAGACTTTTTACTGTGTTTCTAATGACTAGATATCAGGACTCATATCTATGGCGTAAGATACAAATTGGTACCTAGTGTCTTAATTTAAGACCCGTAGGTACCAAAATTGATTATAAATGGAATTGAGAGAAAGAATGAAGATATCTCTGTCATAGAGGTGAAGCAATTGAAGAATTTTCACTTTGTTTCTAATGACTAGATATTGGGACTCATACCTATGGTGTAAAATACAAAATGGTACCTAGTGTCTTAATTTAAGACCCGTAGGTACCAAAATTGATTATAAATGGAATTGAGAGAAAGAATGAAGATATCTCTGTCATAGAGTTGAAGCAATTGAAGACTTTTCACTTTGTTTCTAATGACTAGATATCAGGACTCATACCTATGGCGTAAGATGCAAATTGGGACGTAGCGTCTTAATTTAAGACCCGTAGGTACCAAAATTTATTATAAATGGAATTGATCGAAAGAATGAAGATATCTCTGTCATAGAGGTGAAGCAATTGAAGACTTTTTACTGTGTTTCTAATGACTAGATATCAGGACTCATACCTATGTTGTAAGATACAAAATGGTACTTAGTGTCTTAATTTAAGACCCGTAGGTACCAAAATTGATTATAAATGGAATTGATCGAAAGAATGAAGATATCTCTATCATAGAGGTGAAGCAATTGAAGACTTTTCACTTTGTTTCTAATGACTAGATATCAGGACTCATACCTATGGTGTAAGATACAAAATGGTACCTAGTGTCTTAATTTAAGACCCCTAGGTACCAAAATTGATTATAAATCGAATTGAGAGAAAGAAGGAAGATATCTCTATCACAGAGATGAAACATTTGAACACTGGTACCCAGAGTATCAAAGTTGATAGCCGTTGGTCTTATTTTTATTTGTTAGAGCACCACGTTTCAGTGCTTTGTAGTTTTGAAATTTTTTTTATAGCAAGCCACCTTAGTCCACCTAAACGGCTCTGCACTTAAAGTAGCTCACTGCAGAAAAATTTTCCATTTTTAAACAGTTAAAGGTCGTTGTATACCAATTAGAAATAAGTTCAAAACAGAAATAAACAATAAGTTAAAGTGTATCGCTTTTTATATAAATTTAAAACTGCAACGCATTTTGTGGTCTATCGCTCATGACGCCAATGCAACATCTATTTTCCACTTTTATTTGCTGCTCTTTCTAGATTGTTGTTTTTGCTTTCTTATTATCATCCATTCTATTACTATCATTATTACAACAATTGCTATATACGGGGTAGGGGAAGGGGGTATTTAATTTTACTTTACACCGTAGGTATGAGTCCTGATATCTAGTCATTAGAAACAAAGTGAAAAGTCATCAATTGCTTCACCTCTATGACAGAGATATCTTCATTCTTTCTCTCAATTCCATCTATAATCAATTTTGGTACCTACGGGTCTTAAATTAAGACACTAGGTACCAATTTGTATCTTACGCCATAGGTATGAGTCCCAATATCTAGTAATTAGAAACACAGTAAAAAGTCTTCAATTGCTTCACCTCTATGATAGAGATATCTTCATTCTTTCTCTCAATTCGATTTATAATCAATTTTGGTACCTACGTGTCTTAAATTAAGACACTAGGTACCATTTTGTTTCTTACACCATAGGTATGAGTCCTGACATCTAGTCATTAGAAACACAGTAAAAAGTCTTCGATTGCTTCACCTCTATGATAGAGATATCTTCATTCTTTCTCTCAATTCGATTTATAATCAATTTTGGTACCTACGGGTCTTAAATTAAGACACTAGGTACCATTTTGTATCTTACACCATAGGTATGAGTCCCAATATCTAGTCATTAGAAACAAAGTGAAAAGTCATCAATTGCTTCACCTCTATGATAGAGATATCTTCATTCTTTCTCTCAATTCCATTTATAATCAATATTGGTACCTACGGGTCTTAAATTAAGACACTAGCTACCATATTGTATCTTACACTATAGGTATGAGTCCTGATATCTAGTCATTAGAAACACAGTAAAAAGTCTTCAATTGCTTCACCTCTATGATAGAGATATCTTCATTCTTTCTCTCAATTCCATTTATAATCAATTTTGGTACCTACGGGTCTTAAATTAAGACACTAGGTACCATTTTGCATCTTACACAATAGGTATGAGTCCCAACATCTAGTAATTAGAAACACAGTAAAAAGTCTTCAATTGCTTCACCTCTATGATAGAGATATCTTCATTCTTTCTCTCAATTCGATTTATAATCAATTTTGGTACCTACGGGTCTTAAATTAAGACACTAGGTACCATTTTGTATCTTACACCATAGGCATGAGTCCCAATATCTAGTCATTAGAAACAAAGTGAAAAGTCATCAATTGCTTCACCTCTATGATAGAGATATCTTCATTCTTTCTCTCAATTCGATTTATAATCAATTTTGGTACCTACGGGTCTTAAATTAAGACACTAGGTACCATTTTGTATCTTACACCATAGGCATGAGTCCCAATATCTAGTCATTAGAAACAAAGTGAAAAGTCATCAATTGCTTCACCTCTATGATAGAGATATCTTCATTCTTTCTCTCAATTCCATTTATAATCAACATTGGTACCTACGGGTCTTAAATTAAGACACTAGGTACCATATTGTATCTTACACTATAGGTATGAGTCCTGATATCTAGTCATTAGAAACAAAGTAAAAAGTCTTCAATTGCTTCACCTCTATGATAGAGATATCTTCATTCTTTCTCTCAATTCGATTTATAATCAATTTTGGTACCTACGGGTCTTAAATTAAGACACTAGGTACCATTTTGTATCTTACACCATAGGCATGAGTCCCAATATCTAGTCATTAGAAACAAAGTGAAAAGTCATCAATTGCTTCACCTCTATGATAGAGATATCTTCATTCTTTCTCTCAATTCCATTTATAATCAACATTGGTACCTACGGGTCTTAAATTAAGACACTAGGTACCATTTTGTATCTTACACCATAGGCATGAGTCCCAATATCTAGTCATTAGAAACAAAGTGAAAAGTCATCAATTGCTTCACCTCTATGACAGAGATATCTTCATTCTTTCTCTCAATTCCATTTATAATCAACATTGGTACCTACGGGTCTTAAATTAAGACACTAGGTACCATATTGTATCTTACACTATAGGTATGAGTCCTGATATCTAGTCATTAGAAACAAAGTGAAAAGTTTTCAATTGCTTCACCTCTATGATAGAGATATCTTCATTCTTTCTCTCAATTCCATTTATAATCAATTTTGGTACCTACGGGTTTTAAATTAAGACACTAGGTACCATTTTGTATCTTACACCATAGGTATGAGTCCCAATATCTAGTCATTAGAAACACAGTAAAAAGTCTTCAATTGCTTCACCTCTATGATAGAGATATCTTCATTCTTTCGATCAATTCCATTTATAATCAATTTTGGTACCTACGGGTCTTAAATTAAGACACTAGGTACCATTTTGTATCTTACAACATAGGTATGAGTCCCAATATCTAGTCGTTAGAAACACAGTAAAAAGTCTTCAATTGCTTCACCTCTATGACAGAGATATCTTCATTCTTTCTCTCAATTCCATCTATAATCAATTTTGGTACCTACGGGTCTTAAATTAAGATGCTAGGTACCAATTTGTATCTTACACCACAGATATGAGTTCTTATATATAGTCGTTAACAACAAGGAAAAAGCCTTCAAATGCTTCACTTTTATGATAGAGATGTCTTGATTCTCTCTGAGTTCCTTCTACGGTCAATATTGGTACCTATATGTCTTGAGTTAGGAGGCCAGGTAGCAAGTCCCTTTTTGATTCTTTTGGAAGATTCAAGTCGAGGTAAAATACGCACCAAAGCGGTAAGTTTGGAGATGGAATAAGATAAAAGAAACTTTTTATATATTTTTCTTATCTTTTTATAGCACATGATCTTCTATAGAATCTGCAATTTGACAATATACACGTAGCAATTATACCAGGAATTCCTGGCAACAACTGCTTTACAAGTGGAAATACTAAGTTGGGAAACAGTAGAAAGCGAAAGCACCAAATGAAGGCACACTTGTGCTTATTACTTTATTATGTGGTATGTAAGGGTAGAGGAAAAGTAAGAGAAGCAAGATTATAGTTCAACTATAACTGTTTTGTAGACCATTGAATCTGTTACGAAGGAATCTTAAATAACAAAATTTTTAGGTGAATAAGTGTTTGTTTTCGGTCATTGTTTGAGATCATCATGTTTGTTGCAATGATACTTCATTTTACGTTTTAATTAATGCACTTGTGAACAAATAACTGTTGTCATTAAATGTTTTTAGTTCAATCAAGGGCATCACATTTTCTGCTTGACCTTCATGTTGCAGTTCCACAATGTAAGTTTGCAGCTGTTCACGAAATTCTTTGGATTCATGTAGCTCAACTGCCCTTTCGCACGTTTCAATTGTTTGTTCCTCTGCTCGTTTATCTGGCTGTTAAGTCCTGCATATTGGGGATAAATGGAGAGACGGTAGCTTTCGGCGCAAGCTAAAATGAAAATGCAACACTGTAAGTCAAAGTATCATATCATGTCATATCAATGAATATT
The DNA here is from genome assembly GCA_964019985.1 of Aurelia sp. 4 Dawson et al 2005. Lineage (NCBI taxonomy): Eukaryota > Metazoa > Cnidaria > Scyphozoa > Semaeostomeae > Ulmaridae > Aurelia > Aurelia sp. 4 Dawson et al 2005. The sequence continues at coordinate 24,459,619 of OZ026494.1, forward strand.
CCCAGTAACTTTCTAAGGAGCAGCATTGACATATACCCTGGGGGCGAGGAAATGTCAGTCAGTCAAATGCCTGGGAGGCTGGGAATTTCCTAGGAGAAAATACCCAGGGAAGGCCGAGGGGATAGTCAGGGCAGGAACTGAATGAAAAATCAGCGAGGGAAAGAGATTCAATTCAATATAAAGGTAGCAGTACCATAAACGACATGATTTGGTCGCCAATGTAGAATGCATGGCAATAATTATTTGCATTTCAAAAATCTTTGATCATTAATATATCTTGCCAACTGAAAAATGTCTAAAAAGAAAAGTTATGCTTCATAATAGAGTTTTGGATGAATGACAAAATTATCTTCAGTCACCTTTATGATTCTTCCAATGAAAACGATCAACAAGAAAGCTTGTTTCTTTGTAGAAGCCAGGATCACGATTAAGGCAATAAGAATGTAGCTTGCAACAGGCATCATAAACGATCGTGGCTGGTGCTATGAGGAAGTAGAATCAGAAAAAAATGAGCCGACTGCAAAGTGATCGACGGAAACAAAATCGTATATGAAAAGAGATAAGTCTGTCGTCAAATAACCGTTACTCTACACGTAGCTTTTATCCTGCCGTCTATGAAGAATAGATGTACACTTACCTTGAGGAAATCGCGTGCGAAATAACGTGAATGGAACGTTAGGTGACTCTTGGGATTGCATTACATCAAAACCATAGCAAATGTCTAGGGAATAGCATTTAGATTTTGAAAGAGTAAAATTTTAATCAAGTACCGGGTGTCACAGAAAGGTAACAGATTTGATCAGGCCTAGCACTCAGAATTTAGCAGGAATTCATACGGAAATTATTTTCAAACTAATCCTCCATAATTAACTTGAAGATAGATACCTTGTTTGTAAATATTGGAGTATTGAGAGAAGATATTTTCATCTTGTAAGTCTATATTTGCCTCCACCTGCAAACCAGAACTATTATAAACTACAAACCCGCTGTTTTAGGGAATCTCCTCAAGGATAGGCATAGCGTAGAAATTCTGAACAAGGACCCCGTGTGCTTAAGTATATAACTGAATAGAAATGGAAAGCTGCAAACTGACAAACATATCAACGATAACGAACATAGTCACCTTGGAATATCTTTCTTCAGTCAAAATGAATTTACAGAATAGAAGCCAGTTAAGGACGGGTGAAAACCCTCAAGGATCTTATCCTTGTAGATTCTTCATTCTTTGGGTATATGCAATTCCAATGATAACAATTCATTTTATTCACACAAGGAAGATTTTTTCACACCTAAGAGAATTATTTCGCTGATGAATAACTTTTAATCAGATGTAATTCGAAGCGTTTGTAGAATGAAAAGAGATGTCTCTTCGGGACAAAATTCGTGAACATGATTGTCAACTTCAATTTGGATTTCAATTAAGAATTTTTCGGAAACAAGAGGCTTCTTGCGTGTACTTCACTATGATTCAGGCTTGTCAACAACTTAGGCCAAAACCCCAAAGCTCTGGTTTAGAGGTGGAGACTATCAGGGATTAGCTTAAAGATTATTTCCAGTTGATTAGAGCTAAATCTAACTCGAGCTTCACTAGAGTAGTTTCGGGTATCATGGAACACTTAAGGGAAACACTTAAATCGTCACCTCAATGCAAGACAAATTTGGCCACACTTGGTATTAGCAATTTGGCCTAAGCATGCTCCAACGTTTCATCAATACATTCTATTTCTCAAACGTTTGCTGTCGATAAGCGAGCCAAAAAAATTGAGCTCCGGTCGAGTCGGGCATTGTGGAACACTGTCGGGTATTGTGGAACAAGGTTTTTCTTTTGTTTGTATACGGGCCTCCATTTGAAACGTCGCAAGAAAATGGCGACCAGAAATCACGTTCGTTGGATGTCCTTCGTTATAAGCGATACAGACAGTACACCAAAAAGTGGAGCAGCCTAACGTTAACAAAAATATGACGACGGATGTTTGAAGAGTTGCAGCTTGTGTAATTGGTGAGCTTTTATCTCACTTCCAGGCCGCTAGGCTTCATTTTCTGCAAAATTTTCCACAACACCCGATGTCTCATAATACCCGAAACCACTCTAGATCTTATCAAATCTGTTACCATTTTTCAGGGACAGCCGGTAGCAATCATCTACCTTCAATTTACAAGATCTAAACAAACGGTATACATCCTTTCAAGTTGCAATAAGAACTGAAAAATGATTTATAGAGTAGTGTTGTGTTTCCAAATTTAGCAGTTTCCACCAAAAATATTTCTTATTTCTACATCATGCATCGCTCCTTTTTGGCCTCTTAATGAATGAAAAACATTTTGCAATGTTTTAGCGTTAGCTGCAACACAATGGAATTTTCATCTGTGATCAGAGTGTGCACTCTCCATATCCTTTTTTTATCCATGGTTTGATCAAAATAAAAACATGAAAATTTACCAGCGAACGCTTACCGTGTTTGCAATACAATGTGAAGATACCAGGCATCAATGTTGGATGACCACGATATTCTTTGGTGCATTGTTCTTCATTTTTGTCCTTCCCACACACTAAATCCTGTTTGTAAAGCCCTCGAACATTAAGAATTGGCCAGTTTGGGAGAAAAGAGAAAGAATTGGGAAGTTCATCTGCAGAAACAGCTTGGAGGCTATGCGGGTCTTGTCTAAATGTTGCCCTCACTTTTACCTCCAACGCATCTAAGAGATCCAAAAGCTGAATTGGTAGGAAATGTGTTGGGAGTTGGAGAATAGCAGAAAAAATAACTGGAGCCAATGTATGTAACGTTTGCAGTTTTTGGGGATGATTGCGAAACTCTAGCCCACCTTTTACTTCTGCAATTAGATTCAGAAAGATGGATGAGTTGGGAAAGTAAGAGCAAACAGGAGATATTGAGCTCATGCACTTCAAAAAGGTCAGAATTGACGGTGCAATTAAATCAACCCTCTCAAATGTGCTTTCGCACCACTCAATGAACTTGGCAAGAGGCACACAGTGTTGCTGGAGTAGAAATTTCATTCTCTGATCATCCACCTCTTTTTTTGCGATGTAAGTTTGCAAGAGCTTCCGCAGCTCTACGTTTGTCAGCAGGGTCCTTTCAGCAAAGCTAGTAAAGAAAATGGCATGATTAAGATGAGGTATCTTAGCTAGAAATCTTTCGAGCCTACTTAAAATATAGTAAACCGAATGGATGAATGGATGAATAAATGAATGAATCAAATATGAAATGATTCGTGGGTGGTCAATAAGTAATGACAAGTAAAATGTATATGACAGTTTGTCTACTTGTCTACTGTTCATGTTCTCCCCTTTACTCACAACAGAAAATTATTCTCAATTTCGCATCTACTATAGAGTGCGCTCATAAACTTTGAATGCTTTATACCAACCTTATGTGAAGTTGTGTTTTGCCTACAATGAATACTTTTTATATATCATAGACAAAATTTTGGTCTGAGAAGACAGCACTCTCTCTAATGGGCACATGGGGCAGCCATTTGATTAACTCCATCTCAGAGGATCGCACTCATGAGAGAGGGGTATTACGGGAGGGGATTACGAACAAAACAAAGTGCTATTCTGGGGCTCTATCAATCAAAACTGAAATGTTTAAGAGGAAAAAAGTAACGAGATGAGAAACAGCTCCTTGGTCATATAAAAGAGGGTGCGCTATTTCCATGCTGTTGAAAAAGCTACGAAGCTTATGTTACTGTATCAAGCAAGAGCTTCTCGAGCTAAGCAATTTAGTCTCAATAAAACTAATGGTACTTATCTCCCTTTCAGTGCAATTCCATTTCTGTCCTCAGGAAAACGAAGTTCATTTGGTGAAAAAACCCTTTTAAAGCCAAGAGTCGTTGCATCACATGTAATCAAATCAGGAAATTGGCCACATATGTCACATTTAAACCCATCTCTGTAATCGATGTCAAGCAAGTTCAGATACGAATACCATGAACATCGAAGCTGCTGGTAGTTGATCATATACTCCAAAGGGCAGCCAGCTGCTTCATAGTTCAATTTCCACTTGTCGTAGAACCCAATTAGACTGCAACTGCATATCAATAAATCAAATTCTGTAACATGTGTGCCGGAAATGCATCCACTTTTGACAGGCCACGGTAAAAATCATACGATTTAGTGTGATTCAATATCACAAATCGTCCTACACCTGTGGTCGACTTTCAGGAATGCGCTTTCTGAACAAGCGGTCTGAATCGACTAAAAGACATTTTTAACAAGACTGAACTAAAAATTTAACTATCCATGTTAAAATTCAATGCAGAATGCAATTCATCGTGGTAAGTCAAAGGTGGATACTTCTTTTTTATATCAATATAAAATTTTGAAATAAAAAATTCAATACAACTACTGTGACATTTGTAGCGAGGAAAGACACAAGGTCACCGGGTCCTCACTACAAATGCTACTTACAATTTCTACAAAATATTAACAATAGCTTAAGGCGGTTGCAGGAGAAAAAACTTTCGGAATTTAACAAAAGTATCAAAAAATACTTCTTTCAGTGAATAGAGTATATTCACAGTACCGGTTGTCCCAAAAAGAAGTCTTCCCGTTTGAACAGTTCCAGGCAAAGAACTATTGTCTCGTTTTGAGCGATGTAAAGTGCAACCTGTTGCTTAAAGGCTTACTTGAATCCAAGAATTTTTCCTGATTTCTTTACTTATCAAAAGACCTCTAGAAAATGAATTTTCCGAAAACTTTATGCTCGAGAAACCTTTCAAAAGGTGAAAAGTCTAACGATGGAGATATGTTCCATTCCTTCCACGCCATACATTACAGGTGTGAAGGCATACAACCATTTGTCAATTTCACAAATTAATATTCAAGCTCAGTAAAATACGAAGTGCGGACCTATGCTTTTCCTTTCTAGTGTGCTTTTCTTCGAGCAATAAAGCAAAATCGTGCTTTTTACGGACAAAACGAACAAATTTGATTGTTCTTGGCTCCTTTAATGGAGTTCAAGCTCCGTACTCCTGGAATTCGGTTAAAAAGTAGAAATTTCCGTTGATTTTGAGGTGCTTAAATCGGGAAACATTTTTTCTGGGACACGCGGTTTGGTTTATTCATAACAAGGATCACAAAAGGTTAAGACATAGTTGTTGAGAAGATTAAGCATTCCTTGACTTATGTATTTTATTACATAACCTTGCATGTACCAAAGTAATGATTACCTGCTGCCGGTGAGAAAGAGGTTCAAATAGTCTCTCAGTACATCATGACCAAGAAGAAAGGATCCCATGTGAAGAATACCATCTGCAGAGCCACAGTACATTCGTTCACAAGAACAGCTCACACATCTCCTTACAAAAACTACAAAGAAAAAATTTGAGCACACTGATGACACAATAAATACCGTAGTAAGTTCTTCTGGCCACAGCCTGCTACACTGTTCTATTTGAATTTGCCTACTATTGATATCTTTGTTGAAATATGGCCAGTCTCTAGAAACAAATGAAAAGATTAATAAACTGGATATGGAACTGCATATGGATTTATGAAACGAGCCATTTTTTGACGCAATATCCTCATGCTTGTTAATGAATAAATATCAACGGTCCCAAAAACTTTGTTGGAAATTGGCATTAAGCAGACTTGCACTTTAGGCTACTTTGTGGTAACATGAGACATGACACGATGAAGTTCAAGGAAGCCAGCTTTATTGCACTGAAAATGCATCGCCACACTACAAACTTTCATCGTTACCTAGAATGCGTCATGAACGGCACGTCAAGTGTGAATTCAGTTTGCACATCAAATATTGGCTGATAAATAAAAGTCAAAAAGCTAAGTTGAGACACCAAGGTTGAAGATCGTACATCAAATTTACCTGTAACCTGTATTACGTCAGCCCATAGCAAGAGTCGTTTCTTGCTTGTTGGATATTCGACAATGACTGTCATGTCTCCTCCACATTCTGAGCACGCATCATCTGATGGACTTAGTGCCATCGTGCCATCTGCCAAACAATATTCCAGTGTGCTTGAAGACAATGCATAAATCTTCCTTTGCCTTTGAGTGGTGCACCAAGATATTCTTCCACGAGAAATAGATGTTGGTGCCCGACTGGTTATGGCCGATTGCTTCATTAAATTTCGTGCAGCAACGATGTCGAGCAAAAAATCTGGAAGGTTGCCTTCTCTGATCCTAAGATAATCTGTAAGGCAGTTGATGTGTAAACATGAGTGCCTGCCGGCAACGCATCTGTGGCACACAAACCCTTTTCGATCAATGCCCACAACTGCATAGGATCCGTAGGGTGGTTTCACCAGGACCAAAGAATGCTCTGACGATCCTAACTCTTGTATTAGAGTTTCCTCAGGAGGGTCCTTAAAGAAAAGAGACACCCATTACTGCATGATCCAAAAAACAGCATGTTTCTTGAAATCCTTTTCATGAAAGAAAACTAATAGTGATAATGATAATAATATAACCACTTCTACAGCGCCATAGTTCCTCAGGGCTCATAGGCGCTTAAAAGCATAACTATAAAAACTAGAGTCCAGGATATCGCTAATTTACATGGTGTTATAAAAGAACTTTACTTAAAATATCAAACTATTCAGTAAAAAACTCCATCATAAGATAAAATTTATCAATACTTTTAAAAACTTAGTTTTGACCTTATTGTTTCTATTTTCTAAAATCCGACATCTAAGAGTAATACGACCTGAATAGGTATGACTTCAATGATTGCTTAAAACTACACAGTTAATCTAATGATCGAATTGAGTATGGAAGTTTGTTCCACAAAGTTGGTGCTGCATAACTGAATGTACGATCTCCTGCTGTTTTCAGACTTGTCCTGTTATGTTTCAATAAGTATCTATCACAAGCTGACCTTGTCATGCGAGCAGGCTCAAACTTTGGCACAAGGGCCTGCAGATAATGAGGTGCCAATCCATGTAAACATTTGAAAATTGGGGAAAATCAGTAGTAAAATTTGGTTTGCGAATTAACATAATAGTAATGATTAGGAAGTATGCATAAGATCGCACAGCTGCATTTATTTCTTCCAGTGGTGTTTATTGATCATGAATCATTTAGAAGGAATTGCGTTTTGAAGACAGTTCATTAAATCGATACTTGTCTTCAAGTTCCTCTTACTTTTATCTGGTATTGCTCATACCAGAACAATTAAACGCTGGTTTTCATATGTTGTACTTCATCCCATCTTTTGCATTTCATCGTAATTTATCGGATGTGAATAATTGAATGTTTGATTCACTGGGATCAGTTGCGAAGAGTTGCGATGAACTGCGACGAAATAAGATGAATCAATAAATTGCTTTGGTTGGTTTTCATATATCGGAGATAACCCTAAGAGACCGTATACCCAGAATTCCGATGAAATGTGATGAAACACAATAAAATGCCACGTATGAAAACCAGCCTTAAGAGAAATTCAAGACGAATTCTATCAAGTTGAGTTCATAAGTGCAGTTTAACTTTTATCGTTTCACTGCATGACTTTATGAAAGTGACATGTTCAACTGCAAATCGTTTACTTTACTATAACAACAAACTTGACATTGGTGATCGGTTCCTCATCAGACGCTTGTCGATGAGTATGTGATGTGAGTTAGAATCCCTACATTACCATTCCATAGCAATGATCTCTATCCAATGCTGCAAGACAGAAGGCAATCGATTAGTCGGAAAAGATAATATCAATGCTTAGTCTTCCCGATAGACCTCCAAGGGACTATCAACGACAAAGAGTAGAAAACAGAGAACCCAGGGACTCGTCCACAGGGCACCTAAACATACTGAAAGACAAAAATGTAACAAATAGAGACATTGTGAATGGTGCAGGGCTTGTTTGTGTCAAGGACCAAAACGCTATCGGACACAACTTATGTTTTAATTAATCCAACAGGGCAAAACTGATGAAATGGTAGACTAAACATCCATATCTAGAGCAATAGTACAAGCTAAAAAGAGACACTACTACGGTTGGAGTCTTAGAACTAATGTTGAAGTCTTACTTGCAAATGGGCTTTCTTAACGATGTGAATGTCAAAAATTAGAAACACAACAAAATTTCTATATTTAATCATGTGCCACCATTTTATCAATATACAAATCATTCATAGAATTTAAAAACTAACGGTCAGAGCCTCATAAACTTTGTAGTTCTACATTATGAGCCGAGAGGAAGATAACAAAATGAGATAACCTTCTTGAAATGGATCAATATTGTTTACTGAATCAAACATCGCAATGAGCTCATAGCATACAGCAATGTGAAGGCACTCTGAGAATTTGGAATTGATTATCCCTTTTAATTCTGAAATAGATGATGTCAAAGATGGTGTTAGAGATGATGTTGAGTTTCCAAAAGAATTGCATTAAGAAACATATGATTTTGATCCTATATGCATTGCACACAATAAAAGCTAAATTCAATAGAATTCTTTAAGGATGTATTGAACTTAGAGGAATTTTTCAGAGTCTGTTGATGATTTTTGAGGTATGAAAGAATTATATTCTATTACGAATTCTTATGAAAAATAAAATCCTTGATTAATAATTCTATTTTATTAAAAATTCTATTTAAAAAATGAGAATCTTTAATCAAGGTACCATTATTTTGAGGATCTTTGGCAGGAAAACAGGCATTGATGGTGCAAAGGCTACACCGTAATCGAAATCAGAAGAAGATCTTTTCTAATTTAGCCTACAGTATTCATGTGTCTATAAAGGCTAAAAAGGCTTTGTGAAGTGATCAATCTCATTGTTAACTGGAATTGTTCGAGTGAAAGAAGAATAAGTCTTTCCATATCAAAATCCTTACAACATCAAGTGGTTGATTGATTACTGAAGACCACAAGCAAATTATTAAGTTGACAATTGTAGCCACAGAAAGAACTTTGAAAGTAACAAACCATCAAAGTCCACATCCAGATTTCTTCCCAGTGCTTTGACATATCTCTCCTTTCCTGCATTACACGAGCAGCTTAAAATCCATCTTCTTTCATTTTTCAGCATCAGTATTGACCTTTCAATTATTTGGAAACCATGAATCTAAATTGTTAAGATTTACAGTATTAAGTGTCAATCAATCAATCAATGCTTCATTTATCCTTTGATATATACATATGCAATGTACACAGTGTGGGCCTTGTGTACAACCCCATAAGAACTTCAAATGATCTGAAGATTTTTCTAGCATAGATTTCAAGAATCCTTGAAATGAATGAAAGACTGGGATGATTTTTGAATGAGATAGGATTCTTAGCATAAGGAAATAGTATCAATGTACCTAGGACCTGTGCTGTAAGATACTTGCTATTGATAGAAGTAGAAATTTAGCAACCCAAAATTATTGTGTTAACAGAGACCAAGAAAAGTAAAACCTAACTTCTATAAAATATGCAGTGAAGGTACTGAAGTCTGCAATTATGATTGAATATAAGTCTTACTACTGTACATTACAGAGATGAATGAAATGAAACAAAATAGGAATATCAAAGGTACTTAGCATGCCATGTCATAGTCAATTTGAACGACTAATTTGTGCATCTACTGATTTGTCATTGATAATGTGGTGATACTTTACAAAAAAAGGACTCAAAAACACTGAGACGCAGTAAACATTATATTACAGCACAGATCTTGCACACATTAACATGATATGAATTCTCATGAAACTTAGAGGATCTTTAAGAACTCATACAACTGATGAGACTTCTGCAGTTTTTGAAAACTTGTAAACAATCTTAACAACTTAACATTGGGCAAACAAAGAGAGTGCTAATATGTAAAAGGTATGTACTACATACAGTGTGAAGCTTACCTTTAGATTTTTTTGAATTGGATCAATGTCTTGGATTAAAAAAGTTGTGAATATTTCATCAATCATCATGAAAGCTCTTGCCTGCAAAACCTTCACCATATAAATATCTTTTAATTCAATGCTAACCTATAATGAAATTAAAGCAAAATTTCTTTAAAAAGTAAACACTTTGCCAGATATGGGGGCAAACCTCTGTTTCAGTTAAAAATCATTATTTACTTCTATTGTCTTTCAACCAAAGATCATTGTTCTAGCAAAAATTGGGCATGATTGTACTCCCCCTCTCCTCCCCTTAAGTGTCCACAACTGAAAGTATGTACAGACATAATGTACTTCACAGACATAATGTCATTCTTTTTCAAATTCAAAAGGGATAAACTTGAAATCAAAACAAAAACTATTCAACGACTAACCACAACTTGTTGGGAATCATCATTGCTTGCATGCATGCCATCATCATGATATTCATCAATGTATTCTTCAAACTCAGATGCTATATTGACTGGATGATCTAAGAATAAAATAAAAGCCACAACAGACAACAATACCTCAAAGTAGCTAAGATTTGAAAACACATCATATCAGACTCATTGGGTACCTTTATAAAAAGTGCATATACATACATTCAGAACTACTCCTGTCTGCAAAATTCTTAAATGCAATTTTTATTGCAATTTGGTGTGCTATTTTAGCAATGAGGTGACACAAGCAAAGACTTTGTAACTGTTGGGACAAATGTAAGTATGAGCATTTCATTGCTGTCTATTCCTAGTCTAGGGGTACAGAATACTGCAAGCTTAGCCATAGGAACTGGGGGGCACTGGGGGCACAAGCCCCCAAAGATTTTGCAATAAACAAAGAAGTGTCCCTTCATTTTCAGGAAATTCCCCTTTAGCTTAAAGGAAGAGGGCCCTTGAAGTGTCATGCCCTCAAAGAGTTGCTTCCTACAGCCATGGCCCTAAGTACGAGTATAACCATGCGTCTGTTATGTTGATTGTTGCATGCTTTTCCTAACTTCATGCTTGATTTGTTGCATATATCGACACATTGTACTTCCAACTTATGAAATTAACTATGACTTCCTTCTTACAGACTAGGCTCATTAGCATGGTGAGTAGGAGTGCAAAAACTTGTACGTGTAATACTTATTCAAATTTATTCAGTTACATATTTTCTATGAATAGCACAGCTGGGACCATGCATTTATACATAAAAATTGGGTATAAATACATTTTTTCATGAAATTTATATCTTTGGAAAGCTTCATGGCAGTTTCGTGATTTGTTATTGTGGCAAGTAGCTTAGTTATACAGTACATCAAGTAAGAACAACCAGATGACATATACCCAGACTGATAACTTTGCAAAGTGCGTGCGGAAGATGCGTGCCTGGCCATTGTTTTTAAAGAATAAACTATAGTTCTTCCTGGAATTGCACGGGGAAGATCTTCCGCACACATGTTAGCAGTCTGAACAGATACCCCAAAACCTGCACTCGTTGTTTCTTGTGGGGGGAAGTGCACAGGTAAAAACAATAACTCAACAATAGACTCTATTGTTTCAGCCAAAGTGGCGTTGGGAAGATCTTCCAGATAATCAGCAAGAAAGGCAGACTGGCCCCAAGAGAAGGGAGTGGCAAGTCAAGTGGCATTCTGATGGTTTGTCTAGTCTAATGCAGCTACCATTGAAAATTAAAAAAGTTTTGTGATTATGTACCACGGATCATGGTTTCCTAATGATTGGAACTTGCTCTTTTGAATCCAGTATGGAAAGAAGGAGTGTGCATGGCACTGCACATGGCTTCTTGTTTTCTATTATGTGTTGTTTCGTGCTATGCTGCACAAGTGCAGTGCACATAAATTTAACTTCCATACAGGTTTTTGAATGGTCCAAGCACTCAAAACAAGTAGTATTACTAAAACCGCATTAAAATTAACAGGGGTGTGCGATTCTAGGATAGCGCCCAACTCACCATCATCATCATCATCATCATCATCATCTGCAAGATCATCATCAACATCATGATCATAAGTGGCAACAGTTGCGGTTAGTGTCAGCACATTTTCACTTTGCTCAGCAACGACGTCACCATTGTCACCTCTCCTGCTTTCCTCTCCTCTGGTTATTTCTTCGTTTCCTTTAGCTTTCTTTCGACGGTAGCTTCTCGGTCTTTTCCGAGCAGGGTCAATGCGCACAGTGTTAGTGTAAGTAAGTTTTGGGACCGGTTGACTTGATCCAAGCAAAAGAATGGGTAGCCCAGTTTCCTCATCAATCATGGGCGAATCAGAATCTTCGCTGCTTGAATTCATGGCGTTGGTATTCCCCTTGCAAGCGTCAGATCATTTATGCTGCATTGCATGGGCATGGGCCTAAATCCCGGAACTACCCCTGCCCCTGCCTCATCATAGCCTCGCCTCTCTACTCACTGGCCTCGCTTACGTGATGCTGCGAAATTTCATGAAGGGAAATTGGTTGGTACCTGGCTTGGGATAAGACTTTTTTATTCCTGATAAAGTCGCAATATGATCTTTGATACAGCAAGAAACATGACACCGGAATCGAGTTTGAAACTGGTCAACCAAAAACTTCTTCGTGACAGTCGTAAATGCTAGGGCATATCACCGATCTGATGGATCTCTCTGTGGTGTGGCTGAAAGGGGCAATCTGCTTATCAGAAAATTGAGTCAATAACTTAAAATGGAAACTATGTCATCAAGCGGGTCACTGACCTGGCAGACAGTTTTCACCTTGTCGATCTCGTAACGAGGAAGTTTTTGGGTCTGCTTTCCGCGTTCGATTTGGAAATTGGATAAAGAATGATTTTCAAAGACATAATTTGTGGGAATTGTTCTAAATTCGTTAAATTGAAGCCGTTATGCTGCAGGACCATAGAAATGCAGGACTTACCATTATCCTAGCTTAAAAGTCACGGATTTCACGTCTTACTCACTTGCAGCAAATTCAATTTCAAGATCAATATTTGCGCAAATCTGATCAAGGTTTATTACAGGGAAATAAAATGCTGTAACAGTTGCTGCTTGGGGACAGGAGAAAGATAAATGTTGGCAAACTTTCATGACTTTGCTTTCAGTTTGTGGTAAGTGGCAACAGCGAGCAACCGTTGTCTCTGGATGTTGAAGGCTTTGGCAAGAAACAGATTTTATGTCTTATTAGCTGTACTTAGCAGAGTTAGCAGTAAAGACACCAAGGCTGTGTATTTGCAAAATCGTAGATTATGGACAGACAAACATATTAATGCCGCTTAATATCTCCATTAGCCACTGCAAATTGAAAACTGCTTTCCAAGGAAACCGAATATAGAAGATTATCGATCAGCTTGCTTGGATTTATCGTCGAAGAGGCATGACTCTTGTTTGATTAGATATTGGCAGCTCAGAACCACAATGTAATTCGGACTAAGTGACACGAGAAGGGCATTTCTAGCGGGTAAAACTCAACTGGACACTGTATAAATTCAACGCTCTTTGTATTAGTTTCATCCGAAAGTAAACACAAAAAATTTTATGAAAACAAATGTTCATCATGGACTCCAAGAGGACAGTCAGTGAAACCTTAAATTTCAGGAACTTCTCTCCATATTCTGAAAAGGCAGTGGCAGATGCCAAAAGGGATGAAAATCTTCTGAAGCTAGTCAAAAGAGATATCGACAGAAGAAAGCATGTTTCATATTCCCACTTAATGGCTGCGCAGAGGATGGTTGAGAAAGATCTTTATGAACTCAGGATGTCGAAGAAACGTTACAGAGAGGAGAGAAGCAGAAGAGAAGTCCGCTCTTTTTCTGACCCTGGACTAAATATGAAAGGGTTTGGGAAAGAAAGAGTTGCGAGACTTTTGTCACAAGGAGATGATTTATATTCTAATGAAGATAGAAGTGATAATGACAGACAACAAACAATACTTCCAAAAATCAATGAACGAAAAAGCGTTGTCAGTAACCCTGATTATGAGAGAACATTGCATAAGATGACTGATCACTACAATAGGTGGAGCAAAGTTAGGGGGAGACAGCCATTTTTAACTCCTGATGATGGATATAAAGGGAAACAGCGATTTCCAAAATCTGCCTCCGAGAAGAGGACTGTCGAAGATTTGAAAACAGCAACTCAATCACTTAGGAATTGTTCTTCTTCGTTTAGCAAATCTGTAAATACATATGATGGTCAGTTTTAACTGATACAAAGTTTCTGTATCTAGATTTTTCCTGGTGATGATGGCTATCAAGAGAGATAGTGATTTCCAAGATCTGTCTCCGAGAGGAGGATTGTCGAAGATTTTAAAACAGCAACCCAATCACAGCAATTGTGCTTCTTCAGTTAGTAGATCTGTTGATACATATGCGGGTCAGTTCTAACAGATAGAAAGTTTCTGTATCGACGTTTTTACTGGTGATGATGGCTATCATGAGAGACAGCGATTTCCTTGGTCTGCCTCCGAGAGGTTGACTGTCAAAAATGTGAAAACAACAACTCAGTCGCTTGGGAATTGTTCTTCTCCTTAATCGATAATCATTTTTAACTGATGCAAAGTTTCTGCATCCTCACTTTCATCTATTGACAATTTCAGTCAACGGAATTGAGAGGTTGCAACAGATTTGAATACAGCAGGAATTGTTCTTCCTCATTTTTGCACAAGTGGCGGAGAATGGTTGAGTAAATAAAAGAATGGTTTAGTAAAATAAAATCTAAACTTACTTGCCAGTTAATCGTGTCTCATTTCTTTTGTCACTCTTCTCTGCCACCTCAGTTTAACCGCCACATTTGCTGTCGTTTACTTAGGCCACATGATGTAGGCCTAAGTAAACGACAGCAAATGTGGCGGTTAAACTGAGGTGGTAGAGAAGAGTGACAAAAGAAATGAGACACGATTAACTGGCAAGTAAGTTTAGATTTTATTTTACTAAACCATTCTTTTATTTACTCAACCATTCTCCGCCACATGTGATTTTTGTAAGTAGTTCTGTAAATACAGGCAATGGTCACATTTCATTGAGGTTTACAGGACAGATTCAAATTTTCCTTCCCATACATACCTATTACATACTTTTTCTAATTTTTGGCCTTAGAGATGAGTAATGATACCAAATAACATTTTCTCATCCAAGGGACAGTGCATAATTTATTATATGACATAACCGGTGGAGAAGAAAGCTTTTTGGAAAAAAATCTATTCGCCCAGTACGAAATTATTGCAGACAAATTAACTGTACTGTCGCCCTTTCTTTAAAGTCCTTAAAAATATATTTGCCCTGTATTCATGAACAACATATGTTTTACAGTAAGTATCACCGATGAAGCAACCAAAGATCATAATAAAATCAATTCTGGTACTTACGAATGCTTTTCAATGAATATTCCTTGAAGTCTAAGAGACATGACTGATGTTGGCAAAACAAGGAAATTTGTCTAATCTAAAAATCCTTCCAAGCATTTCTCTGCTTGCATTATTCACAACTTTGCCCCCAAAAGAAGACATTTTACATTTCAAATTTCATCTTGAGCTCATAAAAAGCCACTGCCCCGTTGATATTTGCTTCAAAAGGGTTTCGACCCACCTCTGATAAGCTCAATAAAAGTAGCTGCCCCGTTACATTTTGCACCCACCACGCTATGAGGTGAACTTTGCTCTGTCCCTAAGTTGGCCTTTGACTGATAGATTACCACTTCAGTTTTGATTATCAGCCGCATGCTCTTAAGTCCACGGACTAGTGGCCGATTCAGGAGGGCAAGTGGGGGCAATTGCTCCCCTTTCACAAAGAGAAGACAGCTTGGCACCCCTTTTTTTGGTGAGAAGTGCTCCCGTCGTCGTGCCCCCCCCCCCCAAGGCACTCTTTTCTAACTGTTTCGTTCAGAATGTGGGGCAAACATGCTAATCATGACATTATTTAGAGGAAAAGCCAATAAATTTTCTCAGTCAGAAGTCGAAAAATTTTCGCACGCTTAATTTCAATTATGCTTTGGACGCCCTTTCTGCAGGCTGCCCCTCCCTCAACTTTTGGCTCGATCCGCCCCTGCCACGGCCCGCCAAACGGGTAAACTCTTTCTTGACTCACCCGGTAGATACATACAATGAATTGTCTATTTAAATGATGCAAAGTTTCTCTCCTCATTTCTAATCTATTGGCGATTACTATCAAAGAAATTTACGATTTAATGAAGATCAGAAAACAGTAACTCAGTCATTCAAAAGTTTTTTTCTTCTTCATGATCTAAGGAATTAGCGATTTCAAAACTCTTGACGCTGTCCCCAAGAGGTTGATTGCCAAAGATTTGAAAACAGCAACTAAGTCACTTAGAAATGTCACTTCTTCGTCCATTATATCTCCAAATACATGCGAAGGTCAGTTTGAACTGATGCAAAGTTCTTGCAACTTCGTCTCTTTTTGTTAACAGATGGTACTACGTATTTGAGAGATACAGCGACTGGTTATGTAGGATGTTTAATATGTACATGTATGCGATGGTCTGTTTACATGATGCAAGGTTTCTTTCCTCATTTTATCCTAGGGGGGAGTGCACTCAGCATATGGACATACGGGGAGGTAAGTCCGATATTTTAGGGTCAAAATATTGCCAAAAGTGATATTTTTGGTTCTAAAGAACACGGAAACTATGTTGATGAAATTTTTATACCAAACGTCGTTTAACTGATATTTCTGGGTTCGCTAGAGGCAATCCTGACTTCTATTTACATTGCTTCGGGATATTTTATGTTCATGTACGGGTTTCTAAGTATAAAACGAGCTGATATTTTTGAGTTGCAACGAAGCTGAAGTGATATTTTTGGGTTGCCTGAAAATTTTGTGGTATGAGTTGAGTGCCCCCCTCCCCGAGCGTTTATGGGGTTTTCATCTACCGACGACTGTTACCGAGAAACTAGTGATTTCAAAATTCGTTTCCAAAGATGCTACTAGATCAAAGAGTCTTCTATAAATAAATCGAAAAAGAAGAGGCCACGATATAAACGCCGCTGGTCGGATCTGCAGATGCTTGCGATGACGGATAAGGAATGAATTTGTAGGTAGAAACACCTCAAAACGACGGGAAACAAACGCGAATGAGTCGGTTTAATGAGTAAATTTATTTTCCCATATTTCGTCCTGCCATGCAGGACTTCTTCAGGGCTGTTATACGATAGTTATATTTGTTGTTTGTTACAATGTAACTATCGTATAACAGCCCTGAAGAAGTCCTGCATAACGGGACAAAATATATGCAAAATATGACAATATTTCCCTGTTGTTTTTTGTCGTTTTGCGGTGTTTGTACCCAATTCCTTCTATATACAGTTTTGTCAGGCAAACAACAGCTCATCTGTGAAGCCAAAATTGATGAATGGCAGCACCAAAAAGAGAAAGATCCAACTGGAAATTGAGAGCTTTGTTGAAGCGGAATGTAGATTTGTGCAAACATCTCTAGGAGTTGGCAATGGAACTGAAATAACTGGTCGATTTGCACGCTTTGTCTAAAAGAAAAACAAGTAGGTTATTTTTTTTTTGCATCTAAAAAGTTAGAAAACTACACCTTATGTTTCGAATACAGCAGGAAAGGTTATCAGGAGCAGAATGCATGCACATTTCAAGAGATCTTTGATTCCTTATTTGATTGCACTGTGGAATTGAAACATGCAAGAAGGCCGAATTTTGACTGCCAAAAATTGCCTCTTGGGTTGGTGATTGCAGTTGAAATTCAAAACTTCTAATCCAATACACCGTATGCAAGATCATGCAAAGGACTTATTACAAAAGTAGAACAGTAAGTAGAACATTACCATTAGAGATGCTTAGTGAGTGTGTAAGAAACGGTTGCATGGCTTTTCAGGGTTAATCAATCGCTTTCTTTTAAAACATACAGAAACGCAGTTGCTGCTTCGCCTTGGAGCAATGGAGGAAATATTATTTATTACTGGCGAGCAGCTAGTATGAGGGATTGAAAGGAAAGAAAGAAACGATACGATCACAGGGATACTAGTATTCTCCTTTCTGTTTATTGCTTTATATCATTCGGACGCTGCGTAGCTTTTTTGGCACTGCGGTGGTGGAATTGTAAATGCATTTCACAACACATGTACAGTTCCACCACTGCACCTCACTGCAATGCCAATGAAGCTACTCAGCATCCAAAACATTAGAAAGGAAAATACCAGTTTTCTTGCGATATGATACGATTCTCTTCCTTCCTTTTATTTGCTTCAATACCTCCTCCACAGAAATGAATAAATTGTCATCCGCAAAGGCATGTATGCTGAAATCAAAATTGCCATAGATAAAATCGAGAAGTAACCAAAACTTACGTCGACCTTCGCTGCGTTGTTGGAGCACAATGAAATCGTTGCATCTCTGCCTTGGTATCTCTCCAATTTCTTGAGTTCTTCAATCATTGAATTGTTCCATTGAACTCCGACCCAGTTCTTGTATGCTTCTCTCCTGCAACACACAAGGCTGTATCTCTAGGGTGGTCTCAATAAATTTTGAGTAGGATTGTGCTGCTGGATGTCAAGATGGCACGTTGGCCAGACCAATTTTATTGAATGACACCAAAGGCAAGACTAACTGACACACTGGAAATCGTAAAACTTGTCATTTTCTAAAAATAAATTGGACTAGAATCACCAAATATTGTGGATACCAAAGACAGTGAATACCAAAAATTTTGGCTGCCAGTAGAGGTCTGAAAAAGTATACCCTTGAGGGTGGGAATCCAGATCTACAGTAGGTACCCACAAATGAGGAACACTGTTCTCTGTCTCAGCCTACACACATTTTCAAAATAAGAAACTTCTTGTAAGAAACGCCGAGTAACGCTACTCTCTCTCAGATCGCCAAAAAATCAATAAACTCCAGTAGTGGGAAAATATCATTATCACAATTTTGCTTTTTGTCTTGCATCATTTTACTTTTGAGGTGAGGTACTTGAGTGTAGTCTAAACATTGGAAAAGCTTCAAAAAGCCTTGTTTTGAAATGTTTTTGAGGGAGCAGGTATGGAAAATGAAGAACGTTATGGAACCTTAAAGAAACTCGTAAGAAACTCTAAAAACTCAAAATTTGATACTTTTAAAAATGTTTCAGTGCTGGTCCAAATTCTTACTTTCTTATAGAGAAAATATGTGTAATGAATAAAACAGCCATTCAACCGTTTTTGCAATGGAATTTTAGCAGATCTTATCAAGAATCTTAGGCCTGTTTCAAAGGGTTTGGAGCTTTAACCATTTTCATGACATCACTTGTAACTTGAGAATCACGATCGATCTTGGCAAACTAAATCATGGCTATCTCTAAAATATGGAATATGGAATTGTGGAATAGAATGAAGGAATGATGGAACAGCAAAGATCGAATGGTCAAATATTCAAAATTTTACACTTTTCTTGCAAAAACTTCTTGAATGTATGCAAGGAACAGTTTTGCATATGCTCCAACAAAAAACAGGACTTTTATGAAAATTCAGAGAATTATTGTGCCATTCCATGTTTTAGAAATTCGGGTTCCAAACGTCCGAAAATTTTGCTGATTCGTCTGCAAAAGTATGGCAAATTTTCACCTTCTTTAAATGCACATGCTTTGCTATAATCAATTCTTTCTATGGGCGGTAGGAGACTGTATGTTGGTCTCCACCAAGATGTCATGAAGAATTGCATCAATATTGTGTATCTCTTTTAGACTTATCAAAGTCACCGTAGTTTCGCTCCTTGATGGGTTGATGATCGGTACAACTACGACTCATAATCAAACTAAAAGAAAATTCGTCTAGAAATTGATGAGTCTTGCTTTGATGCCAAATAACCAGAGTAACAAAATGTAAACATAGATGTCCTAAGAACTTTGCTTTAGCCTATACTTACGCATCGTTTGTTATTTGATTTTTATATTTCTTGGAGAAGTGGTCCACCTTTGTTCTAACCGTAGCACAAAAACTAATGTTCACACTGGGGTAGTACATGATGAAATTAAGACACATTTCATCAGTTGTCGATTCACCACCCTGCAAATGAAATGAAAATTCTTTTGAAACTTTGTTGGAAAAGTCAAGGGCATACAAATCCAAAAATCTCGAACACTTGCTTAGAATCTCTTGCGTGAAATTTTTCAGGATACGTCCTAATTTGGTTTTGAAAACTCACCTGTAAATATATTTTATATGTAGATAACAATAATGATTCACCACTCACCCAAGCCAAGCAAGAATGTTTGAATTGCGTTACAACATCGTGTTTTGGTTAGGCCCGGGCTTCAAATTCTGAATCCAAACTGAACTGCAACAATATTCCACCTCCCAAGCTTATCCTAACGAAATGGCCTCGCAGCGACGAGACCTTGGGAGGCGGAATGTTGTTACTGCTCAGTTTGGATTCAGAATTTGAAGCTCGGACCTAACCAAAACACGACGTTGTAACGGAATGCAAACATTCTTGCTTGGCTTGAGTGAATATTGAATCATTATTGTTTCATAGTTAGTTCAGACAGCACAACAATAGTGTCCGAACTGCCCATGGTCCAAGTGCCCAAGTGTTGAATAATTCTGTAAACCATTCAACCGCTCTAAGACTTGATATCTTGGCAAAAGAGGTTGAGTTCTGGATGAAAAAGACTTCCAGATGACTTATCATTGATATCTCTGGAATTTCAAACCTCAATGAAAGCCTCAGTGAAATGATGGAATTGAAATTTTATAGATAAGTTGGGCAGCTTTTCTTGCATGATTTTTAAAACATTCTCAAAATGTTCTGTCTCTCCCGGTATTTCAGCAGGCTTCTACCAAAGATTTCGTTCAAAATTACGCAAAGAAGATGGCTATGAAAGATTTCTGGTGCAACAAATATTTTGAAAACTCTGTCAAACTTTGAGACTACGATCAATGCAATAAGTCTAGATGCTACTTACAACTGTAGCATACGGTCTTTGCATGGTGTTGTATCTGCAGGTAGTTATCAACTCATCTCCCTTCAAATGCAAAATAAGCACTTAAAAATGTAATCACTGACTTGCTTCCGAAAAACTTAGAGTCTTTCCAGCTTCTAAAAACAACACGAAGCAACAACTGCCTTACTGCTTATCCTTGCATATCGCTAAGAGTGTTAAGCCTATTTTCACAGTTTTATGGCAGCCAATTGACACAAGGGGGTGCATCCTTATTGATTGCTACTCCAAAACGTCATTTGGATGTTTTTTCAGATCCCATCTCTCCCCGCACGAAGGATGCATGACCAAGGTTTGAACATAAGCAACATTTGGAGGGCATTTGGCATAAAGGCAGTTGTCCATGTAAGTACAGCTGGGTAAATGCTCTTTCAAAATATGCTGACAAGATGCTGAGAAATAGCCTCAAACAGCGCACTGTGATTGATACCCTTCAACTGATCACATACAAGCTAAGGAATGAATTTCATAACGAGGCTTCTTGCCGTGGCTCAGCTCTAAGAGACAGTGCAAAGTTTACCTCATAACATGGCCGGTGCATAACGTAACGGGGCAAATTGAGCTTGTACACAATACTTTTTATGAAGCCAATATGAACGGGCTTGAACGGGGCAGCAACTTATTATGAGCTCAAGATCGGATGAACTTTTAAATATAAAATGGCTCACTGTATAGGCAAAATTCTGAATCGTGCAAGTGTTCATTCTTCCGACGCAAGAATTGCAATCTGAAAACGTCTTTGGTAAACTCTTCCCCCTTGAAATCCAAACGATGGCATTGAGAAAACGTCAAGATGTGTGCAGCCCCTCAACATTGGAATCTGTTGAAGTAAAGGTGCTATTTGCTGTTTGCTGAATAGCTTCAAGGGTATCGACCCATAAAACATTAAAGCTGAAAAGTGAAGTTAAACTGAGAGTTAGAACATAGGTTCTTACCGCTTTGAAGGGAATCTCTCTTTGTAAGAGATATGTTTGCTGAAATGGAAATAAAAACAACAACTTAACATAAGTCAACGACAAATTAATTCGCTAATTCATCCTCAAAAAAACTGATGATAGATGATTTAATGTGATCAAGAGTGATTTCTTTTCCACTGAAGAAAATTACCAAGGTTAATTAAAAAAACTTAGCTTACCTTCTTCGATCAAACTTGGCAAGGTTGCATAGATCAACATGCTACCTATATACAGAGCTAAAGAAAACCAATCGACCAATTAAACCTTGAGATGCTCAAGCCTGACTGGATTCGACATTAAAAAATTTTAGGGTTTTTGTATTATTTGGTACAAAGCTACCTTGAATTCTACCTTTGCGAACCAAAAGTGACGGAAGCACTGCATTTTATACATCTTTCCACTGCCAAGACATCCTTCCTGCTGCTTTTTAACAGGCCGAATGACCTTGGAGAAAATTAACTGATTCTTTATGAGAGTGGTTTTGCAACTCGTTTTGCAGAAAGCAGAATTACCTTAAATGTGGCACATATTTGATTGTAACAGAAATGTTGCCCACAGGCAGAATTTCTTTGAAGGAAGGCAAATTACATCTTTTGATAGACATAAACTAACCTGAAAATCGAAGTCATAATTGTCATCCTTAATGACTTCAACAACCTCCTTGCCATCTCTTACAAGTTTGGTCCATATACCATTGGCAACTGTGTGCGCATGTGGAAACGAGGCAAATAATCTGACCTCACTACCATTGAAGGATGCAGAATTTCGTAGTTTCTGAAAATGAATACAAATATTTATATATACCTGGGGACTTAAGAAATATGCCCCGTTTTGAAGAATAACTGTAGAAGGGAGGTTTCGGGTTTTATGGGTTAGGGTTTGGCCAATTTTAGCCCTCTTAGTTTCGAGTTCTTATCTTAAATCTTGCGGGTTATTGGATTTCGAGATTTTTTTATATCCATATAAAATTCTTACAATACATGTTTACCTACTCTACATATCAATGACTATACATCTGCATAACACTACAGGGACGATAACGTGAGGAGCAAAATTGCATGGCTACCCCATGTTCTTACATATAACAAGAAACAACGAACGCTACTAGGACAATACACAAAAAAGAACAAAGAATACGTGTAAACTAATCACTATAGACCACAGGGGCATCGGTTTAAATATTCTTAGTTATTATTTAGTATTTCTCGATATTGTTATTTTGAATATTTTCACTATTTCTCGATACTGTAGTCTTTCTTGTTTCTGAAGAGCCGCGAATACTTTGACCAATGCGAAGGAGAGCCGCATTTTCTGCTCTCCTTTACATTGGTCAAAGTATTCGCGGCTCTTCAGAAGCAAGAAAGACAACAGTATCTAGAAATAGTGAAAATATTCAAAACAACAATATCGAGAAATACTAAATAATGACTAAGAATATTTAAACTGATGCTCTGTGCATACACTAACTACAACCTAAGTCAATTACAATGAACGTTTGCGGCATAAAGACTGTGGGAGAGGTATATCAGAACAATGTCCCTGCTTTCTACCGAATTATGTCAAACTGATCGATGGATTAAATGTAGAAAGCCAGGGTTTCGAGATGTGTCATGGGTAGCGGATTTGGTCAGTTTTTGTGCTCTGTTTTTCGGGTATTTCATTCAAAACTTCTTATTTTTCGGGCTCGAGGTGAAAAGGAAAATGCTGAATTATTACTGACAGAAATCTGGCTCTCAAAAATAGGTTCTTACATGCAGGGATTTACTATAATTTCATGATGCATGAAGATGATGCTTTAATATCGTACCAGTCAACCAAGCATTGAAAGTGCTTTGTCTCCAAACTTTTTGTCGAAACATGGGCGGAAGGAGACTACTGTATTAGCCTAAAAGTGCTTAAATCGCCTCATAAAGAAATATGTTCATTCAAACTTACGATGCTGTGGTTGTCTTTTTTTCTTCATTATCTTCTGCCAAATATTTCCAACTATGCAGTATGCACACCACAACGGTGGCCATGTGGGCACCAGCGCTATGTTGCATTGATTCTACGCATGCGCACATGTAGTGCTGGGGCGAACCGATAAAGTAAAGAGTGCTAGGCTAATACAGTAGTCTCCTACCGCCCATGGTCGAAATAGTGATTTTGCAGTTACTTGAAAAGAAATATCACGGAGGCTTATGAAAGCGTTGGCGTTATTTTAAAGAAACCTTTTGACACCTTCAGAGAGGGACTCGCCAAATGCTCAGATCTGATACGATTGCTGGAATATAAGTGGACTTCTGGCAGTTATTTTTGGTGGCCTGGGTGAAGCCACCAACAAAGTAGAAAACGATTGGCACGTGCTAAAAACAAAGCCATTTACATGTCGGTTTACAATTTGAAGACGGCCCCGTTTAACTGAGTAAAATCCACGAAACTGACTACCCTGTGTACAAGACTCTCCCTGAAAGAAAATTTTCTTTTAGAGAGAGTCTGGTACCTAGGGTAGAATTCGACGTAAAGCAAAACAAATGATCGCAATTCATGACGGTTGCCCGAGAGCCTTTAAAGGTAGGTAGGTAGGTATTTATATATAACGTGGCTAGCCTGCGAAAGTCTGAGAGACTTATTTCCAGCAGGGGCCACGGATGTTTTACCATCAGTCCGCCGCAGCTACCCGCCGCAGCTACCAGATTTCCCTCACATGGCTCTGGTCGACCCGGGCTAGTATTACGGACAGCGACCAACTGTCCAGCGTGGGATTTGAACCTACGGCCGTTCTGATCTTTGGTGTACGAGCCAGACGCTTTAACCACTCGGCCACACGCTCAGGTAATTTGCCCATGTGAGTACAGCGGCTTTGTGGTGGGTATGCGAATTTTCTGTGATGTTTTATGTAATTACTATGACAAATGGGTTGAAAAGATAGCCGGGTCTAATATGAAAAGATGATGACTTAGCTTGGGTCGCGCTTCCTGCGATGGACCACAGC
Organism: Aurelia sp. 4 Dawson et al 2005; assembly: GCA_964019985.1. NCBI lineage: Eukaryota > Metazoa > Cnidaria > Scyphozoa > Semaeostomeae > Ulmaridae > Aurelia > Aurelia sp. 4 Dawson et al 2005. Next base: position 24,484,297 of record OZ026494.1, read on the forward strand.
AGGCAGACTCATTCAGGAATAACTTTCAGTTTGCATGCGATCAGTTAAATTCTACCAATCACAATGCACTCTTTGAGACTCTTCATCAGCTTATTGTCAGCACATTGTGACTGAGTGTAAACGCGGCTGTACTTGCATGTACAGATTCCTTGAAAAGGTCTGTTTCATCCAGCATGCCGTGCACATCTCGTCTCGATACGTGCAAGGAATGCTGGATGAAACAGACTTTTTAAACTAAAGGAACTAACCGAGGAGCAGGCCTTGGAGCAATAACCATTGATAAACCATTTCTCTTGCCTTGGTGGAATGATAAAAGAGTCATGATCACTAATGAGTCCCGTTGATAATGTACCAGCATCGTATTTTCGTGGCTTGTCATAATAAAACCGAAGGCCATTTGTGACGACAAATTCTGAAATGAAAAAGCAGTTCTAAACATAAAAGGCACTGACTACATTAGCATCCAAATGTTTTCGAACAGAAGACCCTCGAACAAGGAAGTTCGTGTCCTTTTCTATGAAAAATCGGAATGCTAGCCATTCTTACATTGGATTGTATTCAAAACCATGTGTACTTCATTTCATTCTATGGCCATCTAAAGAACCAATGAAATTAGTTGCCTCTTCATCACGTGATTGTTTCAAGGGAGACAAGTTGCAATTCCAGAATGGGGATCCCTATTGGTAGAAGAAAAGGGGGTCTGGCACATTTTAGGTTTGGGAAATGTTGTCTAGTATGCCTTTGGGGTAGCTAATTGGTGCATAATCGGTATATTTTTGGGGTTGCTGATGAGAAAATTTGACAAGATGAGTACTAAGCCGACATTCTCTCCCTAATATTGCAATGCAGTTGTGAAAAAGGCTATTAAGCTTCTAATTTCACGTTTACAATTAAGCAATGAGTACATTGTTGGGGTCTAAAAATTTCCTAAGTTTAGTACATTTTGGGCTTTTCAAAAATATGCTGTGCCCCCCGTCACCTACCTATAGGGAGCTCCCCCAAGGGGTCACAGCTTGCAGGAGTCATGTAACTGAACGGAAATATCGACTTCAATTGAGCCTGGTTTCATAAGATCTTTTGGAGGGAGGTAGAATTGATGATGATGTCAAAACTTACCATCGTTTAATGTTGGGTTGTCAAAATGTGTCTCCAAGACAACGAATTTGATGCTATCAGGAGTTCCGATAGGCCATCCCGCATGAGCTGGGTATTTGAAATTCTAGAAGGAAATATTTTCAGGTAAATGTCACACACGATATTTCACGTTAAGTGTGAATATATGATATGTGATGAAAACATTTGACTACTGGACGTTTTGGAAGAGCAAATGGTGGAAAAAAACTTCGTCAGAAATCCTCTCTTATCTGAAACTTGCTTGTGCTGAAGCCTCAAAGTATGCCGTTGGAACAAAACCGAAGAAGAATGCGATACTCCATCACAATTCAAAGGGGCATGGAAGACCAGATTTTGGGCGCACACATGAATGTTTAGTGATGAGTGTCTGAACACTTTTTAGGTGAATCAGAAGGTAGCATTAATTTCTTTGCTTACCTTGAAATGCCATTAAATTCTCTTCCTTGCCATTAGCAGCCTTTCTCAGCCAAGCTTCCTTGCCTTGAACTGAAGAGCTCCATCACATGTGCTTTCAAACTGTTTGGGCCTAAACGACCTGTTTCATCCCCTGCGCATTGCTGTACCTACACAGCGGTCGCGAAATCGATTGTGCAGGAGATTGCAAGGTCGTTTAGGCCCAATCAGTTTGAAAGCACATGTGATGGAGCTCTGAACTTCATGGAAAGGAAGTTTGGCTGAGAAAGGCTGCTAATGGCAAGGAAGAGAATTTAATGGCATTTCAAGGTAAGCAAAGAATTTATTGCTACCTTCTGATTCACCTATCAAGTGTCCTGACACTCATGCTTTAGCCAGGACGTTACCAGGTGTTCCAAACAAAGTATGCAGATTTGGTTGGGTTCAGTTGTGGTCCAGCAATGTGAACTTAGCTTTAATCAATATAAGATCAAACTCAAAGGGTTTCTCGATTTTTAACTTGAACATAGATACCTTGTTTGTTGATACTGGTACTTTAGAAGTAGAAATATATTTTTTCTCCTAGTTCTGTTTCTTTCTTCTAACTTACTAGTTTGTAATGAATTATAGGGTAGTTTGTTTGTTTTTTGTTCTTTTGTTTCTTCACTTAGTTTACGTAGATCTCTAATATTACCAGTATTGCTATGCCTTATAATAGGTAGTGCATTTGATTTGGATAAAAAATTACTCTAGCGAGCTCAAGCTTGCTTCTACCTTGAAACCATAGCTTTGGCCTTTTGGGCTAAGTAAATTCTTGAAGCACATCAAAATTGATACTGGAACAGCATAGAGCTCAAATCTTTTGAAAAGGTGGGTGTAAAATTCTATTACATTTTTCTTTGAATTAAAGTTCTTGAAAGGAACTTCAGGTAATTCGCAAGAAATTTGCCGTGGCAATTTGTTGATACCTTGACTACTTTCAAAATGGTGGTATTTATTAATTTTGAGGCTGTGACGTCATCAAATTTCTAAATTCTTAACCAGAAGAGCAACAAATTTCTGCTTGCAACCATGTTGTAGACCTTCATAAACTATGGTTATCTTGAAGATTGTATCAATTTCTCTCGATTAATTTAAGATTTATGATGATTTTAATTTCTTCAAAATTTTCGATGAATTTTTGCAAAATAAGTAAAAATGCCGCCATTTTGAAAATAATCAATGTATCAAAAAATTGCCACTATAGATTTACTGCAATTTACCCAAAGTTCCTTTCAAGCACATGAATTCAAAGAAAAATGTGATACAATTTTACACCCTCCTTTTTAAAGATCTGAAAGATTTGAGCCGTATGCTGACTGGAACCAAATTCCCAGCACTTGATCAAACAAATCTGTACATATCTTTTATTCCTGAAGGCTTCGGTAGGTAAATCATAGAACAAATGTTTGTTTGAATCTCAAGAGTCTGAAACTCTCTCTCTCTCTCTTTCAGATAAACTTCCTTGTTCCTTGTGATAAATTTCCTTTTAGAAAGCATAACATAAGAAGAGTGCAGCTTTTCTTTGCAATAAACAAAGAATGAAAGCCATATATGGAGCGACACTGAGCCTAGTTTCCATACGATCGTGACAGTCGACCTACTGCGACACATCGGCGACGTGTCCCTGATCAGTCAGCGATGTGGCCTAGCGCGAAATCGCCAAAGTACTCACAAGACGTGACATGCACAGCTAGGAGACTATACTCTGCGATTAAATCTAAAAGTTGGCATCCTACATTACACTAAAGCTACATTCCATTCAGGACATACGAAACAAGTGTAAGTGGTAATGCGTTGCATGCGGGACAAAATTCAATCTAATAATCATACCTCGTAACGACCTCGTCATTTGGGAGTACAACACTTCAAATAAGCAGTTATTGTAGTTGTAAGGAGATTTGCGACGGTCGATCCTCGGTGATCGTCTGCATTGTAATCTCGATTTAATAGTAACACTATCTGCGATCATAGTATGCTACGATCATATCTACTATGCTACGATCTATAAGACCGTCGGAGATCGTGCATTGTAAGCGTAGGCATAGTTGAACTGAGTTCAACTTTCCCGATCGTGACGACTGTCCCGATCACAAAAAGTATCTATGGAAGCACACCACGCTGACGATCGGCGACAATACATACGCACATCGTTAAATAGACCTTTAAGCCATTCTGCAAAAGAGTCTTGATCGAGCGTTATTTTTATACATTTTTATACACGAAGTTCGATTGAGTGGCGTTTGAGCTTCGGTCAGTATTGCGTATATTCAAAAATTCTACAAAATGCATGAAATATCGTTCAATCCAGTTTCTATTTTAAAATAGCTAAAAGGTCTATTTTTAATCTTATCATACGAAAAATATGTGAACTCACCGTTCCACCAACAGCCCATGCGAACATAGGGCTTATTGGAACACATTCTTTGATCGATGGTGGCATATTGTGGTCAAAACAAGGGCCAGTCATGTTCAAATGAGTTTCATTAAAATCATCCTTGCAAACATAAACAACCATATGATGGACGATTCCAGCATCCTTCTTGTCTACTATTGGCTCGATCTGTAAACATAATAATCAAGTACAAGAAATTGAATAAAAAGACTACCTTTACAATGTACTGGTACACTTCAGCATGCCTTTCAGTCCAGTTAGTTTTCCTTGCAAGCGGTCTAGAATACAGACTAGTACACCTCTGACCCGCTACAGAGTTGCCATGGTTCAAGAGCATTTACACTCGGAGGGGGGGGGGTGCCAGAAATCTTGCGACAGGAGGGAGCTTCCGACAAGGGGCTAAAATGACTGAAAAATGCAGTTTTCGTACGTCATTATGCCAAATTTCCTCCGACAAGAACCCAAAATTTCCTATGACGAGGGGCTAGATCCCTCTGAAAGGGAGAGGGCTATAGCCCCCTCTAGCTCTACCTTGGCGCCACCACTGCACTGGCAGAGCAGAGCCCCAGAGGGAACGAAAGTGCTGCAAACTAGGAGACTAATGAAGTTACACTTACATAATTTGGCATCGTCCCTGGCTACCTCAAAACAATCCATGTGAGAGGTACATTATATTTTCACTTTTAGTTCTATTATGCTCTTTTGTACATTTTGAGCCATGTTTGATTGGTCCTTACCATAGAAGTAGGAACTGGGGGAGCACTGGGGGCATGTGCCCCCAAGATGTTGCATTAAAGAAAGAAGTGCCCTTTTTTCTTAAGGAAAAAGTGCCCTCGAAGCGTCGTGCCCCCCTAGTTTGAGATGCTTCCTACGTCACTGGTCCTTACCTCAATAATGTGCTTTTTCTCATGCAGTTTGATAACATCTGACACTTTGATTGCCTGACACCAATATGTAGTCTTTCGCTTGGGAACTGTGACCTGGAAAACAGTCGTGCTTTGTTACGATATAAGTTATACAGTCTTATATTTTCAAAAGTGGGCCTGCAACTGTAACGTGTTTGGCAAGCAATCAGAAATTACTAGTTTTGCTAAAAAGGAGATATCTAGCAATTTTAAATTTCGGTTGAAGGTATCAGACATACCACACGTGCATACCTACTTTCAACATAAAAAGAAGCTAATTTTGTAAATTTCGACAAAAATGCTTACTAAGATCCTACCGAACAAAACTTTCATTCTGAGCTCAAGACTGAAGATCTCCTTGTTTTACATCTAAAGCTGGCTTTAAGTAATAATCTGCATCAGGTTTCTTCGATGGCAAAGACCTTTGAAACGGAAGATATTATAATATAAGGTGCTGCTTTTAAACCTAAAATGGTGTTCCTTTTTAACAAAACTAACTTTTAGGGTAGAACTGAAGGCGAAATTCGAAGCAAATGAACAAATCAAGAAATGCGTTTCTGTGATTACTTGGACTTATACCGATTACGGAAGTCCCTCTTATCGTGGTGAAACGATCCCGCCTAGCAGGAATCAATGATAAAACAACGAAAAAGATGGTCCTGCCTAGTGCCTAGGCCCATTCTCAGCTATCACCTTGCAGAAACAGTAAACTAAGTCCCATTTGGCACAAAATTAATGATAAAAACTAAGCATAGACTGTGTACGCCATATGAAAGTTCCCACCTTTGAAAATTCATTGCACCAAGCGTACTACACAGATATGAAATATTCAAATTCTAGCTGGATGCCAATTGTCGAAGTACCTTTGTTAATTTCTCACTGTCTTACCAGCACTAAAAGTATAGACTGGCTCCACAATTTCTGTATGCTCCTTAGATACTTTCGTTGAAGCTTGAATCACAAAGAAATACGTAGAATGTTGAATGGGTCTAAGTAAGGTCAAGACTTCATAGTAATATTACAAGTCTCTGTTGACAAACAAAAACATTCAGGACAGAACGCAGCACAATAATACAAAGGAATCAGGTGATATAAGTCTAATGAACACTTACGTTAACGCTAAGGAAATCAAAGTATTTTGCAGTCTTTGGTGGTGGTATGTTCTTCACATAACTCTTAAGGTTGAGACTTTTTGCACCTCTCTTTGCATGATAACCGAAGGCATCTGTATGACCATAAGCGTATATCACCTTGGATGTACCATCCTATGATAAAAACAAATGCATTGACAACATACAGAGACATAATGACATAGCTTTGGGGGGGGGGACTGAGAGCACGTGCCCCCAAGATTTTCCGATAAATGAAGAAAGCCCTTTGTCTGAGAAAAAGTCTCTTGAAGAGTCACAGACCTCTTACCTACTCTAGGAAGGAATCCGAGTCCAACGATGTTTTGATGAACTTGAAAGAATTTTCGAATATGCATAGTAGTGATAGAAGCTCTAGCACCACTCGATCGATCGTCTTGTATAAAAAATGTATGAAAATAATGCTCGATCCAGGCTCTTTTGGAGAATAGCTAAAAGGTCTATTTTCACCCAAGGTCCTTTGAGGGTAGACCTATGCCTTTTCGTTCCTTGTTTCCCTGCGTTCTTTGATTTGCTGGGGCCTAATTTAGGCCCACGTAGAATGATGCCGCGTTCACCAATCAAAGAGCTAGAACTTAGCTTTCAACTACTCAGGAATCACTAGTTGTTCTTGTTGCATTTAAAAAAAAGTTGATGATATGAAGCTTGGAGTTCTAGCAGCTTCGATTGATCTATTTTGCTCCTACAGAGGAAATTACTGCTTGAAAGGTATGTATTTTGCGACTGATTAGTTAAGAAAATATCATTCTTTGTACTAAAAGTTTGTTTTTCAATGTCCGAGCTCTTTAGACAAGATTTTGGAGCGATTTGTTGAATGTGCGAGAACTCCCACTTGTTACGAGAACCCTCACTTTTTGAAAAATTGGGCCCACTTTATAAGCGTAATATTATGAGTCCTTATTGACCAAGTGATATTAGTAAATCAAAGAACGCAAGGAAACAAGGGACGAAAAGGCTAAAACCTGCATTGAGGGGCACTCAAAAATTTCAGACTGTCTGAAAATCAAATTTTGCCCAAGCATGGATCCAGATGCAGTCGTGGAACCGATAGAAAAGTTCTACTTTGGTTGATGAACTGCTCTGTCAGTTCAGTGACTGCACGGTAGCACAGAGTTTGGTTTGTTGTCGCTCTTGGTCTCTAACTAAGTAATCTTTAAGTCGTAAACAGTGATATGCCACACCACTAACTACACTGCTTGGAGAAACGCTTGAGGGTACATTAACCCTTAACCCTTTCACCCCCGGAAGGGCCATATGGCCCAACAGTATTCATTGAGAACTGCAAATTTTTCAGGGGGTAAAGCATTTGGAATTGTGATTGGTTTGAAAGGTTATGCACATTGCATTTATCTACTTCTTACTGAATCACTGATTATGATACCCCCTGGAAAACGACAATCTACATTAGGTTTCCGTGTTAAGCTTTATTTTAGCCTGGCGTGAAAGGGTTAAGTGGTTATAGTATATGTTACGTCCTATTTTTAGTTGGAGAGGGGGGGAACAAGCCCCTTTTACCCAACTCTTGACTGGTAGTAGGTAGGGCAACCAAATTTGATGTTATAATAGCCTTAGGTAAGTAATTTCTGAATGTATAAAAATCAGCCTAAAATTCAGCATCATTTTTGCTCATGTCAGCATTTTCTTCGTGTAGTCAAGAAAAGCGGCAAAATTGGCCAAAATCGTGAAAATCGCGAAAAAAATTTTATTTGGAGCCCAATTTCGATCCAAACATTATAATTATGATAGAATACGCTAAAGAGCATTACACTAAAAAGAAATTTGCAAGATACTGTAATTTTGCTCCTTTTTTCGCGATAATTGAGATTCGAGAACTTGCAAATTTTCTAGGGTCAGTCCCAGAAAGCTTCCCCCTTATTTCCTAAAACATTTCAATGAAACATTCTCAGAAGTTGTACATTAGGGAGCTGCAAAAAGCAAAGAAGTTTCATGATCATGAAATTTCTCCTGACTGAGTTATTATCAAAATCTACTATGAGGTGGGGGGGGGGGGCAAATTCCCCCCAACCAAAATAGAGTGAAAAAGACTTAAGAAGAAGGAAGCTTTCACGAGGCTGTGGATGAAACACAAATGTCTCGAAAGAAGGACCCTCCCTGCATTCTGAATTGGCGATCTGTCAAAATCGAGCAAAAATAGCATCAAAATTTTTGCACAAAGTTTCGACCTGCGACGGACCCACTAATGACATCCCTTGCTGCTCTTCCGATAAGTTTGTGCCTTCTCTGGCAATAAACAAACAAAAAACTTGTCCTCTCTCATTGGCCATAATTCCCTGAAGTAATCCAACTATGATTTTACTTGTTAAAGCCAAGCATTTCAAATATCTATATTTGTTATTTACGTATGGGTGGAAATCCTTTGCTGCTCAGTTTTCAGCAAAGATACAATGCTTTTGCACGGCAAAATATAATCTTCAATTGACCAACAATAGGGTACATGTTGTTTTAACATTTGATGCATCTCCAACAAGCGGTCTCAGTCTGGCCTTTCTCGGTTAAAAACAGTTAAAACAGCCATTTTTGAATGTCATTGCCATAAACAAGTTTTATAGTCTGACAACCTCCACAGTTTTCCAAGCCACTATGCTGTTTGGCTCATACGTTGAGGTCAGAGACTTCATCCTATGACAGAGAGGAGAACCCAAATCTTTCAACCTTCATGTTCATCGCCATCATGATCATCATCATGGTCATCATCATGGTCATCATCATCATCATCATCATCATCATCATCATCATCATCATCATCATCATCATCATCATCATCATCATCATCATCATCATCATCATCATCATCATCATCATCATCATCATCATCATCATCATCGTCGTCGTCGTCATCGTCGTCGTCTCCCGTTATCTTCTAAACCATCCTTTGGAGACGCTTGATCAGTTTAAATTACTTTGTGGGTCTGCCCAAACTTATCCTGCTACTTTGCATGATAAACCATTGTAATACATCTGACTCCAATTCAGTGCAATTGGCATGGCTAGTTTTTCATTTTCCATCATTTAGTTCAAATTTTAATATACAATCCGATATACTTACTATTATATCTCTGTCTTGTTTATCACATGTGTTGATTTTGCGCTTGAACTTGAGAATTGTAACCCCGTTTGCTTCAGAAGCACCTACGTATTCATAATCTTGACTTTTATCTTGGGTTGGTGGGCCATTGCTTTCTGAGTGGTAATCCTAAATGAAAATCAAAAACATAATTTCTTCATTCTCCCCAACAATAAGATTATAAACGAAACTTGGAGCAAGCTTATGTTGCAACGTACTGACTCTTTAAAGTGGGCACTGACACATTGCCAGTGTCATCGGCATTATACAGAAACTGGTATCGGAGATCGATGCATTAGCATTATAACAATGCGGATTTAAAGCTTAACTGTAGGAAATCGGTATCCGTTTTCTTGAAGATCGACCATCAGACATATCTTCATTCGCTGTGTCTATGTAATACGGCAAAATGCAGAAAATGATTTCTTTCAGTCAAAATTTGGAGGCCATGCAAATTTGGACAGACATTCCAACATTGCTTTTGTTCATTGATTAAAACATAGAAGTCGATAGAGACTAGACTACCTTCAGGGCGTACCACGGTGGGTCCCAATGATTAGGGGCACCGAAACGTCATTAGACATAGGAAAAAGTAACCCAATCTCCCTTCTTCGCTAAGGGCCCCCTCCCCACGCATCTAAGGTAAGCCACTGCACATTGCACTGGAAGTTGTACGTCATTTCTTTATTCATCAATCAAAAAGTTCACAATAGAACATAGTTACAAGACGATGTCATAAGGACAATAACAATCATGTGGCTTTAACAATGAACAAAAAACATTTTCACGAAAATAACAATCGAACAAGAATATTAAAGCATAAACCATACGCTGTAAAAAGAAGTAAAATGATACAAAGGTGGGAGGAGGAGGAAATTTCGTTGAAATGCTTTAAGAAAATCTATCTACGTCATTTTTGTTAAAAGAAACATCACGTCTTTAGTTTTGTCAAAAGAAGTTACGTTTTTAATCATGACATACCTTCAAATAGCCTTTCTTTGAACCATCAACCCCTCCAATAACAAGATCTGCTCCTACCATGTTTCCGGTGAGTCCTTTCGAAATTCCGAAACCAACCCATCCTGTTGTATTTACTTGTGCAGCAAAATGGATCGATTGGTCAGCATGTTTCACGCTCCAAAACAGCTTGTATTTCTCTTCTACGTCGAGGTAAGCAAAATGGTCATAGTCATCTTTCAACTCTCCATTTATTGATGAAATTACTGATAAAAGGATTGAGAAAGATATCCAGAATAGAACAGACATTTTTTCCTGTTCTGCAACGTTGCTCGTATCAAAGGCTTCCACCCTCTTTGACTTTATTTGTAGGCACCTTCCGGCTTGTACACTTTGTAATGTTTGATTACCAGGGGGTGAGTACCTTAATAATGTGAATGAAGGGTGATAAGCGGAGGTACTCTTATAGAACAAAGAAAACTCCTGCATACGTTCTTACTGTCTTCTAGCTATACGAAAACCACGATCGCGACGAAAACATTAAATAAAAGAAGCTAATAATGGAATCCCCAGATTCCTTCCTGGCAAAGCTGTTACCTACGTTCATTCTCTATCAAAAACCCTTCTGCTGTTTCTGTAACTCAAGCTTTCAGCCTCAACTCCATCAATAACCACCAACCGGGTTATTACACTGTGCTATGTTTTGGTTACAAGGAAGCACTGTCATTTTGTCGTTATTATGCAGCTCTGTGGATACCGATGATACCAAATTTCTCGTATCACAAGCTTTCAGCATCAGGTTTCCTTCTTCTTTTATTCTCTTCAATTTCGTCCGTTACTTTTCTCTCCATCAAGATGACCAAGGAGAGACTGTAGCTCGCATATGAAGGGTGTAAACACAAAAATTTGAAAGCCATAGTTAATGTAGACCCCCGTAAAACTTTGATGCTACGAATTAGAGAGCCCTGTTGAGCTGCAACTTGATAACAGGACCAAAGCAGGTCAAAAGAAACACTGAATTGTATAACCTTTACTATTCCAAAGCTTAAATTAAATAATGCTTACTTCAAACCTATCAAATATTGTTACCTAGGGTGGCTGATGGGATTTAAGTTGCTTTAACACGGGCAAATATCAATTAAAAGTTTCAACGTCGCATTGTGCGAAGCCATGCACACTGCAGCATCCGTAAAAAATTTACAACGCTCAACCGCTGATCCTAAGAACTGGCGTCACAAATATAAAACACGCTTAGTATTTTTGTCACGGCACATGGCTATAAATCTCTGTTTTCTTCTTAGCTGACCATCAGTAGCAGCAACAACAACAACGACAAGAACACCAAAACAGTCGTTTGGGTCGTTGCAGAGAGACCCAAAAGACAAATACAAGAGTATGAAAAGACAAGAAGACAAGAGACAAGAGGGGGGGGGGGGTGACAGGGTAGTGGTACCATGGTACCAGAGGGGTGGTACCTGATAAAATATTGTGCAAATGTGGCGGAACCTGGTACCAAAGGTAGGGGTACCGGTACCAAGCTTATATGAGTAGGTACCAATAAAAAATTTGTCCATTGATGTTTTTGGAATTCCTAGAACAAATTTTAGCCTTCGACAGTGCAGGCAGTGACACAGATGCCACAGTGACGTGGTCAGGAGTGATTTGGTCTTGCCTATTGGTCTCACGAGGAACTGACGTAGATCTCCTTTCAGAATTCATCATATTCATGATTAACTGTACTATATTAATTATTATTTATTAGCTCCTTCCCCTAAAATTGTTGGTACCAATACCTTCAATTTGGGTGGAACCTGGTACCTTATGAGTTGGTACCGGTACCAAAGACTCCCCCTGTCACCCCCCTCAGACAAATTCTTTCGGTTGTTCTGCATGACTCTAAAGGGATGTCCAAGTCAGACCAAAGGCACCTTTCAAGTTGGGTCTTCCAAAAATCTTTGGGTAAATTTTTTGGGGTCTGTTACTATTTGGGTTCTTTGATTTTGGGTCTACAGATGAACCAAGTTTGGGCCTTGTGGAAAAATAGGAGTCTTATTGAGTTTCAACCTAAAACCCAAGATACAAGATTACAAACAGATAAAGCATTGTTGGTCTTGATAAACTGAGAATGCCTGTAGGAGCATATTAAGGCCAGCGTATATGTAGACTAGACTGATGACGATGAGTCTCTTGTTGCCCTGTGCTCTTTGACTTGATGATGGAAGGGACTCATCGTCATAAGTCTATATGTAGACAGGGTCGTTGGAAACGAGACTTATAGAGGGGAATTGAAACTCGGTGGGAGCGCAGAGATAGTGTGAACCAGGCTTAACCTTTGAGATGTATAAGAAATGTAATGTTGGAAGTTCGGAATGTTGGAAGTTTGGAATGTTGGAATGAATACTGTAAAACTGGACAAACTAATAATTAAAATATCACCAGGAAAGCAATTTCTGCTTTCAATTTCTTATTGCTTTATATCTTTTGGGGCGCTACGGCCGCAGAATTTTACATGCAAATAATAAACAAAACGCAAGAGACTCGTTCCATATTTCCTACCGGGTGCGGAAATGAAAAGCTGGGCACTTTCAAAATGCTGCTCCCTGAACATCAAAGCAATAATACTGAACATGAAAACTCTTTCTTTATTCCCGTTATGTCCAATTAGATAGAGTAATTTACCATAGGCATTGATTTGCCCTTCCTTCTTATCGAAATCGGAGAATTTCGGCAGAAGACCCCTTTCGAAAACCAGCAAAAGCAAGTGAAAACAACAAGCAAGATTTCCCTTCGTTCTCCTTCCCAGCAATAATGAAACTTGGATGTGTTTTATGTGTTTTATCCTCTTCGGGGAATGGAGTCACCCTGAATGATTATACATACCGCTGCAGACGTTTTCAATACCACCAAGAGGTAGTACGTGCTAAAGCAAGCTGAAAAGTCATCGCTGTGAGGTAAATACATGGGGAAACATGCTCGTACTTTGGGCAAGTTCTAAGGTTTCTAGAAGGGACTTTTTTAGAAAACCCCTTACAGAATCTGAATTGACTGATCGATCTCAGCCAGGACAAATTCTAAGAATAATTGAACATATTTGCTATTCCATCATTTACTGCAAAATATCATTGCCTCAAGGAGCAGTAGCCTCTCAAACACAGAGCGTTCCTTTGATTCACCAGGCGTATTTCATGCTTGATTCTTTTGATATTTGAATATTGGAACGTTGGAATATTTGAACGTTGGAATGATGGAACATTGGAAAGAAAATGATCAATTCGTTTGAATAGGGAGCGAAGCGATGCAACCTATGTCTAATGGAAAACTCTGTATCATAAAAGCAAACGAATCGTCGTTACTCAATAAGAGATCAGAACTAATCTCCAAATGTCGTCACGAGAACAAGTATTACTTAACAAACTTCAAATAAGACCACACGTAGAAATAAGTAAACTATGAGTCATAATGCAATGATGTCATCCTTTGAGCACAAATCTGTACATCAAGTAAAAAGTTTGAGTAGAACATTCAGTTATCTGATGATCGCTGTGCAGCGTGAAACTCGGAGTAACAACAAAACATGTAGCCTTTCTTATTGTCTTACTCTAGTTATAATTCGCTCTGCCTACACGGCATTGAGCACTGTTTCGTCCAGTTAAGACATTTGCAATATTTTGTACAAGATCAAATTTACAACTTTTGGAATAGTAGGATATAAACTACTGTTCGATTTTTCAATATGATACCGTCTAAGTGCCTTAGTGAGAGGTCAAATGTTCACCGGGGTCCTAGTGAACGAAAAATATGGTTAAATTTTCACCGGGGAGCTTGAACTATGTAACGAGGACAGCATTATTATTGGCGGGAATTGTCTCTACGTGCAAATAATTTCTCAAATTTCTCTCCGGGGCTTGCCTGTTTGCAGCCAAGGTTTCACTTGTGAGGCATTTTGTACCGGGGCGGTTCACAGCTTGTCCGGGGACTGATTTTGCTCCAATTTTTTCACCGGAGAAATCACCAGGGTAGAATGTACCGGCGCACTTAGACGGGGATATATTTAGTGCGCCTTGCAATCAAAAATACAAAATTTAGAAACGTAGAATCATAGAACCCAGTTATGTCACCAGATAAAAGAAGTCCTTTTATGCAGTGCAGTTGTGTCAGGCCAGAAGAGTTTATCTGCAACACCAAAGTTGAAGAATGGCAGCAGCAATGCTGGAAAGGATCCAACCAGAATTCGAAATCTTTGTTGCAGCAGAATCCACTCTTGTGCAAATCTCGCTAGGCTTTGGTAGTGGAATTGAAATAACTGGTCTCTTTGCACGCATCGTCTGAAAAGGAAGAGATGGGTTATTTTTCCTTCATCTGAAAGCTAACAGAACTACAAAATGCATAATGCATGTGTCAACGATAGAAGGAAAGGTCTTCAGGAACGGAAAGTATTTTTGATAGAAAGAGGTAATAGCAGCCAACTGTGACAATGCCTAAAAAGGACTGGGTTACCGAAAAGCTAAGTCCAAATCTATCTGGTTATCAAACGAGGCAAATGCTTTATGTTTAGGTTGGTGGAAGTTTGGTAGACTTCCACCGTGTTTTGAGGTTGAGAGTTTTTAAGCAACATTGTTTGCACCTTAGATCTGAAACCATATTCCCATAACAAACATATCAAACCAAAGCATATAGCATTTGCCTTGTTGGAAAACCAGATAGATATGGAGTTTGCTTGTCGGTAACCAATGCTTTAAGGCGTTGTTACAGTCGGTTGGTATTTCCTCTTATTTACAAAAGTAACGGTACTGCATGTATATTATAGAGACTGCTTACTCTTCTCTTCACTGAGGAAAAGAAGCACGGAAACAGGTCGAATCACTGTTTACAATAATGGATGCATGAAACAAGGGCAGATTTTGTAATACTATAGCATCAGTTGCTTTGATTCACACCTCAAAGCAAAGCAATTAGCGAATGCAGACAAAATAGATTCTCTCAACTAGTAATTCAAAACAAGCACAGTCACAAAAGTTGCCACAGACCTGTAAAGCAAACTCTCGCTTGGTGCAGGCGAAGGGTGCATTTCAAGAGAAGTTATGTGCTTATGACGAAAAAAAGAAGGGTAAATCCAACGTTCTGTATGGCGGATTTTGTTTAGCTAATTCAGGAGTCGAGTAGAGGGCATTACAATTCTTGCATATGTATAGTGTAAACAGTTACTCCTCGGCTCCTGAATCAAGTAAGCAAAATCCGCCAGACAGAAGTTTAGATTTACCCTACTCCTTTCATTATGAGCACATAAATTCTCTTAAAAACCTCCCTTCACCCGCACCAAGCGAGAGTTTGCCGTACTGGTTTCAGGGTTACTGTGTGGCTATGTTTGTTTTGAATTACTGGTTGAGTGAACTTCTTTTGTCTGTATTCGCTAATCGCTTTGAATTGAGGTGTGAACCAAAGCATCTGATGCTATTGTACTACAAAATCTGCCCTTGTTCACGCATTTATGGATCTCTGTTTATCACAGTTGTAGGATCTTTATAATTCGACCAAACTCCATTGAAACTTTGATTTGATCAAACGTTGATGGAAATGGGTGACCAGAGCATGGACGTTGAACTTTGCAAAACTGTCGAACTATTCGAACTGTCGAACTGCGTTTCTATGGAGCCTGAAGGCGTGGAGCTCGACTGGTTCATATCATACCTAAGTAATAGGAAGCAATGCTGTAAGGTAAATGGCAAAACTTCTGAAATACAAGACATCCAGTGTGGAGTTCCTCAGGGCTCTTGCCTTGGTCCACTCTTATTTTTGATCTATATCAATGACTTGCCGTTTACCTTACAAAGAACTAAGTTCACAATGTATGCAGATGATACAAGCATTTCCTATTCCTCGAAATCTGTCTCTGACCTGTGCAATGCCATCAACTCAGATCTTCAGAATCTTAGTTCGTGGCTTCAGGGGGATAAATTGTCTCTTATTGTGGCTAAAACTCAGAGCATGATCCTTGGTACTGTACCAAACCTCAGAAGACTAGATAGCAATGATTCAAACAGTTTTCCCCTCTTTCAAATAAATGGCGATGAGATCGAATCCACTGGAAATATAAAATATCTTGGGGTTCAAATCGATCCGTCATTAAACTGGAAAGAGCAAATCAACGTTGCTATCGGTAAGATTTCAAGAGGAATTGGAATGCTCAAGTATGCTAAGAGATATCTTTCACTGCAAACCATACAAAGGATGTACTTCAGCATAGTAGAGTCGCACTTTAGATACTGCTGCTCTGTCTGGGGTCGTGCTGGTGATACCGCTCTAAGAAAATTGCAAAAGCTACAAAATCGGGCAGCTCGTGTCGTGACAAACAGTCCCTTTGACCATGCATCGCTGCCATTAATATCAAAACTAGGATGGTTAACAGTTAACGAGATGATTGACTTCGAGACAGCCTGCATGGTATATAAAGCCTTGCATGGGCTTGCACCTCCCTATATGAAGTCGATGTTTCAAAAATTGTCCGAGTCTTGCAATCGGACTTTACGTAATACCAGCACTGACCTCAGGATTCCTTTTTGTAAAACCTCAAATGGGCAGCGAAGCTTTTCGTATCGAGGGGTTACTGTTTGGAATCAATTAAGCCTTGAAATAAAAACTGCTCCTTCGGTAGCTGCTTTCAAGACGAAATTAAAATCGTTTTTGAAAGATCAAAGAAGCTGATGATCGAAATCAACATCAGCCACATTTTTGACTCCAGAGTCACCTTTCTTTTTATACTTTTCTTTCTTATATATTGGATTTTAATCTTAATTAATTCATGTAATTAAGTAAGTTAGGGTTTTAAAGCAGGGCACATTGTAAAACAGTAGATACCATAGTTACTGAATGTATTTACCCTGTGAAAATAAATGAAAATGAAATGAAAAAAATTCGTGCAAGATTTGTTGCAACATTCTTTAAGATGCGGTGCTGTGTCCGGACTGTACCCTTTTCGTTAGGGGGATATAGTTTGCATACAGGCTAATGTTGGTGGTAAGCGTACTGACTTACTTGCCTACCACAATTTGCCGTTGTGAGGTTGGTGACTGCAATTAAAAGTCCAAATGCACACACAAGGTGGCGTAAAGAACAGAGTGACAACGGTAAAAGCAGAAAAGTAGGGAGAAAATCATAGGTGGTTAGTGGATGGGTACGACACGGCTGCGTCGCTTTTTAGGTCTTCTGATAAATATTTGTTAAAATTTTCTCAAGGTATCAGCGAGGGCAATGAGCATTTTCTCCTGCATTGCCCTCTTTTCAGCATATTGCGCAAGATCTAAAGGACCAGCTCTCAGATATTGACGGAGTGACCGATTCATTGTTTACCGATATTAATGCAAGAGAACTATGTCCTTTACTCTTGCTTGGAGATCAAAATTTGGGTACAGTTGCAAAGAGAATCATGCTAGAAACAACTATTTTCTCCATCAAAACCTCGACAAGGTTCAAATAACGTTGAACTATGAACAGCAGCAGCCTCTCCTCATTTCCTTGTGCTTGATGTTTTTTATCATGTAACTTAACTTAAAATGTAAGTGGCATTCAGCATAGGTTTCAAATCTTTAAAAAGCTCGGTGTAAAATTTTATGGTTGGAATTTTCTGAAATCTTCAATATTTTCAGAATAACAATGTTTTTCTTCTCTTTTAAGAATTCAAGAAAATTTTCAAAAAAACTTAAAACTATCGTAACTTTTTCTAAACCTGTTGACGAAAGATCAAATGATTCTTAAAAAAACCAGTTTATGGATGCCTACAATATGGTATCAAGTGATTCTCTTTCACTCTTCTGGTTTGCGCTGTAGAAATTGGATGACGTTACATCATAAAATGAACCGAGATGTGAAATAGGCAGTCATTTCGACAAATATCCAGGATTTCTGTAAAGTCCAACGGTAGAATCATAGGCCCCACAAGTATACATTTACGTTTTGTAAACGTATAGGATGTTTTCCGTCAACACTGATCCACTAATCGTTTATGGAGCGTTTTAGCCTGTCCACACGTAAGCTCCAAAACAATGGGAAATGAATGATGAGCATGAAATCTATGACGTCATCGTTTACAAAAGTATGCGTTTACGACTTCGGCGCTCCCTGTTTACGACCGTCCACATGCAAACGCAAAAACAGTGTTGAAAAAAAACTGCAAATGATTGGTGAATATAAAGTCTGTGACGTCACCGTTTACGAAAGTATGCGTTTACGACCGTCCACATGAAAACGCAAAACCAGTGTTTTCAACAAAACTGCAAATAACTGGTGAATATGCAGTCTGTGAAGTCACCGTTTACGAAAGTATGCGTTTACGAACGTACACACGAAGACGTGAAAACAGCGTTTTCAAAAGTATCCACTTTGGAAAGCGTTTTCGAATGTATGCGTTTAGGATAACTTAAAACGCCGTTTACGCGTGGACGCAAGGTGTAAACGTATAAGAATGTATGCGTTTACAAACGTAAACGTAGACGTGTGGACGGGGCCATAGAAAAGTGGCTAAAGTTTCTTTCAAGTCATTCAGTTTAGAGAAATAGGTCAATGAATTTTACACCCACCTCTTTTCGTAGATTTAAAGATTTGGAACTTTGCTGTGGCTTTCATGTTTCGGTGACCTCGTGTCCTTCCTCGCCATGAATGTCACAGTACAATGCACTTGTAGTTTGTAGTCTTAATCACAAATTTGTTTCTAACTGATAAATATAAAAGAGGCATTTGTTAAAATCAAGAAATAACCAAAACTTACGTTGAACTTCCCAGCATTGTTGGAGCACATTGAAATCGTTGCATCTTTGCCTTGATAGCTCTCCGATCTCTTGAGTTCTTCAATCATCGAACTGTTCCATTTAACGCCAATCCAGTTCTTATATGCTTTCCTCCTGTAATACGTTGGAGAGCTTCGTTAATAGAGGATGTTTAGCTTGGCTCAATTGGATTTTGGTTGGACTGTGTAGCCAGAATATTCAAAATGGCAGCATTGGCTATAGACTAATTTTACTGGAATGACAACCAACCCCAGACTAATTCACACATTAGACCCTTGGAGCCTCCCCTCCCCTTGGAAAGTTCAAAAGTGAGAATCAAAGGTACGAATTCGAGTCAGTCGTTGATAAGTTTGTTTTGTAGGATACCAGCCCTTCGTTTAAAGGAATTGGACTTGAACCATTTTCATGAATCATTTTTATTTGAGAGGCATAAGATCGATCTTAACGAATTGACTTTACTTACCGGAGTAGGTATGTTAGCTTTTAGCTTCATAAAGATTTCCAAATTTTATAGATATCGAAAAAGTAGTTTGAAGCTGTCAGATATATTCTTGCTCAGCTAGTACAAAGTGTATCAAACCTCTACACATATGCTTTGGCATGTCCAACTCCCGTTGAGCGTACTCCCATTGCGGCCTAACTAGGGCTCTAGCCAGATTAAGGGTGTAGCCAAATGGCTACCAAATGGCTACCAAATGGCCCCTTATTCAAAGCACATCAAATGGGGGCATTCTTAAACAAGATTTCAACTCAGTACGCTCCTCGGCATGGGAATATGGTCGATGCAGCAATAATCATAATTGAATTTTGACATTTTCTTGCTTTGTTCTATCAGTTTTTACAATAGAAAATTATGAAAAACAGCAAAAATTTTCATTAAGAAATGCTACCAAATGATCCAACATGAGGACCATGAACTACCATTTAAGGGTTTTAGTTTCTCCTTTTCTTCAAACCGGCCAAGCTCAAAGTCAGCGTTTTCATTACTGAGTGACGCACGATTTGAAGGATTTTTAGGCAAGGTTAGTCACATGAAAGTTGACTCCTTGAAATTTGAAACTGATAGAAATATACGTGTCCAAGCACCTATACTGTAGTCTTTACTTACGCATCTTTTGTTACGTTATTTCTATATTTCTTGGAGAAGTCGTTTACTTTTGTCTTAGCTGAAGCACAAGCGCTAATGTTCACACTGGGATAGTACATGATGAAATTGATACACATTTCATCATTTGTTGATTCACCACCCTACAAAATAAAACGGATATTTCTTGTGTGAAACTTCTTGGAAAGATCGAGGACGACATCATTCCAAAAATCCCATATACTATTTTTCAAATCGCCAAAAGTCTCAAGAATTTTTCAAAATTCTTTCAACTCTCAAAAATCGTTCAAATTCTCGCGAGTCTCACAAAATCTTGCCGAATCTTTGAGATCTCGAAAATTCTTTGAAAATTCCAATAATCTCAGGGATCTATACCTCAAAGGGTCTCAGAAACCTTAAAAAATCTTTGAAAACCTTAGAAAGATCTCAATATAAATATCTAGAAAAGTTTCAAAGTACAACAATTTCGTATTATATAATATTTTGATCGTATGATATTTTTGGAGTGGCTTTCCTTCGGCAAAGATACCAATGGATTGAAAAGAAACTTTCCTGCAGGGTGACTCAGAACATTTATCAAGTGCTCAAGTGTTCTAAACTAATTCAGTAAAAGCCATTCAAATGATTCCCTAAAATTGGTGAAATGTTGGTAAAGGAAATAGACTTCCAGATGATTTATCATTGATGTTTCTAGAATTTGAAAAACTAGGCTAGAAGTTCCAGAATAGGAAACCGATTTGCTGAGCTCAAAACTCAAAACGTTCAAAACATTAAAAGTCCACTCTCATGGATTTAAATTTCAGAAGGAAATGATTCACCTAAAATGCCGAGAAACATCTTGAAAATTAAGTGTAATAAGATGATGCAATCAAAGTTTTACAAATTAGTTTGAAAGATTTACTTATATATACGATTTTCCAAACGGTGTAAAAAATTTCTGTTTTAGCCCACCAAAGACTTCGCGAAAAACTGTTCAAAAAGACCACTATAAAAATTCCCTGGTGCAACAATGATCATTAAAACTCTGCCAAAATTTGAAACTACGATGAATGCAATAAGTCTAGATGCTACTTACAACTGTAGCATACTGTCTTTTCATTGTGTTGTATCTGCAAGTAGTTATCAATTCATCTCCCTGAAATGATGAACACAAATGCTTGAAAACATAATATGTGTGCGACCGCTAAGCATGGGAGGCCGTTGAAGTACAAGGAGTATTTTTTGTTGATGAAAAGGTTTAATACTATGGACCTCAAAACTGAAATAGAAATGGAAAACAGAAATTGAAATTGAAAGCTAATTTCTTACCGCTTTGAAGGGGATTTCTTTTTGTAACAGATATGTTTGCTGAAATGGAAGGGAAAATATAAAGATTTATCGAAATTAAACCATCAAATTAACTCATTCTCAAAGGAAGATTGACGATAGGTGATCATGTGATCAAGAGTCGCTTTTATTTTTTCCCTGTTGAAAAGTAACCAGAAGGATATAAAATTTGATTGCAAGAAATCTAGCGTAGCTATTTGAATCAAATTTAGCAAAGTTGTATATGAACAAACTAGACAAAGATATTGTAAAGCTAGCACCAAAACTTTTTGCCCCGATATTTTCGAGACAAACCACTTTATCTAAGAAATGGAGATAGCGGAAATATTGCGACTTCTATATCTTTCGTTTGCCAAGACAACGCAGAGCAACCCCGGGAGAGGGGATGCGAGTCTTGAAATGACGGGGACGAGCCGCCAAACATTTTTGAGAAAGACCCATATTCAAGGATTTTTTTAGTAGGTTTTCGTATCAATTTTTAAGGATTTTCGGGGGGGGGGGTAAACCTGTCGAACTTCCCAGAAATCAAGCTTAATTTCACTTCAAAAGTACATTCGTGGAAAATAAACTCATCATAAACAAATTTTCACAACTAAGATAAAGAAAATCCAACAGTAAGAGTAAGTATCTCGAAAAGTTTTTGTTACAATTCAAAAAGCTACCCATCTCTAGGAGAACAGTTGCATCTTGAGACCCATGATTGGGATTTTGAGGTTGAAAACCCATCATTACGGGCGGCGCGTCTCCGTAGATATGGAAGTTACTACCCCAGGAAAGTCACATCCATTTTACCACTTTTCGATAGGCCGAAGTATTGAGGATGGCGGTTCAGCAAAAACGAACTGTTCATTAGAGTGAAGAGCAGAACCGGCACACCTTTGATTGCAAGTGAAAATATTTCATTCCAGAAGAATTGCATTGTCGTCTCTTGAGCAGCTTTACCCCCAACGAGAGTAAGGACTCTCTCGTTTGATAGAAACTAACTAACCTGAAAGTCGAAGTCATAATTGTCATCCTTAATGACCTCGACAACCTCCTTTCCATCTCTAACAAGTTTGGTCCATATACCATTGGCGACCGTGTGTGCATGTGGAAATGAGGCGAATAATCTGACTTCATTGCCATTGAAGGATGCAGAATTTTGAAGTTGCTGAAAATAAATAAAACGGATCATATATTTGATGTAATGAGAGACAAATATACAGATTTCATCTCAGTAACTTTTTCTGGGGGTGGAGGTACTAATCCTAGTTGCAAACAAGGGTGTGCATCAAGTTTTGCATGTCATGTTTTGTCCAAAATGTGCTGAGCATTGGACTTCAGGAATGAAATTAATGATTTCTACAAAAAAACAAATCAAAGATTGCAATGCATGCTGGTTGTCCAACAGCGTTTAAGTGATCGCCAGAGAAAAGTTCCCGCATTTGAAAATTCACAGCACAAAGGGTTCTTCACACACTTGAATACTTCAGATTCTAGTTAAAAGCCAAAAGATTAAAGTATGTTTGTGATTCTTCTCACTGTCTTATCAGCACTAGAAGTATAAGTAAATTCAACTTCATAAAAATTTCATGGCTGCAAAGTGACTGAAAAAGGGCCTAAAATACTGATCAAATCTGTTCGCTTCTCGGCCTCATACTGTTTATTTCTGAGCCCGCCAAACGCATAAACCTTTTTTGACTCACCCGGTACATTTGGTGCAATACAGTAAATCCCCGCATACAAGAACTTACCAAAATAAGAACCCAGAGGCTATTTTCCTAAATTATGCACCAGGGCTGCAAAGTTGATCTTTGATTGCTGTTATTAAGGTCATTGTGGTCCCAGTTGGCTTTGGAAGCTTAACTCTGCTCCCCAATTACTTATTAGGGCCAGAAGAACGCTGCCAAAACAGATAACAGGGCTGGACATCTTTTTGATACTCTCAAGGGGACTACATGAGGCACCCTTCAAATAAGAACCTCTATACCTTGAAATTAGTCTTAGTACCTTTAAATTAAGAACTAATTTCATCCTGGCTCTCAAAAAGTAGGTTCTTATACGCAGGGATTTACTGTACAGCAAATTCAGGTGGTAGATATTGAAACTAAGACAACTAACCAATGAGCAGGCCTTGGAGCAATAACCATTGATAAACCATTTCTCTTGCTTGGGTGGAATGACAAAAGAGTCAGCAGTATTAAGGAGTCCCGTTGATATCATACCAGCATCGTATTTTCGTGGTTTGTCATAATAAAACCTTAGGCCATTTGTGATGACAAATCCTGCAATAAAATAGTAGTCCTAAACATAACACAGGCACTTATTACATTGGCATTCAAATGTGTTGAACAGAATAGCAGCGGGAAAGTTTGGGATCCTTTTTTGAAAAGTCAGAACGATGTCCATTTCTATATTGGAGAGAATTCAAGGCCGTTTAAATTTCATTTCTGTTCATGCAAAGGACCAGTCAAATTAATTACCTTACCATCGTGTGACTATTTCCAAATAAAATATGTCAGAGATTGCAGAAATTATGTAACTACAGTTTCTGCTTTATTTTCAGCTTCCATTTTCATTTATCTTAAATTCACTACATACAGTTTATAAGCCTTCAACCGTACAAAAGAATAACTGAATAACAACGATAGACAATATTACGATACAATATACAAATGCAAAGAGGAGCTATATAAATTGTGTGCAGGAAGTTACTCAAACGAAGAGCTCTCTCAATAGGTAAACAAGTCGAGGAGAGAGACCCCTCCTCAAGAAGTTATCCTATAAATTTAGTCGAACTTATATACTTGTAAATTCTCTGGCAGTCTTGTTCAACAAATTAATTTTCAGTTGCGTTTTGAACGATATTTTTGATGAAGCACTTCGGAGTTCCACAGGTAACGTGTTCCAAAGTTTAGCACCAAGATATTGAATAGACATTATTATTATTATTATTATTTATTATTATTATTATTATCATTATTATCACTTTATTTAAAGTAGGCCTACATATACGTACATATAACATAACATAACATAACATAACATAACATAATATAATATAATATAATATGATATAATATAATATAATATAATATAACATAATATAATATAGTATAATACATGCACATATAATAGCTATAAATAAGAGCTGATTTCAAGCCTACAGAAATATTGACGTGGTATACCATGATTTGGAGGGAGACAGGTCTGACAATGTGATGTGATGTCATGGCTTACCATCGTGTAATGTTGGGTTGTCAAAGTGTGTTTCCATTACAACGAATTTGATGCTATCAGGAGTTCCAATAGGCCACCCCGTATGAGCTGGGTATTTGAAATTCTAGAAGAAATATTTCCAGGTAAATGTCATGGATGATATCTCACGTTATACAAATATGATGATTGATAAAAAATTACTATTTCTGAAGGTTTGAATAGGGTAAATGATTGGACAAAACTTGCCTTAATTTCAACTGTCTGAAGCCCTCTCTTGTCTAAACCTTACGCCTGCCACGTAGTTTGGCCCTTGGAGAGAACTTGGCATAAGTTTGAAGACGGAACTTTACTTTACCTGGTAAGTGCAAAATAAGTATTTCAACGCTCCACTTTTCATGTTTTTAAGACCAAAACAAATCAGAGAAATCTTCACCTACGTGCCAAAGCAACTTCATTCAAAATCTAGTCAACTGCATCTTTCGAATTGAAAATTCGACAGCATTGTTCTCTGCCAAATCTCGCAATCTGATTGGTACGGTAAGAATTGCGAAGTTTGTGCCTAAGTAGGGCCAGGCCTTTCAGAGTAATATCATGAGTCTCTGTTGACTGAAGCGCCATCATCAAGTCAAAGAGCACAGGGAAACAAGAGACTCATCGTCATAAGTCTAATCAAGGATCAAGGAATAGGACTTTTGGCTAATTCCAAATGTTAGAAGGAAATGATACATTCAAAATTATGAACAAAATATTGAAAGTTAACATGAAGCCTCGGGTCAGATGATGGAATGAAAGTTTTGTAGATTGGCTACGTAAGTAATCCAGTACGATTTTAAAAAAAATACCCGGTGAGCTAGAAAAAGTTCCCAATTTCGATAATTCGTAGCACCATGCATACTGCACGGACATGAATGATTCAAATTCTATTCAACATCAAAACGATGAAAGCATTTTGTGATTTTTTTCGCTGTTTTACCAGCACTAGAAGTATCGGTAAACTTAATTTGATATAAATTTCATCGCTGCAAAGTGACTTGAAAATGGGCCTAAAACATCGATCAAATTGTAAGGACTAAAACAGAACCCTTTAACAGAACAATACGCAATAGGCGTGTCACCTCTCTCAAGAGCTATACGACGTCGATTATAAAAAAATACTCAAGATTTTAAGTCTCATGGCAATAAATGAGCAGTGGATATCGCACACCATGAACAATTGCTTTTTCTTTATTGATCTGTATCTGCGATAGGAGTCTGTTATGATTTGATCAATGCTTTAGGCCATTTTTCAGTCATTTTGCAACCACGAAATTTTTGTAAAGCTCAATTTACATATATTTCTAGCGCTCTTCAGACAGCGAGAAAACTCATAAAATTACTTCAATCTTTCAGCTTTTAACTAGAATTTGAATCATTCAAATCCGTTTAGTACTCTTGATGCTATCAATTTTCAGAAGTGAGAGCTTTTTTCTAGCTCATTCAACTGGGAGATACAGTTTCTCGGACGATCCCGATAAAAACAACTATGGGCGTGTTTGATTGGTAATTCCAAACCTAACAAATTCTGAAAACGGTAGACATCGCAGAGACCGAAACACAGTGCCCAATCAAACACAAAATTCTTCAAAACAGCAGGTTTCAGATTCATCCTGGCGAAAACGAGGTTTCCAGTTGAAAAAACAAAGAAGAGTCCGCCGGTGCTTGGCAACAAAGACTGAATTGACTCAATTACCATAGTAACCCAAGCAAATTCGCCTCGTTTTCAGAGTTTCGCAACTGAAAAACGAGAATCTCTCTAAAGTCTGCTAAACCTTCCGCCTGTTGGAGCATAAGGTTCGGCAGGTCTTCCAAACCTGCCGAGCCTGCCGTTTTCGGGATTTGGTAGCCAAACAAACGCAAATTCCGAGTCTTCCAACTCTACCGTTTTTAGAATTGGTAGAACAAGTCTACCAATCAAACACACCCTATGTGTGCTTACCGTTCCCCCAACAGCCCATGCAAACATGGGGCTTATAGGAACACATTCTTTGATCGATGGTGGCATATTATGATCATAACAAGGGCCAGTTATGTTCAAATGAGTTTCATTAAAATCATCCTTGCAAACATAAACAACCATATGATGGACGATCCCAGCATCTTTCTTTTCCACTATCGGCTCGATCTATAAGAATGATAAAGAAACACAAGAAAATGCAAGAGAGGTATTGAGAAGGATGGTAAGCGCAGGCAACAATCAACTTTAAGAAATCTGGTTGGCCATTTAGCGGAAACATCTTTAATTTGCCAGCCAATGATCATTTTGTGCCTATGCAGAATCAGGCCAACCGTTAACTCATGCTTCAGCAAGTGAATCAAATATTTTGCTCCTCTGGAGGCACGATTGATCATTCCTTACCTCAATGATATGCTTTTTCTCATTCAGCTTGATAATATCTGACACTTTGATTGCCTGACACCAATATGTAGTCCTTTGTTTTGGAACTGTAACCTGGAAAAAAATTGTGCTTTCTCATGATATACGTTATACCGAGTGTGTCAAACAAAGTTTATGCGTTTGGCCGGCTATGGAATATGTGGTTGATATTCAAAACTGAGGCCCCGTCCACACGTATCCGGATATTTATGAAAACGCATCTTTTGTTATCCGTATAAAAAAATATCCAGGTCCACACGAGGAGCGTTTTCGAAAATATCCCCGTCCACACGATGACGCTGCTGCATTCAAACCCCACTGTTTGAAATTTGACAAAAGAAAACAAACAATCAAAATGCCCTTGCGTGATCCCCAAAGCTCTGTGCGCATGCTCTGATGGGTTATCAATCGAAGCTGTGACGTCAGCGTTTTCGAAAAGCTCCGTTTTCTCCCACACGACAACATGAAAACTGCGTTTTCAAAAAGATCCACTCTGGAGAGCGTTTTCGAAAAGCTTCATTTTTGGTGACCGAAAACGCCGTCTCCGTGTGGACGCTAACCCAAAACGGAGAAAAAAAGATGCGTTTTCAAAAATATCCGGAGTGGACGGGGCCTGAATGTTTATTTATCAGCCAAAGGCTAACCAAGGTGACAAAATTTTGTTTGGTAAAATTACCCATCTTTAAGACCCAAAAATGAGAAAAATGCATGTAAGGGATATGCATTGGAATTGAAAATTCCACGTTGCACTCTGGTCCATGATTTATGTAGCATTGAAGTTTGCATTGTCAGTTTCAGAAACAGACTTTTAATTTCAATAGCAAGTAAATTATGGACCACATTGGAATGTGGAGCCCTTGTTATGCCCCTTAGCAGCCTTTCCCTAATTTTTAGGCCTTAGTGACAAGTCATTTACCAAAAAAATTATCGACTAAGTTAGCCTTTGACTGATTGACTAACATTTCAGTTTTAAATATCGGCCCTTACTTGTTACCTCACAGCCCGCCAAACGCGTAAAACTTTTGTTGACTTACCAGCCATAACCTCATACTTTCAAAAGTAGGCGAACAACTGTAACGGTTTGGGCAAGCAATCAGAAATTATTGGTCTTGATAGAGCACAATATTTGAAAACAAACTACATTGCCGTTAGCCTGATTCACAGTTCCTCGTTTGGTCTGTGAATCAGGCTACATTGCCGTTGAACGTATCAGGCGTACCACACATCCATACCTATTTTCAACATAACACAAAACTAATTTTGTAAATTTCAACACGAAAGCTTTCGACGATCACTGGAATCAAAACTTTCTATCCCGAGCTAAACCAAGGGTGTTAGGACACGGATGTTTGATTGATTATTTATTTACCTTGTTTTGATCCGTGTGTCTTGTTTTGTTGTCTTGCTTTCTGTTCTGTTCCGTCCTCAACTGAGCTTGGTTTGGCCCAACCGCTCTTAAGTTGTTCGAATAGAGATCCCTTGTATTTCTGTGCCTTAGTGCGCCTTCGCACAAGAGTGGATTTTAATTTTAAAAACCTTACGTTTAGTAAGTCTAGTAAACACTTACGTTAACGCTAAGGAAATCAAAGTATTTGGCAGTCTTTGGCGGTGGTATGTTCTTCACATAACTCTTAAGGTTGAGACTTTTTGCACCTCTCTTTGCATGATAACCGAAGGCATCTGTATGACCATAAGCGTATATCACCTTGGATGTGCCATCCTATGATAAAAACAAATACGTTGATAAAATTCACAGACGTAGGAACTGGGAGGGGGAGGGCACTGAGAGCATGTACCTCCAAGATTTCCCAATAAAAAAAAATAAAAAAGACCTGTTTGCTCCAGGAAGTACTTCTATAGAAGAGCTATTTTAAGGGACAGCTCAAAATTTTTTACATTACGTGGCCGGTGGAGCAGAATCGTTTCAAAAAACGCTGCTCGCCCCTTAAGAAATCATTGCCAAAATGACAACTGCCCAGTCACCGTTTCCTTAAAAATGCATCTGCCTTGTATTCATGAACAACAGATGTTGCATAGTACTACAGTACCACCGATGAATCTACCAAAGGCCATAAGAAAGGCAGTCCATCTCAATGACTGATGAATCCTTCTTGCAAGAAACTAACAAGGAATTTGGCGTCATTTATACACATTGCATTATTTTCAACTTGCATGATTCACAATTTTGTTATCAAGATAAGTCATTTTATGTATAAAAGTTCATCCTATCTTCAGCTCACAAAAAGTAACTGCCCCGTTCAAGCCCGTTCATATTTGCTTAATAAATAGTGTTGACCCAGTTGTTTACAAGCTCAAAAAAGTAGTTGCCCCATTACGTTCTGCATAGGCCATGTTATAAAATAAACATTGCAATGTCCCTAACCAGGGCGGGCAAGTACTGTAAAATATTTGACCCCATCTTTGTTGTCCGAAGGAATTGGAAAAAATAACCGGTTCTTTTATGACACAGCATGACTTTCTTGCCCAAAACAACCAGTTTTTGGGACAAAGGTCAAATTCTAAAAGCAATCATCTTTGTCCATTAAATTACTAACAAAAATCAAGTTTCCTCGCCTCCTATTTGGTCAAAATCCTAAAGCTTGCCTGTAAGCTGGTTCCATCTTTGTCCGCCAAGTTTAGGCTCAAAAGACCAGTATTTCAAATTTCCACATGAGCAGTTCTACCTTTGTTCGGCAAAATTTACAAAAAAAGACCCGAAATTCCATTTTTTGCACTAAGGCCCAGTTTACACGATACCGTTTTCATTTCATATCGGATTGGGTAAGGCAATCCGATATGAAAATTTTTCCTGTTTACACGATGCCGTTTTCATTTGATATCGGATTGGTTTCATGCCACTTTCATAGCGCTTTCATTTGAAAACGCGAAAACTGTATGAAGCATATCGGATTGGTGCGTTCTCATGTAAACAGGAGGCCAATCCGATATGGAATGAAAACGGTTTTGTGTAAACAGAAGGCCAATCCGATATGAAACCAATCCGGTATGAAATGAAAACGGTATCGTGTAAACGGGGCCTAAAAAGGTTCTACCTTTGTCCGTCAAATGAAGATAAAAAGACCGGTTTTGGGACAAACCAGGAGAAATATCAACAACATTTTTAGGACCAAGGAACCACCTCGGAATTGCCGCTTGAAGACTACCACTTTTGGGACACTACTGCTCTCTAAATATAATCACGACGGTAATGATGCCTGCAGGATAAACACTGGATTCACTGCGAATGTGGGATTTTGGTGAGCAAGAAAAACCGGTTTTCGTACACTTGTGCCTTCATGGCTGCGGGTACCACTTTCTTTCGAAAAACGGTAGTTGGCCGAAACTACCGGTTTTCGGGACAAACATCGCCAGTGATTAAATTGTCCATCAAATCGAAAAAAAAATAACAACGTGAATGTGTCATCAAAAGAGACCAGTTTTTGGGAAAAAGATGGTGAAAAAGTTTTTCATGAACTACCAGTTTTCGGACAAAGGTAGGACCATCGTCCTCAGTGTGACGTGCCCGCCCTTGCCTAACCCAGGGTACTTTGTCGGAACACTGAAATTTCAGACTGCCTGAAAATCAAATCAGGTCTAAGCATGGGTTTTGGGAAACGTGAAAGTTCTTATTAGATTAATTATCGCTGTAGAGAATCAGAACTGTCAGGCCTACCCTTTGTGTGTTCTTTGTTTTTCCATCCTCTCCGTTGTCCTGTCGATTTAGCATTTTCAGTCTGTTGCCATTGGCTTTCCTGACCGCCGATCGCATCGCCATCTTGTTTCAACAGCCTCTTGTTTTGAAAACAAGATGACGATGCAATCGGCACTCAGGAAAGCGAATGGCAACAAACTGAAAATGCTAAATTGACAGGGCAATGGAGAGGATGGAAAAACAAAGAACACACAAAGGTTGGCATGACAGTTCTGATTCTCTACAAAGATAATTAATCTAATGAGAGCTTCCACGTATCCCAAAACCCATGGCCTAAGCAGAACTCATAGTTCTAGACTGCAGTAGCTGAAAGGATGGAAGCATTTTTCGTTCGTTGAATTTTCCAGTCAGTTCAGCTACTGTACCGCAGGTCTAAATAGTTTCGGCTGGGTTTGTTTTCATTCTCAGTCTTAGCCTGCGTGCAGACTCACCTGATTTCTTCTGCTCGCAGGCTGTCTCAGTCTCTAACGAAAGTGTCGCGCGTCAGACAGTGCTATGCCACTCCTTGGAGAAAGAACGAAGCATTCACGCCCAATGCAAGAGGCTACTTGCGCTTGAAACACAATAGTCCAGAGAGAGAAGGAAGTCCTCCATGTATTCTACATTGGCAATCTTGGATACAAAGGAAAAGATTCACTCTTCAACTCAAAATCGAAAGGTCCAAAACCCGATCGAAATGAAGACTTCCTTTTCTGCTCATCTGATAGAATTCATGTTACCTCTCACTCATATGCGTGCTTTAACTTCATTTCAAAATGGCTTCTCTAGACCTGCCCCCAGGGCCCCAGTCTATGTCGTCGACTGCAATAAGTCCGTCTGAAAGATTTCAGACCTGCTACCTGCTCATAGCTGACGAAATAGCCATGTGGCAAGTCTATGCCATTCCAGAGGAAATTTAAAAAGCCGAGCATATCAGATATCTATATTTGTCATCTACTTTCGAGGGGAAATGATTTCCAGCTTTACTTGCAGCAAAGTTACAATGCTTTCACACTGCAAAACATAATCTGCAAATTGGCCTACAATAGTTCGGTCTTTCTTTGGTCTTTCTCAGAAAATAAAACCAAAAAATAAACGTAAAGCTCCGAGGCTGCATGCAGCAGCTAAGTTTCAGCACCATCACGTCATTCAAAGCGTTTTATTTACGCATATGCATCTCTGCATTCAAATCAAGGGACAACCTTTATCACCATAATCATGTTTTAAGCAATAGAGTTTGCTTAGCCCCATTCCTTAACTGACATCAGCTACTTATGGGTAGATACACCACTGGCCAAAAATATCCGTGCACACTGCAAAAACTAAAAATAATGATGCATTTTTCTGAAATCCATTGCAGCTGATATGGCTTGCCTTTCATT
Organism: Aurelia sp. 4 Dawson et al 2005; assembly: GCA_964019985.1. Lineage (NCBI taxonomy): Eukaryota > Metazoa > Cnidaria > Scyphozoa > Semaeostomeae > Ulmaridae > Aurelia > Aurelia sp. 4 Dawson et al 2005. The sequence continues at coordinate 24,516,248 of OZ026494.1, forward strand.
CTCTGTTGTTTCCGATTGTCAGCTTATTTCGATATACTATATACTTACTATTATATCTCTGTCTTCTTTATCACATGTGTTGATTTTGCGCTTGAACTTGAGAACAGTAATCCCGTTTGCTTCAGAAGCATCTACGTATTCATAATCTTGACTTCTATCTTGCGTTGGTGGGCCATTGCTTTCTGCATGGTAATCCTAAATCAAAATCAAAATATATTTTTTATGGTATCTTGCAACGCACTAGCACTTTAAAGAGGCACTGACACATTGCCGATAGCGTAGTCGACGGTAGATACCTTTAGGGCGTACCACTAAGGGCCCCGAAGAGACCCCAACCGTCCAATTACGTCACTAGACATGACATAAAGTGCCCAGTCTCCCTACTACACTAAGAGCTCCACGCACCTCCAGTATGCCACTGCACATTGCACTGAAAGTTGCACATCATTTTGTTAAGAGAAATTTTTACTTCGTCATATTTGTCAAAAGAAGTTTCTAATCATAACACACCTTCAAATAGCCTTTCTTTGAACCATCAAACCCTCCAATAACAAGATCTGCTCCTACCATGTTTCCGGTGAGTCCTTTCGAAATTCCGAAACCAACCCATCCTGTTGTATTTACTTGTGCAGCAAAATGGATCGATTGGTCAGCATGTTTCACGCTCCAAAACAGCTTGTATTTCTCTTCTACATCGAGGTAAGCAAAATGATCATAGTCATCTTTCAACTCTCCATTTATTGATGAAATTACTGATAAAAGGATTGAGAAAGATATCTGGAATAGAGCAGACATTTTGTCCTGTTCTGGAACGTTGCTCGTATAAAGAGCTTCCACCTTTTTCGACTATACTAATAGGCACCGTCCGGCTTATTACACTTTGTCAAGTTTGGTTACCAGGGGGTGAGTACGTTAAAGTGACTGAACGGAGATAAGTGAAGGTGCTCAAAAATAGATTAAAGAAAACTCCTACGTACGTTAACTGTCCTTCTAGCTAAACAACCAAGAACGCGTCGAAAGCATCAAAGAAAACAGGCCAATGATAGAATACCCAGAGTCTTTCCGCGCAAAGCTTTATCTCCTTTCTCTTAAAAAAAACACTTCCGCTGTTTCTGCAGCTCTGAAACTAGTGCTACCAAGTTTCTCGTACAAGCTTTCAGCTTTTTTCTACTCTATAAATAAGCACCACCCGGCTTATTACACTTTGCTACGCTTGGTTACGCTTGGTTACTTTGCTACGTTTGCTACGTTAGGCTTGAATTGTCATTACTTGTTATTCTGTAGCTCTGTGTATACTGATGATGCCAAGCTTCTTGTGTCACAAGCTTTGAGCTATCAGGTTTCCTTTTTCTTATTCTATCCTTCCCTTTCGTTCCTTACTTTCTCTCCGTAAAGATGACCAAAGAGAGACAGCAACTCGCATGTGAAGGGTGTGAACATAAAAATTTGGAAGGCAGAGTTGATAGAGACCCCCGTGAAACTGTCGTGCTATAGCTAAAAATTACAGCCCTGTTGAGTTGCAACTTGATAACTGGACCAAAACAGGTCAAAAGAAACACTGAACTGAATAACCTTTACCATTCCAAAACTTACATTAAATAACCCTTACTTCGGAGCTATCAAATATTGTTACTAAGGATCGCTGATCGGATTTAAGTTTCTTTAACGCCGACAAATATCAACTTACAGGTTCCAACGTCATGTTGTGTGAATTGAATATCGCCAAGTATACTGCAAAAGCCGCAAAAGGTTCACAAAGGTTCAACCGCTGGTCCTCAGTACTGATAGCCTGAGCCAAGACCCATCAGGCTAGAGAACTGGCCAGAAGCACCGGAAGGAAAACGAAACGGCAGGGGCAGCCAATCAAAAAACGCAATGTAAATTGAAGAATGGAAAAACGATTCTCCAATTCACTTTCCAGGAAGTTCTTATCCTACCAATCTGGCGAATTCTCGTCAACTCTTTCTACTCGTTCTTAAAAAAAGAGCCCCGAAAAAACTATTTTGACTGAGGTGGATTACATTTGTAGAGGCTCAGCATGTCAAAAGTTTCAGATCTAGCAAACATACGAAAAACGTTTGTTTGAAAAGGATACTTCCTGTTTCTGTCTGCCTCCATGCCTCCGGCGTTCCTGGCACTGACTTCACAAATCAAAAACAACTTGGTATTTTTGCCATGATACAGGGCTACACAATCTCTGTATGCTCCATAGCTGACCATCAGCAGCAACAACAGCAACGACAACAACATTATAACTGCTGTTTGGGTCGTTAAGTTCGTGCCGAAAGACCCAGAAGAGAAAGACTCAGAGTTTGAGTCCTTTGTCTTTGGGTCTTTCGACTGGACTCAAACGACTCAAAAGACCTAATGTGAACCAGGCTTGGCTTAAAGTATGAGTTGTACAAGAAATGGAGTGTTGGAAGTTTGGAATGTTGGAATGAAGACCGTAAAACTGGACTATTTACTAATAAGAACATCACAAGCAAACCAACTTCTGCTTTCAAATTAGAAATCCCCTCATAGAATCTGAATTAAGTGACAGATTAGAGCCAGGAAATTTTTTAAAAATAATTGAACATATTGGCGATTCCATCAGTTACTGCAAAATACCATTGCTTATATACTCAAGGGGTAGTAGTCTTTCAAATGCCGGACCTTATTTTGACTCACCAGGTGTATTTCATACTTGATTCCTTTGATATTTGAATATTGGAATGTTGGAACATTTGAACGTTAAAATACTGGAATAATGGATAGAAAAGGCATGATCAATTGCATTAGTACAATTTTCTTGCTGTTCGATTTTCAAGATCAAAATTCACAAATTTTACAATAGCAGCATATAAAGACTGTTAGGCTTTTCAATCTTCCTTCTCGATTTTAATTTTGGAATTTTCTAAATCAAAATTAACATATTTTACAATGAAATTTAAAAAGCGAAACACAAAACTGTCACAATGCTACAATAACTGAGAGAAGTGAGTCCTTTATGAAGATGGGACGACAGCTGAAATAGCAGTAACAAACAAAGTTACCCACAATGTAGCAGTAGTAGATCTGACACCATCACTTCCAATAGTTTGTGTGCAAACATCCTTTGGAGGAGGCAATGTTTTGATAATGGCAGGCCTTTTGGAAGATTTCATGGTCTGAAAAAAGAAATTGAATGCCAAGGTGAAGTTGTAGGTTTTAATGCCAAGGGCTGGGATTGCAGAAGTCGCTAAGTGGCATCAATACACCATCACGCTAAAGATGGTGGCGAAGAACTTTTTACCAAGATGCATTGCGTTCTATCATCGAATCCCTATAGATTCGTTAGCGATTCCTAATTCGAACGCAATGCATCTTGGCAAAAAATTCCTCGCCGCCATTTTTAGCGTAATCGTCTATTGAGCTTCATAACTGCGTCTGCAAGGAGAGGAGATGGTGGTTTACCGTGAAGCACTGCAGGGTTTATTAGCAAAATAGATTTCTTGATAGGGCTCCTATTTGGGAGAGAGGAGATTATGGCAGGGCTCAACAAAATTTTCCTTTTGGTAGCAAGCTAAGCACTTTCGTTTCATCTGACACTCTTTCTTCTTTCCCTGCACACCAACCCATTCTATCACTTTTCTTCTCTCTCCCTCGTTCTTCCATTCCTTTCCTTTTCTCCCTTACTTCAATTCTTTCCTTTCATTTTCCTTTCCTTCCGCTTGCTTTATGGTGGTATTGAACAGACCACTATTTCCTTTGAATCAGTGGTGTCGCCACGGGGTGGACTGGGGTGGACATGTCCACCTCGGTTTTTTTGGACGTCGATTTTCTAACTTCTCAAAATCCGTTAAAAAATCTTTGAGGGAGGGGGGATTGAATATGCATTGACTTGTAATTTTAGTGATAACTGGTATTCCTCTTGAATTCTGAATTCTGTTATTGAACATTTCGGTAAAGCCTAACCCTAACCCTAACCCTAACCCTAACCCTAACCCTAACCCTAGGTTTCAAATTATATCTCATCCTTTCTAGTAAATAGATTCATGATGTGCTTCTCTGTTTCGATTTCATCATACAAAAAAGTCCGCTGTTACGAAATGCTGCTTGAGATGGTTGCTTCCCCAAAATAATGGGAACAGATCCAAATTATAAAAAGGGCTTTCCCCAAAGTCCTGAGATTCTCAAGGGCGTGGTTGGGAAAACTTTTCCTGGCGGCTTCGCCCCCAGACTCATTCATTTTTCCACCCCAGTTTTTTTGGGCTGGCGACGCCCCTCTTTGAAATTTGGTCGAGTTATCAGGCTAAGATGAAGCGGCTTGTTAGAGGATTTACGGTATACCTTGTTGAGAAAAAAAAATACGAGAACAAAAAAATTAAAAAAAAATATGTTGAGAACTTACATGCGCACGCGCCTTGCTGCCAACACAGACTGGATAAAGAGCATCTGCTCCTTGATAGTCGTAAAGATTTTTCAATTCTTTTACCATGGAATTATTCCATTTCACATCAGTCCAGTTTGTGTACGATGTAAAGCTGAAAGAACAAAGCTTACTATCATAAAATGCTTTAATGCAGATTTCATGAAAAGCTATTCATCTAAAAATGATAAGATAATCAGCTTCATTCCTATATCCCGCCAGAAGATGCAAATTTTATCATCCTGATTCTCCTACATTCGCATTTTTGTCGAAAGGATACTCTGTCTCATTATCTGCAAGAGATTTCAAGAAGTCGAACATCTGGTGGGGAAAGACATTTCCCGTTTGAAGGTCATAGCTCCCTGGATGCCAAGAAATATCTAAATTTCCCAATAGTATTTGCATGGGGGAAACGGACAGTTCTCTCTAGGAAAATGAAGAGAAACGGAAATTTCCATTTTCCTCCTGGGAAACTGTTAGGAAAGAGTCCGTTTCCCTAAAATTTCCAACACAAGGAAATTTTACAATGACAATGATACCGAAGAATACCTTTTTGATATTTTGAAATGAAATTCCAACTTGATCTGATTAAAATCCTTCACTGCGTTCTGATGAGGGATTTGCTAAATGAAAAATCTTGGAGAATCCTTCAACACAACCTAAAATTCTCACCCAATAGACCTTTTAGCTATTCTGCAAAAGAGCCTGGATCGAGCGCTATTTTCATACAATCTTACACGCGAGATTCGATCGAGTGACGTTAGAGGTTCTATCACTATTATGTGCATTCGAAAATTCTTCGAATTGCATCATAACATCGTTCGATTCAGATTCTTTCCCAGAATAGCTAAAAGGTCTATTTTCCTGATACGTCTACCTTCCAACGATGACTTGAACAAGTATTACTGTTACCCAATTTGCGGGGGGGGGTATGGGGTCTGAAAATAGTTGGTTATTGGGGCCTACATTGAAACTTCATCAATGGTACTTACTTGAATTTTCGAATTGGTCGGGCATACTTTTTTGAGAAATTCATTGCCACTCCTAAGTCAACGGTCATGCACAGTGATAAATTGGCCTTTGGATAATATGTGATGAAATTGATACACATTTCGTTAGTTGTTGACTGTCCTCCCTGAAAATTCAAAACATAAATAAAGTGTAATGTCCTGGTCAAACGCATCCGAAATTTCATCCAACATGCTAAAAACCAATGTTGGATGAAATGTTGGATGCGTTTGACCACCCAAGTTGGTTCATCAAACATTTGAAAATTGATGTTGTATGAAGTTTGATCGAGATCAAAAACGAATTGTGTTCTCAAATGTTGGATGGAATGTTGGCTGCGCTTAACCGCTTGATCCAGCACTCCGCCCAACATCTTATTTGTGGGCATGCGCAGAACGCTCTCCAAAGTTGATATTTTATGATCTGAGCGCCATTTTCGATTTATTTTTCAGCAAGTTGCTTTCTACATGGGCAATTTTTACTTCCAGTTTGCTTTACGGGTATTTTCATCCACTTTTAATTTGTCGCTGCGCAGGCGAACAACGTTCATGGATTTTGCTAGCAAAGCAATGTTGGATGAAATGTTGGATGCGTTAGACTAAGGCTTAATGCCTAGCGGGTCATAGCAAAAAACTTAATGAACTATATCATAGCTGGCTCCCTGAAATCAAAGGTTATTTCTAAATACTTTGTATGACAGTTTAGTTGAAAGGCTTCGCTACCTTTTGAGGTGCTGCTTGGCAAATTTAAGCAACGATTGCCATCTGAAAAACGAGATTCAAAGAAAATTTCGAATTCGAAATTCTTTACTTTGAGTGAAACAATCACCATCATTTAGCAGTCAACATTTTGTGGAAACTCGATATAGCGATGGATTAGAAGTCGTCTGGGAAATGTTTTTGTTAGCAAAATGATCGACCTCTGTTTCTCATTCAAGTTTTATGCTCCAAAGCAAACTTGGAATTCATCTTTTTTCACACTTTCCAAAAATTTGACTGAAAAACGAGCGAATGATTCGAGAAAAGAATGAATTTCAGTATTTTTGAGACTATTTTTTCGGACAGTACGCATATCTTAAAATGACCAAGCAACATCTCAAAAGATAGCTGAGCCTTTCAGCTACATGCTGATACCTTGTTGGTCTTCATAACATTTGCTTTCAAGAAAATGTTTGCGATCTAGCTCGTGAATTTTTTTTTGGGTCACCCAGTACAGAAGAAGAATTAAGTAAAGTCTGTATACCTCTGCTAGAGGACGACCTGAATACCTGATACCTTGTATTCGTTCAATATTTTCAATCAGAGCTTTCTGTTTTCACTCATGCAAATCGATCTCCCGATAGATACTTTGGTTCGAAATCATAGCAATCACTCAATCCAATGCGAAAAATTAAGACTCATTTCTCCAATCATTACCTCTGTTACAAATCTTTTAAAATGCTTTGAAGTTGCTTTGAAACTTTTGCCTTTGAAAGGTAGGTACCTAGTTTTGAAACCTACTGCGAAAATCACAAGAAATGACTTTCAACTCAAATTTCTATGCGACAATCTAATAATACCCCGCCCCTGTATGGCGTATTCACCACATCAAGCATAATTCCCTGTCTCTGTCTGGCGTATCCACCACAGTAGTGCGTACAGGTTCGCTAACGTGATCCAACAAAAGATGGAGCCCAATTTTGCACGAATTTCATTAGCCATAACAAATTGGCCCACAATTTTCCTCTATCAAAGCTATCCATAGCTCAAAATAGCAACGGCAAATGTAACCCCCCCCGGGGGGGGGGTAACTTAACCTGTCTATGGTACGGGGTTTTGCCAATTTTTAGGGTACCTTTTTCATGGTAGAGTCCGGATTTATGGGTATGGTTTTCAACAATCTTTCGCGCATCTTCCGGATTTATGGGAATAGTTTTCTGTCAGAATTCATTTATTGGTGCTGCTGTTTTGGCATTCCCGGATTTATGGGTACGATTTTCAGAAATTCTCCAGATTTATGGGCATACTTTTGAGAAATTTCTCCGGATTTATGGGTGGTACTTTTAAGATTTGAATGGCACACACAACCCCGTATCTTGGAAACTCAAGTTACTCTCCCCCCAGGAATGTAACAAGAAAAACTTACTGAATTTTCAAAATTGGTGAATTCTCTTTGGTCAGCCGATCAATCAGTATCTATGAAGGAGCTTTTTATGGAATTATCGTATTTGGAGAGATAATTTGAAACACATAGATAAAGATACTAACAACTGTAGCATCCTTTCTGTTCATGGTATTATATCTGCAATAAGTAACCAGTTCATCTCCCTACGAAAGCAAATGAAACACATCGTTAAAGCACGGCTCTGTCGCTAAACTGTGCACAAATCTGTAAATTCTCATGTATCAATTGTTAACCCAACATTTGTGTGCAACCTGCATTTGCATTTGCATCGAAGTACTCTTACAATACCCACTTCGATTAAAAGACTCGTTTTGGAAATTCTTCAAAATTCTTTCATATGAAATTTTGGAGGCCAAATTCGGATTTAGCACCCAAACTTTAGTCTAACCACAAGTTTTCATGTTGCTAGCAGTCGTGGTGTTAACTTTATGGCGAAATATAGTTTGGAAATCTGTAAGGGATTTGACCGTGAAAATGACTCGGGGTCTAAAGTTTCACCCCGAACGCTTTTCGACGGTCAAATCCCTTATAAATCTTTGAACTTTACATTGTCATAAATTCAACATCACAAATGCCAGCAGGTTAAAGACGCGTTACTAGACTAATGTTTGGGTGCTAAATCCAAATCTGGGCTCAAAATTTTCACAAGAACAACAGAAAGGAATTTTGACAAATTTCCAAAACGAGGCTGCTTAATCGAAGTGATGTATTGACCTTGCCACAGTATCTCTCCATTTACCACCCTGAGCTTTTTAAAAGTCAGCCAAACCTCTGGCCAACACCTTGCATTTGCAACTTATCTGCAGCTATTTGGCTGCAGTAGGGAAACAAATACGTGGTCTATCGGTAGGTTAGTTCGCACAGGCACCTCAAACAAAGATTTTTGGTAATATACTCACAGCCTTGAATGTTATTTCTTCACGAAGAAGATGAGATTGCTACAAAAAAGAAGTCGTAAATAAGTTGCTTCAAGGGCGTATCTTTTACGGATGATAAAATAGACCTATTTTACAATTAACTTGTAAAAGATGTGATTCCCTGTACTACACGTACAAAAAAATTTCACGTAAAGAACTGACGTCATTGTGAAAGTGGTATATTCTAAGAAGGACGACGAATCAAATCACGAGGTTTGATGATATCATAGGCTCCAAACTTTTAAACAGGTTAGAGTTAAACTCGATGACTTATTTCTTTGAAATGAATGGTTAGAAAAAAACTTAGTATCTTTGCCATAATTCTACCATTGGCCTTTACAGAAATCTTCAATATGGATAGAATGAGAGGATTCTTGCCCTCTTTTTGATTTCAAACAATCATATTCAAGAAGATATACGCTTGAAGAAAAAGGTCAGACTACAAGCATTCCCACGTTCCCAAGAGGGTTTCATCAAAGCACCCTTACAAGTAATATCTCTCCATTTTTACCACACTGAGCTATTTCAAAGTTAAACCAAACCACTGACCAAACCAATAAGAGACTTCAGGGAAAATTTGCTTTTACAATTAAATACCTGATAGTTGAAGTCATAATTATCATCTCGCATAACCTCCTTAATCTCTTTTCCATTTCGCACGATGTTTGTCCAGATCCCGTTACCGGTCAAGTGAGCGTGTGGAAATGAGGCAAAAAATTTCACTTCTCCACTAGGAACTAGTCTTGGCTCATTCAGTTTCTAGGAAGAAAGAAGTCGATTAAATTCAGATTCGCACGGAGAAACATTTTTTCTGATCTAGTGATGTGAATTTAGCTCTAATCAAACACTAATCACCCTCAAAATATTTCTTGATACTTAACTCGAACATGGACACGATTTTTGTTGGTATTAGTGCTTTGAGAGCAGAAATGTTAATCTTTAAAGCTTCAAAAAAGTATTAATATTTTCTAATTATTTTGTCTTGTGTTGTGTTCGGTACAAAACAGCCCGGTAGTGCCATTTGTCTGTTAATCGCATGAAGAAAACTGAGAAGTGTGCGACGAAACGCGTACAAAAACGTTGTTGGTAAAGCCCATCGCACATGGAGAGGAAAGTGTTTAGCAAAGTGGTATGAATGTCATTTTGCTCAGCAAAATTCTCGCCGTGTGCGAATGATTTTTGCTCAGGAAATACTCATTTGTGCAGCTGAGGAAAATATTTATCATATTTCTACCATTCGTGCCAACACTCTCACCCTCTGCGTTGTCACTGGGAATTTTGCTCACTGTCTTCGGGGCACACGTGTTCACACTTTCAGCCGCCATCGTGCTGTGACCTGTGGTCGATACCATGGCAACATGAACACGTATGCACCCAAGGCAGTGAGCAAAATTCTCAGTGACACCGCAGACGGTGAGAATTTTGGCACGAATGGCAGAAAATATTAAACATAATAGATATTTTCCTCAGCTACACAAAAGAGTATTTCCCCAGCAAAAATCATCTGCACACGGCGAGAATTTTCCTGAGCAAAGTGACATTCATGCCACTTTGCTGAGTATTTTCCTCGCCGTGTGCGACGGGCTTCAGTGATTACTTGATTTTCTTGCAGGCTTTTAAAACAGTCTTCTCTCCAATCACAGGTTTATCTCACCTTTTGATTATAGTTCTTTTACTGGAGTTGATAGTGTTTCCCCGCAAGTTACAAGTTTATTGTATGCCCATGGGTTTATTATGATGATTCTGCTATCTAAGGCCATTTAGATTTTGTCAGAAGAAAGGGATTTTTAAAGATTTCTGGCAAATTTTGGGAGTGGAATGCCCGGGGGGGGGGTACTCATATATTTTCCGTACGGGGACGTGCCGCTGAACAGGGTATCATTTTCAGGATTCCGACTCCGGGACAGGGTATCATTTTCGTAAAAATCCGCTCCATGACAGGGTCCATATTTGTCATTTTTGATTCCGAAAGGTCGTTTCAGGCCATTTTCACTCTGCGAGTATGATTCAAATCGCTTAGACGGCAATATTTCCACATTTTTCGATAGATTTCGTACAAATTTCCTTGCAGAGTACAACTTTGTCCAAAGAAACTAAAGGACAGGGTATTGTTTAAGAAAATTTGACTCCGGGACAGGGTATCATTTTCGGGAATTTGACTCCGGGACAGGGTAGCTTTTTAGATTTTCCAGCGGCACGTCCCCGTATGTTCGTAGTCCAAGTACCCCCCCCCCCCCGGGGTGGAATGCTTCTCAGGTAAACTTGACGCTTATTAAGTTCGAAACAAAAACAAACTTACATCACTGCATTGTTTGGTACAATATCCTCTCACGATCCATTTTTCTTGTCTTGGGGGTATAACCAGATCTGAACCGCTCCCTGTTGCAGTCGTCAAAATTCCTGCATCATATCGACGGGGGTTGTCATAGTAGAACCTCAAGCCACTCGTCACAACGAAGTCTAGAGTAAGATTTACAAACTTGAGAATAGCATGGATTGATATTGCAAAGCTATTATGAACTTCTATTTACCTTAGAGGCAGAAACTTTCGTGGGCAAAAAGTTTCGCAAGAAGAAAAATTGCAAAATTGAGGGCATAAACTTTCGCGAATATCGTTTTTTCCGCAAATCTAGCGACAAAAACTTTCGCGATCAAGAAAAAAGTTCATTTTCCCGTGAAAAAACTTTCGCGACTGAAGAAGAGTGCTTATTTCTATCTCACTGTTTTAAAAAAAATTACCATTGTGGATGAATAAAAATCCTAGCAGAATCCTTTCAAACGGGGGATTTTGCAGTTTTGTTACTCACCCGGTATTTATACGTGGTAAAACGGTAAAACGGCAACTTACTGTCACTTTGTTTAGGATTATCGTAGTGAGTTTCAAGGATGACATATTTCATGCTGTCAGCTTCACCAATTGGCCATCCAACATGGTCAGGATATTTGAAGTTCTGAATAAGATACAACAACAAATACTGAACATAAAATAATTATAGCTATTGAAATGGTGTTCATTCTTGTCAAATCCAAATGGGAAAAGGCGATGCGGGGAGGGGTAAAGGAGGACGATGCAGGGAGGGACAAAAGGTGGAGGAAAAGGGAGAGATCTCAGATTTTACTTCATTTAAATGCAATCTCGCCACAGGTTTTTTGTAAACGCTGCCATGGAGGAGCATTGAGGGGAGGGAACCAGGAGAGCTGCAAAAATCAACTAAATTTATGAGCGGAGCTACAATGCCTGCCAAAATCTTGGAACATCTTTGCTAATTTTGCCTTTGCTTTTCAATTTCCTTCTCAAAAGGCTGTTGTTCAGTGAAGATTAAATGGGGATAATAGGACAATTCGCGACTCCGATGGAATTGTAAGACAATAACCTTGCACTGCATCGCGAAACCTGGGGGGAAGTAATCGAAGACAAACGGAGAAGATCGTGAAGCATTTGGATACGATGCAGAATTGCAATCTGTGTGAGATCTATAGCTACAGAATAAACTTTGAACAGCTTTGGAATGCTTACAATTCAAAAGTTGGGATCGATACAGCTAAGTTGCTCTTGAGTCACATCTGTTTTCATCGGTCCGATGAGATGATATTTTGCAAGCGAAGTCTAATCAGGTGGCATATAATCTCTCCTATGTCTAATAGATCTTTTAGCTACTCTCAGAAAGAATCTGAATCGAACGATGTTTTGATGCATTTTGAGAAATTTTCGAACGTGCACAGTAGTGATAGAAGCTCTAGCGCCACTCGATCAGCATCTTGTATAAAAATGCATGAAAATAACGCTCGACCCAGGCTCTTTTGTAGAATAGCTAAAAGCTCTATTCGCGTATTTTACCAGTACTGATCCTCTTCAACGAAGTAAGCAAAACAAGAACTTACAACTCCACCAACGGCCCAAGCAAACATTGGACTCACTCCGACACATGCTTTGAATGATGGTGGCATATTTGGATGATAGCAGACACCAGTTGTGTTGAGATGAGCTTCATCAAAATTATCTTTGCAAGCATATAACACCATATGATGGACTAAACCTCTGTCCTTCTTTGCCACTATAGGTGCAATCTACGAAGAGACATTGTCAAGTACTGTGTGTTGGCAAAACTGGTCCTGTTGGATTTAAGTTTCATTAGGGTCATTAAAATGAAACTGGTCGTCCTTACACTGTTTAGTTACTTATTGGATATAACCAAAACTATTTCGAGTTTAACGGTTTTTGGCCATAGAACTACCATTGTTTTCCAAAATAATGCAAACTAGATATCATTTGAAAGAGCTTAGCGAGTGGAATTTAATTCTCGCAAAAGATGTAAAATTGTCCTCATTTAAGGGGCTTTAGTCCCATGGGAATTTTAGGAAATTTTTTGTTTCGCAAATTTTCGTACCTCTTGTATATCATTAAAAAGGGCAGGTCTTCTTAAACAGTATTATGAAGTTAGATTTTGCATAAATGGACTCGTTTGACTGTCGCCTGCCATAGAATACACTGTGGTCAGTTTTTGCTTCCATACTTTCTCAATAAAATTTGGCATAATAAATAACCTTGACCAGGGGCTATTCCAGAGCTCATTGTTTTATAAGGAACACATTTTTCCGAATTTTGCTTGCAGATACCCAATCAGAAGGTATCACAGTTTCATTAGATATCAAACTTTTGTGCATGACAAATAAACAACAAATTTTCTAAAATTCCCCAGAGAGTACTGTAATTAATATTCAAATATGTATCATTTGCAGTAACATCTCACCTCGACGATATGCTTTTTTTCTGACAGTTTCAAAATGTTTGTGAGCTTTATTGCCTGGCACCAGTATGTTGTCTTGACGGAAGGAACTGAAACCTATAATGCAGGAAAGAGGTACTTACATTACAAAGTCTGTATTAAAAGTAATCATAGTCTGCAACTGTATCTACACCTTAGACGTTGGATTTACCCGCTAGCCAAGCAACATTTAATGTCATATCTTTGATTTTGTTTGATAATACGTAGGATGCCGAGGAAGCAAAGGTATGCCTTTCCAAAAGGTTCAATCCACAATGTTTTCAACCAATCGCAGCTGTCTATACTTCTTTCTTGATTAACAGCAGAAAAAATGATAAAAAAAGGTAAAAGAGAATATTTTACTTACGTTTTCGCTCAAGACATCGAAATATTTAGCGGATGCAGGAGGTGGGATATTCTTCACATAATTCAACAGATTCAAACTTCTTGCACCTCTCAGTCCATGATGATAATTAATGCTGTCTGTAAAGCCATAAGCATAGATTACTTTTGTTGTTCCAACCTTGAAGAAAAGAGAGAAGATTGCCACCACAAAAGTGTTAGAAAGTAAGGAGTGATTCCATTTGCATGTCGACAGAGCAAAAGCTCGCTCAGCTAACAACCATTATTTCTTTCGAGCTATAAAAAGAGTCCTTCCAACCCACAGTCTTTCGCAGCCAGACCATAGGTTCCAAATCTTTGAATCGGCTTGAAAATTCGTTGTAAAATTTGACCAATCCGTTCTAACTAAATGGCTTGGAAGAAATTTCAACCATCCATCCATCCATCCATCCATCCATACATCTATCGTTGGAATTTTTCAGAAATTTTGAATCTTGTTTAAAATTGCACCGAAATATATAGAAATATTTCAGTTTATCTGTGTATGTGACGTCATCAAGCTTCTAAATCATAAACCACACGAGTGACAGAATTTTCCTGCTACCATGTAGTAGACATCCACAAACTATGGTTTTCTTGGAAAGTAGTCCATGTGGTGCCTAAACAGTTTAAAAATCACAACAGCCAAGCTTCTTTGAAAATTGTTCTTGAATTCTCGAAAAAGAAAATATACACCCTAAATCTGAAAATATTGATGATTTCAGAAAAGCACAACGCCCTAATCTCGTTCCCAGAGTGAGTTCGCCATTTGCCAGGTAACTCCGTTTTGCGTGGGGTGAACGGCCACGGCACGTCAAAATTCAACATAAACCCTGTACCCATTTCGACCATCATTTGCAATTCATTTCCGAGTTTCAAAGAATAACGAGCCATTTCAATTGTTTCAGTTTGGAAGTTGGGGTGAAAGTTTCTGATTTTCAATTTTGGCCCACGTCGCCCGAAACAAATTCTTGACAACCCATCCATGCTTATGGAAAATTTGCCAAAAAGGGGCCCTTATTTAGAGAATTCAGGGCCCCAAAACACACCAATATGGACGGAACATACCGGTACTCTCAGCATTTTATGTACCCCCCCCCAGGGCTACGACGTGTGTAGCATCAGTCCAGTAGCAGAAAAGGGGATGTTGCCACCATGAGGTAACTTACAAGACAAGACTGCGTTGGTCAATTTTTGGGTTTAGGAACCGAACCTCGATGTTCTTTGGTCAAGAAGTTCGGAGCTGTTTACGGGATATAGGGGTTTTTGTTTGCGATCTGCCCCAAAGATTAGGAAAATCTTTAGCACATCGAAATTTATCACTAAAACGTATTTCTAAACGCAAGACATAAAGAACAAAGACATAAAGAAAAAAGACATAAAGAACAAAGACATAAAGAACAAAGACATAAAGAACAAAGACATAAAGAACAAAGACATAAAGAACAAAGACATAAAGACATAAATCTAAACGTAATTTTATTCATTTGTATGCTTCTCAAAGGCATTTAACATCATCTTAGCTACATTTGGGGGCGGGACTGGACTGCCCCCAACAGGGCCAAAGAATTACTTTGTTCGAAACTAAATTCAATACATTCATTCCTATCATAACTGATATGTCGAATACGAACTGAATTTGATAAGTAATATTTCTTATTTGATTTCATAAGCGCTACCCCTAGGACGCGCTACCCCTAACCCTGGCCCTAACCCTAGAGAGACATGTAATTGATACATACTGGTATTTCTCGATCATTCTTGTCACAAGTAACCAATTTTCGCTTGAATTTCAAAACTGTGAAGCCATTTGTTTCCGAAGATCCAACATAATCATAATCTTGTTTCTTGTCGAGGATCGGCCGTCCATTATTTGTTGAATGGTAATCCTAGAATCAATAAACAGAAAATGCATGATGTAACTCAATTAACAATTAGGAATAGGTGGCATAAAGGGGGTTTCCCAGGGGATATTTTACCTTGGCCGATGTGACGGTGTGCGCTAAAAGAATGTCTCTGTCAGTTTTGTCAAGGCTCAATCCCAAAGTACAAGTGGGATTTTGAGATCCAGTCGAAGAAAATTGAAGGAAAATGGATAAAGTTCTTCACAAGTGTCTTCTCTGGAAAACAACCGTGAAAATAATTGTTTATCCCAAACTTGAGCCCTCAGTGAATTGACGTTAGCCCTCAGAAAATTCTACAAAAGCACATCCAATTGCCAGAAATTTCTGGCGCAGATCCCTGTATGATCCTGTTTGAATTCGTAGATGGACACAGATGAGGATCAAATGTTTTAGCCGAATTTTGCTCGTGGCCCATGGCTGGAAACCTTGAAAGCCTCATTTTCACGGACCAATCAGACGGCGAATAAGCGAAAGAGACAGAAAGAATTTGTGAAGATTTTTCTCAACTTTACCTACCTTCATAAAACGCAACCAGGAAAACAACTGCTAGAAATTTCCCGAATTTTCTGCAGAAGTCTACGCGCCAGATGCTGGAGTATTCAGGTTTGGATGCCGGTAAGAATACCTCACGGTTTGGTTGAGATATACGAGGCTCTGAAGGTTTCCGGCCAAGGGCCCATCAAGAGCGAAATTCGAGTAAAACATTTGATTCCTATCTTTTTGATGGGCAGACTAACATGTGTTGGACAACCGGCCAAGTGCGCGGGGGAGGGGGTAATATACACATTTTTTAGTACGGGGACGTGGCATCGGGAAGGGTATCGATTTTCACGATTTTGGCATAAGAAACGGTATCAATTTTCGCAATTTTGTTATAAGGAACGGTACTGATTTATATGATTTTGGTATAACGAACGGTATCAATGCATTTTCAGAAAATTGGTGTAAGGTTGGGTATATATGGCTTATATTTTCAGAAAATAGGTATAAAGTCGGGTATACATTTTGGAAAAATTGATATAAGGATCGGGTATGTTTTTGAAGCTTCAATGGCACGTCCCCCTTCCAATATCTGGTCAAGTAGCCCCCCTGGGGCCAAGTGACCAATAAAATGAAGTCGCCATCAAGACATGGCGGCAGTGGCAACAGTAATGACTAAAGTAATGAATAAGCAGCATTATCAACAGTCATTAACCACGCGCTGCGATGTCCGCGATGAGGTAATCACAAAAGTCGCAATGAACTAACACCCAAAAAAGGCAAAAAGTGAAGCAATGAATGCTGTCATAGAAATTTTTGATCACGAAGCGCTTCCATCCGATGTCGACTGAATATCCCAGGGATGTTTCAAGTGCTCGTGGTGACTTATGAATAAGAATTTGCCTCCACTTGGCTTGCATCGAGCTGCCATCACATTACGTTTGCACAAAAACTCGAATGCTTTTGACCCCAACTTCACAAATGCACAGCCTTACCAAGACCAAACAGTCATGTTTCACGAAAACTTTCTTTAAAAATCTATGAACTTTACTTTCACCACTAAAATCTAAGAACACCAGTAGCGACACGAATCTACTTTTCATTTCATTAAGCAAAGACTGAGTTTACCTTCAAATGACCTTTTCCTGAAGAATCAACCCATCCCATCGCAATGTCTGCTCCTTTCATATTTCCAGAAAGCCCAGCTGAAATTCCAAAGCCAACCCATCCTGTCGTGTTTACTTCAACAGCAAAATGAATCGATTTGTCAGCATCTTTCACACTCCAATAAAGTTTGTAATTTTCAGCAACATCAAGATAGGCTGAGTGATCGTAGTCATCTTTCAGGTCAGCATTTGTTGATGGGACCAAAAGAAGTAGAATGGTAGGAATACAGACCCTGGACCACATATTCACAAGTCGTTTACTGTAGCAATGATCATAAACCACCTCTTGCTGCAGAAAGATCTTCCAAAGAATGGTTTTGAGCATCTCGTGGTCAATAATGCTTGTCAAGGCACGTTGACATGTATTAAATATAGGAGACAAAAGACAGCGTGCATCTGCCAAACAAGTGACGAAATATTGCTTGCAATGACAACACAATCGCCATATGACGCAAAGGTTAAACTATGAGGGGTGTAAATATAACGGCTATAACGCAGGCTTCGAAACCAGAAACAAAGGAAAGGGGGCAGAATTCGCAATTCAAGGGTTAGAAATACGATAGCGGATGTCAATTGACCCAAGCCCCCGTTTGCACAGGATGCTATTTCATGTGCTGGTAGGACACAAATAGGTTGAATTAGATAGGATAAGATTCTTTTAAAGTTCTCTTCCTTGCCATTGGCGGCCCTTCTCAGCCATATTTCCTGGCCTTGAACTGGAGAGCTCCGTCACATGTCCTTTTCCAAATGTTTCGTCCTAAAATGACCTTTGCCATCTCCTGCGCCTTACTGTGCCACGCAGTAGTCTCGAAATAGAACTTTCCACTATTTGCATACGCACGGGATTGGATCCTGCTGAATCTGGGAGTGCCAAAGGCGCTCCCTGTGCTGAATCGTAATGAGGTTTTAGTAGCGCTTTTGGTACACCTTGTGCGACCTTGTGTCTCATATCTGCATCTCATTCCTTTTCAGAACCCTCAATCAGCCAACACTCTACTAGTTCCTAAACTGACACAACTTAGAAATGTTTCATCGGAAAGACAGCCAAGAGAATGGATACGCTTTTTAGTTGTTGCATTAAGACAAATCTTACAGAAGCAGGGCCGCCGAGGAGGGGGGGGGGCAGGAGGGCAATTTGCCTCAGGATCTAAGCAGCCTCATAATTGAAGATTTTTAACATTTTGACTGTAGGAAATACTCTGAAATGCATTTTAAGCCAATCTAAAGGGCTTGGGCCTCCAAAAGTTCTCGGCGGCCCTAGTAATGTTTACAAATATAAATAGAAAAACAAATCAGCTGCAGTCCAAAACCGAAAAATCAAAATGAAAAAGTAATGAAAGTTAACGGAGATTTGCAAATGACAAAAATTCCTATTTAAAGGATTATTTTTTTCAAATTTACAGTTTAAAAAGGGGCGGACTGGCTCCTAAATTAGGGCCCAGGCGATTTCGTTGAGAAAGGGCCCCGAAACTCAAAGTAGGTTTGCGGGTATCCCCAAACAATGTTTATGGCTACACTACTTCGTTAACACTAAAGCTAAAAGGTCAGAAGCCTAGAAAGTTCTTTCGACGTCTTTGAAAATTTATCAATCACTTCATCATTTGGTATTTCATCCAGTATTCTTCGCTCTATGCTTAGGGGCATGAAAGCTTCAAGCTGCTCTTGGCCCAACATGCTTCTTAGCCTATTCTTTATTATCTTCAAGAGGGAGAAGCTCCTTTCACACTCCTGAGTAACTTCTAATGTCATCCAGTGCTTATATAAGCAGTAAAGCTGCGAGTAGGCTGTGCTGTGCAGACCAAATTGGTACAAGACTTTAAAAACGCAGGTTTTGCAAGAATTCCTGCAGCAGCGACCATCTCTATCTTCTGTCACTTGTTCATTTATATCTATATCGGGATCTTGTTTCGATCTGGTTGGTTCAAAACTTGAAACTCCATTGCCGTCATGCTGGTCACTTTCACCGTCTGATGCTTCTTCATCCTCAGAATATTCGCTAAGAGCAGCTCTTTCATATTCATCAGGCAGTGTCATTGCAAGTCTTGGGAACGCATCAAAAACACTAACCAGCTGCTCTTTAACAACTTCTCTGTCGATGTTTAAGCCAGAGATGCTGCAAAGTTTTGATAGTACATTCTTAGGGATTTCCTTGTTTCTGAATGCAGCAAATCTCCTTGTGTCAAGAAAAGCAAAATCTTGGTAAGAGATCACCCTGTTGTAGAAATCGTCGACGAAGGCTTCCCATCCTATTCTATATTGCTCCAGAGGAGATGAAATTACTTCTAAACTAAAGGTAATCATACGACAAGTGCGTTTGACAAAATTTCATCAGTTGGATCATAAGCCGGATTTATCAATTAAATTAATTTTTTGGACGTTATGATTTTCGGACAAATGAGTAGTCCGAAAAAATAATTGTCTGAAAATTTAAGTGTCTGAAGTTTTTAGTGGTCCGAAAATTTAATTTTTCAAAAAGTTAAGTGTCTGAATTTTTTAGTGGTCCGAAAATTTAATTATCTGGCAAATCACAATGAAAAAAATTTCTTTGGATATGAAATGAAATTCTGTTGTAAGATTACTATTGTTCTTATGGAGGAACCTTGGAAAATCTCAATGAAGGACAGGCAATGTCTCAATGAAAGAAAAACATAATAATTTTTAGTGAACTTGAAGATTGTGACGGATCTTATGAAATTGATTTGAAATCCTGGAGTGCTGAAATTCTGATCATTTAGGAAACTCTCAGCACTGGCTCAAATTCTAAGTTCTTAATAAAAGACATATATTTGACCTCTATTATTGTTGTTCTTACTCTCATTATTGTTGATGTTGTTGTTGTTACATGAGGGACAAGTCTTTTGCTCCAACTTTAATTCATGATTAATTACTATGCTGGCTTCCGTTTTGAGACAAAGAATGAAGAAATTTTGCTACATCTGGTGTATGATTTGCCTACTCATTATCAAATCGTCTATATCCGAAATTTTATTTACCTGTTTGAAAGTGTCCGAAATTTTGTCCGAAATTGTCCGAAATCGATAAAAATTTCGTCTGAAAATTAAATGTCCGAAAATTAAACGTCCGAAAATTTTGGAAATTAATGTAGCTTATGAAACGTACTTTGAATTGATTGATTTTTATTGTTTTGGGAGGTGTCTACTGCTAAAATCACTGCCAGTGCAAGTGACCTTGCATGAAACTGAGTCCAAAGCTTCATTTTCTTTATGCAACATTAAACTGAGAGCCCCAATGAGAAAACTTCAGATTTTAGTATCCCAGTTATATCGCATTTATCGCGTTAGAACCAGTGGGCCCTGGGCCTAGAATTCTTCGTGCATTCATATCAGGGGCCCCAAAATTTTGGATAAAGACTTCGTAGTACTGAACTTCCTCGAACTTATCTTTGTATCCAATCTGTACGGCAAATGAAGAGGGCCTTTACAAAACAAGACGATATACCGTTCATTATCAAAATTCAAAAAGTAATTTTTGTAATAATTTTGGAAGGGTCCACCGGGCGATCGCCCGGTAGCCCGACCGGCCAGTCCTTTAAATAAAGAATGGAAAATAGTCTACCAAATGCAGGGAAGAAGGGTGACTCCCATAAATATTGGTGTGAAATGTGCTATTATTTAAGGGTACTTAGGGGGTATTCAATTTAACATCTGAAAAGTGACTGCATTCCCTTAGCATTACACTGTAATTTTGTGGACGTTCCAACATGTAAATGCACAAATTGTTCTCCCCAGAACAAATCCCCAGAATTCTGGGCATTGGTTCTGTGGCAAACATGATAAATAAGATCACAATGTTTGAGGTATGATTTCAGCCGTCAGAATGGCATACCCATCCCCCATCACCTTCCTTTTGAAGTTAACTGCCCAGTATTAACACGGGATGTAGGAAACTGTGAACTACGGATGATTAAAAATACGATTTTCATATGATAAATCGAATCTTCCCAGTCCATTACTTCGCTCATGACTTATGTATTGCAATTCCAGCTGTTATTTCACAAAAATGCAAACGAGGTCAGCCTCGCTTTCATAAGAAATGAAATCGGGTCGCAAGCCTTAAGACTATTGAAACAAGGAAAAGTAGACGAAAACAATGAAGAAGACGAAGGCATGACTTGTGAAAACAGTTTATCAAACAATAGACATCTTGTTTCCTCTTACCCATGGTCACTTACGAAATAATGAACAAGGAAGGCCGACCAACTGATAGTGAAATTTTCTACCGGGTGAGCCAGAAAAAAGTTCCCACTGTTGAAAATTCATAGCACCAGGACTACTTCACGGATTTTAATCATTCAAATTCTAGTTGAAAACCGAAAGATCAAAGTAAATTTCTGATTTTCTCACTGTCCTACCAGCGCTAGCAGTATAGGTAAATTCAACTTTAGAAAAATTTTATGGTTGCAAAATGACGGAAAAAGGGCCTAGATGAAATCTTACGGACGCTATTCACACCGAACAATAGGCAATGGGCGTCTCACCTCCCTCAAGAGGTATAAGACGTCGATTTTCAAGCAAATACGGAAGATTTTCAATCCCATGGCAATTAATGTGCGGAGGATGTCTCACCCAGGAGAAGTTGCATTTGTATCATTTTTCTGTGCGAGGAGTCATTTTTGCTTCGATCGATGTTTTAGGCCATTTTTCATTCACTTTGCTACCATGAATTTTTTTAAGAGTTGAATTTACCTATATTTCTAGTGCTCTTCAGACAGTGAGAAAAACCCCAAAAATACTTCGATCTTTTGGCTTTTAACTAGAATTAGAATCATTCAAATCTCTAAAATACTCTTGCTGTTATGAATTTTCAAATGTGGGAACTTTTTTCTGTCTCACCCGGTATTCAGATTCTCGTTCAGCCCAAGGAATTAACTTCGAGAAGAATTTCCATCATAAACTTGAAACAGTCACTAAACAGGCAACGAGAAACAACGTAATCCACAGTACAGCAGCGAATCTTGAAGCATCACTTCCAATGTTGTTTGTGCAAACGTCTTTGGGGGGAGGCAATGCTTTACTTATATTAGGCTTGTGTGAAATCTTGGTGAACTAGAAAAGAAAAAATGGTAAAAGGCCGGGAAAATCAACAAATTGGATCCCCCTTTTCATTATCAACTCTTCATCGTAAATTTATTCCGGATAAGATGAAGAGAACGGGGGAGTATGACGTCCACTTTCTGCAAAACGAAGGATGAACGAGTACACATAGTTTTGCATACGGAACTAAGTATTGACATGATACTCAGTCCCCCCCGGAAGGGTACATGACTTGAGGATGGACTGGGTCTCCCACCCGGTTTTCAGATAGCTACCCTCTTCTAATTACCGAAACCTGCCATCACACGCACTTTTATGATGAATTTTGGCGGAAAAATACCCATTTTTGATTATTTTTTTGTCAATTTCTGGAAAATCCACCCATGTTGAAGGAAAATCCGCCGAGAAAGGGACCCTTTGTTTCGAGAATTTTGGGCCAAAACCCCGCCCATATGGGCTGCACATACCCGTACCATCAACATTTTATGTACTCCCCCAGGATTCAGTCCTAAGGTTTGTTTGAGATTAAACGCGAGAGGCAAATCACTGATTTTTTTTCGCACAACTTCCATGAAATCACTAGAAAATCACCTACAAAAATCACGAAATCACGAAAAAATCACACAGAAAGCACCAAAAATCACAAATCACTGAAAATTTACTGAAAATCACATGAAAAAATCACTAAAAATCTTTAAATCACAGAAAAAAATCATGCGATTTCAAAATCACAAAAATCACGTTCGCTATTTGGAGAGGTGATTTGCCCCTCGATTAAACGCTCACATTTGCAAGGAACAAAGAATCTAAAAATTCCTAATTGAAACTAAACTTGCACAAAAGCCGTGAACAACAGACCCCTAAGAAACAATGTTGCAGCTGAGTGTCTTCTTTGTTCTATCCTGCTATTCACCACAAACTTTGCGTACTAGAAGTCTCTTGATGCTTTGCGAAGTTTTACAAATCTGTCCCATCGTCTCAACAGTGATAAAGTACATTCAAGAGAAAATGAAAATTAAGTAGAAATATATTTAACAATATCTTCTCAACTTCGCAGGGAGAAAATTCTTCTTACATAATTCAGTCCTGCTGTAAAGTTTCCTAATTTGTTCGGGATACTATCAGCGAAAGTCTTTCGGATTTTCTCCTGAAGAGCCAGCTTCCGTCGAAGCGCTTTGGAGTCTGTGCAGTATCGATCTCAGGGTCATCGCCCTTCATCCTTCCTTTGTTAACTCGCGCATGCCCCAAAACGCTTCGCTCGTCTCATTGATCAGCGAGCCAATCAGAGTTAACGCCTTTTCCTTTGTGATTCACAAAAGGGGGAAGTCGCAGTATCCCGAACAATAATTATTTCACGATTATCACTACTTACATGGTATTGGGCTTTGTTGCCAATGCACAGAGGATAAATAGCATTGGGTCCTTGATAGTTATAAAGATTTTTTAGTTCGTTCACCATCGTTTTATTCCATTTTACATCAGTCCAATTTGTGTAGAATGTGTTGCTTGAAGAGAGTGAGCAAATGTCAACAAAGTTATGTCATAAGAAATTTACTCGACATAAGATGAAAATTTAAGTTTAATCTCAAGCCCTAGCCAAGAGATAAATTTCAGCAAAATTTAAACAAAGAACGACCTGCACCCTCAGATCACAACGACAAGAATGGGCTAGCCTACGAGCAACCTCTGCTGTCTCTGCGGAGGAAGACGGACAGGAGGAGGAAAGAGTAGAAGGAGAATTCCGCTCCTTCCTCCTCCTCTCTGTCCTCCTCCGCAGACACAGTAGAGGCTGCACGCAGGCTAGTATGGGCTCGTCGCTGCGGAGGCAATTCGTTTCGGTTAGCTTGCGAGGCAGAATGTTGTTGGCTGCTGCTCTGCCATGCTGAATCTGATCTTTGGGCATAAGCACACGTTTTGCAGCGACACAGCAAAGACTTGAAACAAATAACCAAACAATATTTGGCTTGATCTGGCTTGGTAACCGGTAGGTAAATCATCTCATTTCTTTGCTATATCATGGGTACTTCGGGAATCACAACAACGGTGTCCGACCTGCCCATGGATTAATATTTCCACAATCAAAGTACCAATGCCAACAAACGAGATATATGTAATTAAGATAACCATAAAGTAGCATTTAGAAGAAGGCTACCAATTGATCAAAGCCAAGTTCATAACCCTCTGCATAATTTCGTTGGTAAACCCAAGTGCTGAAGTGCTTCGCCGTTTAATATACTGGATATAAGTCACAGAGGATAGGTACTTACTTAGCATCCAGTAATGGTTTTGCGTACTTTTTTGCGAATTCTTCTGTCACTAAAGCTTCATCTGAAGCACATCCTGATATTTCACTTCTTGGGTAATATAGAATAAAATTCAAGCACATTTCGTTATTGGTTGCCAGTCCTCCCTGCAAAATGAAGAGCAGAAATATTGATACATAAGAAAACGTAAGCATGCAGTTTTATTACAATAGGCTAAGAGCCCGGAAGGGAGGAAAAAATCGCGGGAAGAGAATTTGGAGCGTTGGAAAAGGCGCCTTTCGGAGTCCATTTCCGCGAATCGGCCGAAATAGCACATTTTGTGGGTATAAACTTTCGCGAATTTCTTTTTCGTGTCAAATCTTGTAGCTAATGTCTCAAGTGCTCCTTCGAATCTTCCATATCCAAGCTTGTGAGTAGCATATCTTGAAAGAGTTGTTGTTACGCCAGATTTTATTGACATGAGCATTTGATTTTATGTTTTAGGAATTTTTCGGGAATATGCTTTCACAAATTTCACATTTCAGGAAATCTCACGAAATATCCTTTCACGAATTTTGGCAAAGATGCGAAAATAAAATGCAAAATCTTCCTCCTACGAAAGTTTCTTCCTGTTAAGGTTGAGCAACACGATGGGCTGAGCATTGAATTTTTTATCTGCACTGCAAAGATACGAGACTTGCAAGGCCTACTTTACTGAATACCAAATTGAAACATGGATATAAAGTAATGTGAAGTTCTGATGAGCTTCTGAAGTAGATAAATAAATTTGCGACGAAGCAGATGCAAGGGTGAATTTCATGACACAAAGGGATAAGCTCTCCGAAAACAAACTACGTGATTTATGGCTCTAAAGAATAGCTTTCACAACTTTGTATGCACTTGATCAAGTAAAGCATAGGTGCGTTCAAAATCTTTAAAAACGTGGGTACAAGATTCAGTGATCTATTCCTTTGAATTGAATGGCTTCAAAAACAACTTTAATGATCTTGGAAAATTTGAAAAATAGTATACTTAGCCCTCTGCAAAGATATCAGGATAGGGCTATTGAAGCCTTAGACTTGCCTTAAGTGGCTTATTATAATCAACGAAACGAAGCGAAACGAAGCGAAACCGAACGAAACAGAACGAAACAGAACGAAACCACAACAATTTTGCAATCATATCTTCAAAGATAGACTTTTCTAAAATCTTCGATATTCCAGAATTAGACTGATTTTCCTCTTTTTCAAGAATTCAAGAAAAATTCTCAAAAAGACTTAAACTAACATAATCTCTAAACTGTTTGACGCAGCATGAAACAGAATACAAGAAAACCATAGTTTATGAATGTTTACAATATGGTAGCAAACAAACGTCGGTCACTTTTGTAGGTCATGATTTAGAAATTTAATGACAACACATCCTCAAATAAGCTGAAGAATAAAATCCAGGGGGGGGGGTACTGATGGGATGTGCCACTCAATAGGGTGTCCTTTAACAGTTAAAATCATGCGTTAAGGTGTTCTTTGCTGATGAAGATTATGCGACAGGGTATTACAATTGATCAGAACATTATGTGACAGGGTATCATGTGGAAGGACACCTTTTAGCGTTCTCATGAAACAATGGATTTTGGCTACCATTTTTTGAAACAGGATATACTTTTTGGCCATTTTTTATGCAATAGGGTACAGCGTGTGGAGAGATTTGCCACACACCAATCCGGAGTCTGACCTCACTCGACCGAGCTTAACTTCAGTCACCTGACGAAGACTGAACAAGCCATTCGGCCACTCACCCCGTCACCTCCCTAGTCAAGTAACCCCCCCCCCGGGTATAAAATGCGTTGTAACTTCAACATTTTTCAAAATTTCTGAAAAGTCCAACGGTAGAATTTAGGATAGACAGCTAGAGTTTCTTTTCAGCTATGCAATTAGAAGAAATAAGTCGTAAAATTTTACTCCGACCGTTTTAAACCGATTCAAAGACTTGGAACCTATGCTATCAAGTAAAAATGAACAGATATGGCAAAATATTATGGTTGGCTGCTCTGAAGGTGTGATCAGGCCTTTATCCCCTCTTTTGTAAAATTCAGCCATGCTCGAAGCAGATGTTTAAATTTACCCTTCTTCTTTCGATAAAATCCATGCCTTCTCTAAACAATGTATCGTGTTTGCAAAATGCGATAGTTAGCCATATTGGTTCAGGGCATCTTTGTAGCTTCATCTGTTTTGATTACTTACCTTGTTGAGAGAATTCCTTTGTCTGCGGGTCCAAATCACTTTGAAAAAGCATGCACAAAATCTGCCGTTCTTGCAAATCAAGAGATCAAATGGATCACTTCTAATTTAAAGACTAAAATGAAGGTACATACAACAGTGGCATCCTTCCTGTGCATTGTCTTGTATCTGCAATAGGTGATCAGTTCATCTCCCTAAAAAACGATTATAAACATTCTTAAATCGAGCCATGGCCCTATTTTGTCTCCATGGATAGGTTTATAGCTTGAAATGAAAAACAACTTGATCACCTGAAATGTCTTGCAAGGTAGTGAAAGTAGGCGAAGCAAAGATAATCGGAATATTTAAGAATGACATTCAAGTTTTCCCAACAGTTTCCCTTATATCGTATCATTACCCTAGGTACCACACTGGGATAAAGTCTTTAAAAGTAAGGGCATGTGAGAAATTCTACATGCTTGAAAGGATCTTTGGATAATTTCATGTAAATTTACCGCGGCAATCTTTTCATAATCTTGATTTATTCAAAACGGTGGCATCATTAATTTTGAGGCTGAGGTCATCAAATTTCTGAATCTAAACCAGGAGCGCCAAAGATTTTTCTTGCCGCCATTTCGTTGACTTTCAAAAACTATGATTTTCTTGATGATTGTATCAATTTTCCTCTAGTAAATCAAGTTTTACGATGATTTAAATTTTTTTCAAAATTTTCGATGAATTCTTACACAAATGATCACAATGCTTTCGAGCTAAAGAAAAGCATGTCTGCATATCACCGAAACACGATTTGAAAACACATCAAGCAAGCACTCTCTATACATCTCATCTCTTAGGAACATTTGTTGGGGATACGAGTCGTCAATGTTCAAAGTAACGGTCATCCCCCTGAAAGGAAACCTGTGATCATGCGCAGAAAGCATGTTTGGTCTGTGGAAAGAATGTGGTTGGAGAATCCAACCACAATCCAAACAAGGGTTAGCAAAGAGACAAAGAGATTCTCGCGCATGGTAATAGATTTCCTGACTGCTGATCTGCTTTGAACATTACCAGCAAAACAAAAGACTGAGACAAAAGGGGTAGTCCTCGGTATCCTCAACAAACATGTCCAATTGATGCAATCTTGAAACAAGTAATGGACAATGGACTTACATTCATGCAAAGCAGGGAGCTATATCTCCCTGATGCAAAGGGTCCGGTATTGAGCGCTAAGGAGGAGTGGGTAAATTCGAATGTTCCTAGGAGTAGATTCGATCGAAGATCAAACGAATCGAACTTAAGCAAAAACTGGGAAGCCATCGATTCAACTCATTAACTCACTGATGAGGCTGCCAATGGGCAGCAAATATTTGAGGTAATAATGTTTAGTTTTTAAGTTGAAAAAATGAGTGTGTCTTGAAAGATAGTCACTGAAACAAAGTTCCCAAATTTACAACCTACCTTACAAGACGCGGGATCAACTAAAAGATTTCGGGAAGCATTCTGAAAATAATCGAGTTATCAAAAAAGTGGGGGTCATCAAGGGGGGTAGAAATCCGCCGTTCCGCACAATTTTTAGTTGAAATCCGCCGTTCCGGTCATTTTCAGCCAAAATTCCGCATCCCGCCACTTCGCTATCAGAATGATGGCACAAATTAGTATTGTTAGACATTTTCATTCATCCAGGTGGAAAGAGGAGGAGAATGACTGTTGAAATTCTTGTGCAAAGCTTTGAAAATATCCTCATAGTGCTGACCAGAAAAACAAAGATGTGACCACAGCCTTTTTTACCAGTCAACAGATGAAAGACCCACAAATCCATAAGATTTCATGAAAATTCCGTATTCCGCTTATCATTTTCGAGAAAATCCGCGTCCGGTAAGGGTGGAGAATTCCGTCGTTCCGCCAAGAAATTGCTAGAATTCCGTAGTCTGCGACCAATTTTCTTCAAATTCCGCTGTTCCGCAAACCCTGATGACCCCACCAAAAAACAGCCACAGTAGATTTAAGGCAAATTACCCAATGTTCCTTGCAAGTCACTAAAATCATAGAAAATATGATACAGTTTTACCTTTAAACATTTGAAACGCTTTACAAAAATTTGAAAGATCATGCTTGTTCATGCTTGTATCATATTGAGCATTGTAGGTACCCTTATTTTAGATGAAATGCTCATTTAATAGTTAGCTGCGCTTGTTCGCTCCTTCAATGAGATAGCCTCACTCGGTAAGAAACACCAAGTTACATGCATCTCATTGACTTGAACTGATGTTGATGCAGCCGTCGCTTCACCGAGCTGCAGTTGTAGCGTCGTCAGGTTAGGCAAAAAGCGGGAGACAACAAGATGTAATTGAGTCCACTAGGGAGATAGTAACGGTTAAGGTAGCGACCTTAATATAAATTTAAGGTGGTAGCATCAAATGAACATTTCGTTCAGATGAAGGTGTCCGCAATGCTCCACATTCCTACTGCGATTTTATCCCTCCTTTTGTCTCCATGTGTCTGGTATCCCTTGTATCCCTGTGTCCCACAAACGTGACTCAAAAGGAAAAGATGGGCAATTTTATAAACTTACAGCCTTGAATGGTATTTCTTTCCGCAAAAGATGAAATTGCTGAAAAAAGAAGATATGAAATAGCTAATTTTGCAAATGTAAAAATGTCTTGGGGGTGGGAGAATCATGGAGTTTTACTTTTGTCGCTGCTAATGCCAAAGAGCAAATATGCACTTACCGTCGTACAATAGTATAAGTATTACTTTGATTACGGACAAGTTATAAAAACTCAATTCTCAGATTGCCAAAAAATCAAGATACTCCAACACAGCAAACAATATTTAGAGATCAATCCATTTTAGTCAAGGAAATTCCAAAAGAGCCACTGTCACTAAGGATCATTTGAGGGCACGTTACCATTTTATTCCATCTGAAAATCAAACTTAGCCTAAGTCCTAAACAGAAACCAAAGGTCTACACTACAACAGTTTAAGGCTGCGTTTACACGAGGCCGGCCGAATATCTGGACGCTTAGCCGACCTTCACTCGGTCACCTAGGGCAGTGGCCTTCTTGCAAACTGAGTTGGTTAAATTTGTGAACGGCCTCGTGTAAACGCTCTGAGCAAACAAAAATTTACATGATACCAAAATCGAGGATGGCATACTTTGAATAGGAGGCTTATGAAATATGGTCCTCAGAGAAACTGGCACCATATTGCTGATAATAATACAGTGCGCATGCCCATAAAAGATGGCCGGCCTCGTGTAAACGCGAAGCCATACCGGCCAAATATTTTCACGGTAAAGGAAGCCAAATATTCGTCCGGTCAAGCACTCTAACTGATATCAGCAAATCAAAGAACACAGGGAAACAAAGGATGAAAAGAAACAATTCTAGGTCTGTTTTCCGTGTTTGCCATCCACATTCACATGTTTTCCATGTTTTCATTTGTTTCCTGCATCATGCAACTCGGAGGGGACTTAAGAGTAATGTTCAAATTCTGGGAAAGCTTGAAGACTTTATTAGACATTTCAACCTTATCTGGACCGGGCCTTTCTGAGCATCCTCAGGCCAGGGCTACAAAAGCCCCCCTCAAAACTCCGAATTTATGAAGTCTACGAAGATGAAACTTCGCTGTCTGAAATTTGATGTGAAAAGTCCTAATATCTAATTTATTTTACAGTCATTGTTGTACTTTCGATGACGTCATCAACTTTCTTTGTTTCTTGCCAAAAACAGTATACCCTGGGTACCAGAGTCTGGTACCCAGGGTAAAAACAGTGCTAATGATTTGACTGTAAAAACCTACTCAAAAGAAATGGTACGCTTGTTTTGACTTTGATTAACAGATAAAGCATCAAATTATTATACATAAAACATAACTTTTTGAAAAAATTATGGAATTTGTTATCTTATACTTATTACCCAAATTCATTAGATATATACGTGACGTCATGAATCATTTCATCTATAATAAAATAAAAGATTGGGTATTTTCCATATTCTCGTAATAATTTGGGGTTGCGCAGACGAAGAAAATTTCATCAAGTTATCTTCATTCTGTCATGAATTATCTTAGTTTGAAGTTATAAAGGCCGTAAAACAAAATAAAAATTAATTTTAAACTACCCCATCAAAAAATTAAGTATTTCCAAAAATGCATAAGACATCGTAATGAAATTTGGAGAGAAGATGCGAAAAAGATAGTTAGGAAAAGTCACAAAAAGAAATAGATTACGAATTAGCAGAAAACGTAACCCATAAAACACTGGGATGGAGGCTATTTTTGGCCTTCCCCGGTCTAGATAGGGTTAACAGTGGCACATGTAGTAAACAAGAAGACTGCAATGGAACTCGTAAGAAAGTCATGGATATCTAGGTGTATTTTGTCAACGCACCTGGTAGTTGAAATCATAATTTTCATCCCGCATAACCTCTTTGATCTCACTTCCTTTCCGTATGATATTTGTCCGGATTCCACTGGCGGCTGTATGGGCATGTAGCAACGAGGCAATGAATCTTATTTCACCACCAGGTAAGGTTTTTGGCTCATTCAATTTCTACAATGAAAGCATCAAGTTAGGTGTGGTAAGATCAGAAAGGGTGAGTTTTGTGACGCAAAGTGTCAGGACTGCGATGACATAAATAGGTTTGCTTTTATGAACAATACATCACAGAAAGCCCACATTACAGATTATTAGAAAAATATTTTCTTCAAGAAATCATTTTCCGTTCTTTCACATATGAGAACAGCACAATAATATGTGAAAGAATGGAAAATAATTTCTTGAACAAAATATTCTTCTAACAATCAGTAATATGGGCTTCCTGTGAATAGATAGAGAGCAACGCAACATGGTTTGCTGCGCAGAAGGTGTGAAATCTCTTCTTGGGTGCCATATGGCTATATTTTAATAGACCATTTTCAAAATGACGTCAATTCTTTTGAAATACTTCCATGAACATCACTTGCCTCGATATCATGTGGATCTAAATCTCAAAAGCGTGCATTGCTCATAGCAACGCATGAAATGGTTTTCTACGCGTCTCTGCAACATAATGATAAGAAGTAGATTCCTTGCTGTACAAGGAAGAGGCCCTCAAAGGGGGGTCGCTGGAGCTCCGGAGTCCAACATTTTGAACGCTTGGAGCCCTGGAGCCCAGACAATTCCCATGGCAATTTTCTCGAATTTTAAGAGATTGAGCCCTTGGAGCCCAGAAGAGCATGCAATGGAGCCCTGGAGCACAGCAATTTTGTCTTTGGGAGCTCAGAGCCTATTAAAATACGCCCTGGAGACTCGGAGCCCGAAATCTATTAGGGGGCCTCAAGCAATCACATCTCTTGCCTCAAGTTGAATTCAATTGTGAAACTGGTCTATCCAGGGTGTAAAGGAGGCCCAGGCAGTTCACTGAACAAAGTTAACAATCTTAAACTTGTTAATTGTATATGATACCGTTGCATGTTATTTGTTGCAGTTCTCCATGGCTGTGTTGTGTCTTATTGACTTTAGTATTGCACTGCATAATTGTTCAAATGCGAGAGTTCGATATGAAGTAACTTGAGGGTATTCTTATGTTGGTAATCAATATAAGAATCCCAAAAAGTTACTTCACATCAAACTCTCGCCTTACAAACCAGGTAGATATAAGAACAAACAAGGGAGCGCTGGAACAAACTCACATTCGTACAATCCTTAGGACAATATCCCTTGATGATCCATTTTTCTTGCTTTGGAGGTATGATCAAAGATGATCTACTCGACGCTCCAGTAGTCAAAATTCCTGCATCATATCGACGGGGTTGGTCATAATAGAACCTCATTCCACTTGTCACAACAAATTCTAGAATAAGATTTATAAACTTGAGAATAGCATGGATTCACTTTGCAAAGCAACTCAGAAGATTTCTGTCAAGAACACTTGTTAATGCCAAACCTTGTCCTCAGGGCCTTTCAATAATGACAAAAGGCCCTAGGGACGAGGTTGGTTAATGCCTTAAAGGTGAACTAAAGCAAAAATTTTTATTTATGCAAAGAATAGCATCTTTGAATGATAAACAATGTCATTTACAATTTTGTGATACCTTGTTTCATTTTCGAGCTATCCACTATTTTGTAGGACTGGCTGATGATGTCATTTTGTTTGCCAAAAGTAAAGATAGTGTACGAGGCTGACTATATTTCCAAAAGGAAATTGATTCAAAGAACATTTCTTACATTGACATGCCTTTCTAAACATCATGTTAGTCAATGAGACACTTTCTATTACAGTTATTCAGCTCAAATTAAATGTCTCCTGCAACTCTTACCTGTCACAGATCAGATACAGCTATGTTTCAATACTTCATCCAAGTAATTTGCAAACAAAATGACGTCATCAACTGAAACTTGATATCAGTAGATAACTTGAAAATGAAATGAGATATCAGAGAAATTTAAACAGGATTCTGTATCATCTGACAATGCTGTTTATCTGCACCAATAAAAATTTTCACTTCAGATCACCTTTAAAGGTTGCGATCAAAAGCGTAAATACTAGTTGCAGCGAGTAAAGCTCTTTACGTCGCCAAGAAAAACAAAGAAACCTAAAACTATTGTAATTTCTAAGCTTTTTGAAGGACAGGAATCCCAGAATAATTTTGAAAAAAGGCTTATTTATGAATGTCTACAGCATGGTATGCAGCCAAAGTCTCGTTCTCTTTTGGCTTTAGATTTAGCAACTTTTATTTATTTGCGATTTCCGTCCACTTTTACAAGCCAATGGGGGAGCATTTTACTTCAAATGCTTAGCCTCAATCATCCAACTGAGCTGCAGACTGCCCCTTTATGGTAGATCAGATAACAGTGTGCGGCATACAACAGACATGCAAAACCAAAAGCCTTCTAAGAAACTATGTCACATACGAAGTGCCTTTAGGCCAGTTTTTTCTACTTCCCCGTAGCTTTGACTAGCGACATGGCTACGCCTGTTACAAATGTAATTAACCAGAGCGAGAAAATTCGTCAAAATTTAATCACGTAACCCACTGGTGTGCGACCTCAACTTACTGTCACCAAGTGATGGATTATCATAGTGCGTTTCAAGAACAACATATTTTGCACTGTAATTTGCTCCAATTGGCCATCCAACGTGATCAGGAAATTTGAAGTTCTGGGAAAAACAGAAAGAATACTGCATCTGCTCGAACTGAATCATCCATGCATGAAGAGTCACAAGCATTTAACATTTAAAAAGCCGCTGTGAATCATGATCCGGGGGGGGGGGTAAATAACATGTTGAGGGTAAGGGTATGTGCCGACCATATAGGTGTATGGGTGGGTTTTGGGTCAAAGCTCTCTAATAAACTAGGGTCCATTTTTTGGCAGATTTTTTATAAACATAGGTGGGTTATACAGAAGTTGGCGAAAAATAGCCAAAAATGGGTCGTTTTCCGCAAAAATTCATCATAAATGTGGGTATGATAGGAATTTCCGGCAATTAGAAGAGGGTACCTTTCTGAGAACCGGGCGGCAGACCCCCGTCCATCCCCAAGTCATGTACCCCCCCGGGTCATGAATATATGTGATTCTTAAGTCGACTCTTATTTCTTTTTGCCAAACATCTGTTTCTCTTCCAGGGAGACATAAGAATTTGATGTGTCCAGTCGAACACTTCGTGTTTCTTTACAGAACTAAGAACTTGGGCCAGCACCAAAACTTTCTTAAAATTGTCAAATTTAAGTACTCAGAGTTTCTTGTTATATTTACTTCATGTGTTATCCTGAACATTTTGAAACGAAGGTACTAATGCTTAGACTGAAGTACCTTCCAAGTATCTTGATTTCATTACACGGGAAGGGAGTACAGATAAATAAAAAAAAAACACGATAAACTATTTCCGTTTGCAACATAGATAGCTTCTTAAGTCGCATTTTCGGAATACTCGAGTCTCTTAGCTCTTTCGCGATCTTGGAGTTGAGTTTCTCAAGAGCAGTTTTATATCCAGATGTGTATACTGTGAGAGATTGCAAGCTAAGACTTAAGCGTGATTCACGTTTAAGTCGTTTACGGGGTTAGGATGGTGCTAAAAGACCAAAGGACGAAGACTCGGAGTTTGAGTCCTTTGTCTTTGGGTCTTTATGCACGACCTCAACGAAGCAAACGACTGAGTTTGAATCAGGCTTTAGGAACCAATTGGTAAAGTTTCCAAACTAGATAGATTTTTGTTTGCATTCTAAAGATACTTGTACCAAAGACTTACGTTCCCCCCGACTGCCCAACCAAGAATCGGACTGACTCCAACACATCCTCTGATTGACGGGGGCATGTTTGGTTCATAGCAGTGGCCAGTTATGTTTAGATGGGCTTCGTCAAAATCATCTTTGCAGGCATATATCAGCATATGGTGGATTAAACCTCTGTCTTTTTTCTCTATCACTGGTGCAGCCTGCAAGGAATGATACCAAATATTACTGAAGTTGACAACAACCAAAACATTTGCGCTTTATACACAGAACGCATCCATAGAGGTAGGAATCGGGGGGGGGGCACTGGGGCACGTACTCCTCCCCTAAAATTTTGCAATAAACAAAGAACTGCCCATTTTATATTTAGGAAATGCTCCTTTTTCTTAAGGAAAATGTGCCCTCGAAGTCTCATGCCCACAAGTTTGATATGCATCCTACGACCTGAAGACATCGATATCAAAAATAATTCTTGACCAGGTGAGCTGAAAATGATTTTTTGACATTTGCTAAAATGAATACCATCTGATCATGGGTAGTAAGACACTACAATCACGCCCCAGCTTGAATCCTTCTTCGGACGAAAATCTATATCGTGGAGGAGGTTTCAGATGCCTCCTCCATAGCAGTACACAAAGTTTTCGTCTACAGAGGCAATCAATATAAGAATCTGTCAGAATTTTGGTACAGCTAGTGTGGAGAAAAGGTATTGTTTTATATGAATATATGCTTCGTAGTAATGAAAATCAAATGAAGAGAACACTGTTAGCCTGAGTGCAGGCAGCACATCGGGAAGACGTATAGACTGCGCAATGCCGCTTGAAATCGTGTACTGTATGCTTCAGCATGTTATTTCAATAGCGGTTTGAATCTGTGTATTGTCTGCTGCAGGATACTTAAAATTCCAGACTATTGTACAGTTAATGAAGTTTGATAAGAGAACAAAGCGAAAATGAAGTTTGATAAGAGAACAACGCGAAAATGAAGTTTGATAAGAGAACAAAGCGAAACCTGCGATTTAATCACATGATAGCAGTTCTCAAACCTGATTGCTTCTTCGTTTAACGGGAAGGAGGGGAAGGAGGTACTATTGGCTGTTACAACAATACGATTTCTTTGTTATCAAATAAATGCTGAAGCAAGCACTACACAAAAGCAGACGGCATTGCGCAGACTATACCTTTTTCCTTGGATATCGTCTCCACGCAGACCATCCACTGTGGATTCTAAAATGAATAAGAATGCGTTTTTCAATTTGTGCTCTAAAAAATGCATGCCTTGTTCCAAGTTTTGGAGAAACAACATGTTTTTGGAACTGTTTAGAGGTTTGCACTAGCATGAACTTGAATCTGATAAAAAGGCCTATTTTCGAAATCCCGAGGCAAAAGATTTTAACAAAGCCTTGTCACACTGGGCCGTTTGGGCTCTCGAAGGTCGTGCAGAAAGACCCACAAGACAAAGATTGAGAGTCTGAGTTCATTGTCTTCCGGGCTTTTATGCACAACTCTAACGACTGAAAAGACCCAGTGTGAACCAGGCTTTTGTTTTTGGGTTCTTTTTGTCTGACTCTAACGACTCAAAAGACGTAGTATGTACCAGGCTTAAAATTGAGAGTAGTTATGAAAAGGAAAGAGAGAATTGTTAGCTTCGACAGAGAATTAGATAATAAATATGAACCTCACCTCGATTATGTGTCTCTTTCCTGCGAGCTTTACGATATTCGAAAGTTTGAAAGCCGAACACCAGTATGTTGTCCTTGTTGCAGGAATTGAAACCTAAAAATCAAGAATAAAGAAACGCGCTATCTCGGGTAATGTAACCATGGGTCGCAGGAAACGAAGTAATCGTTAAAAATGTAGACACAAACATACCTGTGTCTTTATCGTGGCTTCTTCGGCCTTTCTTGGCTTTCCTTTGCTTCCCTGGCTCAGCTCAATTCATTGCTTCAAATTTGAAGTGGCCTAATTCAGTTTCTCTGCAAAGCGAGGCTGCCCTCGTTTGCAGTTTTGTGGTTCAGCGGCGGGAAAATACGCAGAAATTAGTAATCAGTACTCTAATTTCTTCATATTTTCCCGCTGCTCCGTGGCTAAACCACAAAACCACAAACGAGGGCAGCCTCGCTTTTGCAGAAAAACTGAATTAGGCCACTACAAACTTGAAGCAATGAATTGAGATGAGCCAGGGAAGCAAAGGAAAGCCAAGAAAGGCAGAAGCCACGATAAAGACACATGTATGTTTGCGTTTACCTTTTTAACTATTACTTCGTTTCCTCCGACCCATGATGTAATTAAGGCATGATCACAGCATTTTCTTGTAATGTCAAAATCAAATGGAAAAAGATAGTTTCGAAATGTAAACTCTGGGAAATACTTAACCCTAATCCACGTGAGGAGGGGATGTTTTCCGCCCCCCTCGAGGTTTTCTTGCATCGCCTTTAAAGAACATCAATTATGTTGCCAAAACCTCCCTGACTTTTAGTAACTGTAAACAACTTTTGTAAACAATAGAACCCGCACGTCATGTGAAATGCCCATATTTGGAAGCAGGTAGCAGAAAAATCATTGTTTCTGATGACTTCAATTGAAATATTTGATTGAATTATGCAGTGTACAGAGCTTCCAAATGCACGAGGCTAGCTCAAATGTATTTTTACAAGTCCTACGTGAAAAATATATACTGATGTTAGCCCGGAGGACAATATCTAAGACAGAGCTAGTTGAATACAAGGTTGCTGCGATCTAAGTGACCAACGATCGCGCGAGATCAATAAATGTTCATGAATAAGTAAATCCAAATCATTGTTAGCTCTGTCTAAAACAAGAAAATAAGAATTCTACTTACATTTTTGCTCACGACATCGAAATATTTAGCTGACGCAGGAGGTGGGGCATTCTTAACATAATTCAACAGATTCAAACTTCTTGCACCTCTCAGTCCATGATGATAATTAATATTGTCTGTATGGCCATAAGCATAAATCACTTTTGTTGTTCCAAGCTTCAAAAATAAAAATATGCTTGAAAACACAAATCAATATACGCATTAAGTTGCAAGTTCCCATTCCACCAAAATGTTTTCAAAAATTTGCTCCCTGATCTCTCAAACTCGCCACTGTCTCTGTGTTCCAAGGTTAAAACTCCAAGTATCTCCTGGTCCCTTAGTCAGCTTTGCTGACCATAGCTAGACGATGTGTGTAGCATTTTGAGCAAAAGTTCTTCTGGGTGAGAAAAACAAGGCAGGATATCAACAGATGACAGGCAAAATGCTCGATGGAAAGAGTGGTAGGGTAAAGGTTGAAGCAGTGGAGGAAGATAGGTCAAAAAGCGGTGTGCTCAAGGTTTAGCTTCTAAACTTGTGAAGCCCATAGGTCGTAAACATGTAGCTTTTTAAAGCATATCTTTAACTCTACGAAAAAAGGTGGGTGTAAAATTCAATAACATATTTTTTAAACTGAATGGCTTGAAAGAAACTTTAGCCACTTTTCTATGATTGTACCGTTGGACTTTTCAGAAATCTTGATTATTTGTCGAAATTACAGCCTATTACATATTTCAGCTGATGTTACTATGTGACGTCATCAAATTTCTAAATCACAAACTAGAAGAGTTAAAGAGTTTTGCTTGATACCAAATTGTAGGCATCCATAAACAATGGTTTTCTTGAAAATTATTTGATCTTTCATCAACAGGTTTAGAAATTACGATAGTTATAAGTTTTTTTCAAAAATTTTCTCGAATTCTTAAAAAAAGAAGAAAAATACTGTAATTCTGAAAATATTGAAGATTTCAGAAAAGTCCAACGGCAGACTTACTGTAAAATAGTTCAAGTTTCTTTGACGCCGTTCAATTCAAAGAAACAGGTCATTGGATTTTACACGCAGCTTTTTAAAGATCTGAAACCAATAGAATTCTCTCTTTCCATAGCGGGTATTAATAGACATCGATGTTCTTCAAGTTAGAATCTTAATGCTAAACCGTGATCCTTAGTGGCGCTAGAGTCAACTTTCAAACACACTGAACGTCATCTTTGCCTAAATTGGTTGGTTTTGCTTTTCACTCGGTGCACAAAGGATCATGGGTCTTAAAACATAATAGTGAATTCTTTAAAGACCAATTGCTTACCATGACCCTTTGTCCGCTGAATGAAACGCAAGACAAAGGGAATTTAGGCCAAAAAGGACTTTCAGATAATACGAAAGTCGACTTTGGCGCCACGAAGGATCATGGTTAGCAATGGGTCTTTAACAACCACTCTGCCTCATTCCGCCTGTCAGTATGGTAAACAATTCGAGTACCTACCGGTATTTCTCGATCATTCTTGTCACAAGTAACTAATTTTCGTTTGAATTTCAAAACTGTGAAGCCATTGGTTTCTGAAGATCCAACATAATCGTAATCTTGTTTCATGTCTAGGATCGGCCGTCCATTCTTTGTTGAATGGTAATCCTAGAATCAATAAACAGAAGATGCATGATAAAAAGCAATGGATGGTTAGACATCGCAGTTGTGCTCGATTGCCGCAGCTTCATGCATTTTTGCAGAGGAAACCCGACCTTTAGCCGCTTCTGAGAAGAAAAGAACAAAGCTCCTTCGCAGAATGATAAATTCTCCTCCATAAAAACATGCAGACTTGCAGCATAACTGGGGTTTCTCACAACCCATGATAGAACCACCACAGCACTAGGCATTGATACATCAACAAGTTTTTTCCTTGGTTTTCACCATGCTTTGATGTATGAACAATTTCCGAAGACAGTGCTGTCAAAAATGACAGCAACAACAACAGTTGTAATGAAAAACATCAGTGCTGGAAAATGTTTCAACTACAGTTTGACGCATGGACCGAACGCAGCGAGATCGCAGTTTGTACACGGAAATAAAGGATTTGTGCAAGGCTACATGCCTGCATTTGCACTGAGCAGAAAACTCTAACAATAGCCATCGAAATTGATGGCCCACAAGTGTTTTTGATAATTGATAGCTCAAGAAACAATGCTTTGTTTGCACATTTTCTTTGTTCTATTTATAGAGAAGCCTATTTATCACTGCACACTCCCTTAAAGGTCAAAATGTTTTCCAACCCGGATCGAGTAATCCTTTGATAAAAGCCTTATTATATGGCAAAAGCCTTTCAGGAAAAGTTTCACATTATTGTACTTTTCAACTGCACTCTTGTAACTACTGTTCATCGATGTAGTTCGTTGCTTCGACGTCAACTACATTCGTATTTTCTCCGTGTACAATTGCAAGTTCCTCTTCAAAATCACAGCATCGAGGAGGCGCGCAACCAGGATATTTCAAGGGCAGAGGTTTTGTGGTAGAAATTGGGCATAAGATGTAGGATTTCAAATTGAGACATCCAGGGCAGTCGCATGATATGTGTACATTTTCCTATGTTTTCAAGGGAGTCAAACAATAGTCTAGGGGTAAACTACTATCTGCCAATGGGCTAGTTTTCCGAAGATAATGATAACAGAATCAACTTTAAGTGAACAAATTCAGTCAGCAGCTAACGTAGAAAGACATCTATCTGGTTTAAGTCTGTACTAACATTGACTATTCAAACAAAACGTTCAACAATCTACCCGACTGGCCTGATGAGAACAAAGCAAAATTACGGTCCTTGCCAAAAAGGGCAGGGGTTGTAACCCCCACAACCACTCCCTTAGATGCGCTCCGGAAAGAGGTCTTCGAACACTGCGCTAAAGCGTGGCTGTCCATGGCTGTCCATTGAAGCATTGCACAAGGACTCACAAGGAAGCCTTACCCTTGCCGTTAAATTCTTGTATGGCAACGCCGGTTCCATACGACTTCGGAAATACGGCTTTTGCAGAATGGGGAAGAACCGGAAGAACCAATCAAATTGCTTATCAGTTGCCGCTCCGAATGCTTTTGAGCGCCATATTTCGTTTCTCTGTTCCGTTCCGTTGTTCCGTTCCTGGTCCTGCCCTTCTCCAAAATATTCGTCTCTTTGTTAGCACCATTGGTTAGCACTTTGAATAGCTCTTTTAGACTGGGCAACAACGTAATTGCATTGCATTGAATTAAAGTATTGCGTCACATCACGTAAGGAGTAGCCATTCGACCATTTAGCTGCTCCAAAAATCAGACAAGGCACCTTGAGGATTTTATCAAATTTTGTTGAATCTTCTAATGAGCACATTCGCGATGGAAGCTTCAACGGCTTCAACGCAGCTCGATGGGAGTCTCCCGTGTTATAATGTGTGAAATATCGCTCGCTAATAGGTCTATTGTTTTGTTGGTTGATGACCTGATCATGACACAGCATTTCCATTTCGGTGGGCGCCGCAACACGCTCTCTCCAACAGGAGTATTGTATCTTTTTTATGTTTTTACCATACTTTATAGCATTCATTTCGTTCGATTCAGTCATTTCATGGACGTGCGACTTCATTTACCATGCTCCCACCACTCTCATCCCACGTACGTCACACAAGAACAGAGACGAGCAGTAAAACCCGCGCAAAAGACCCTAGGGGTCATCGACAAATAATTTTCGTGACAGTTAAAGGATTGGGCCGACAACGGCCTGACCCCCTCGATGACCCCCCTAGTGGATCAAATGTATTAAGAACCTACAGGTAGGCTGCAATTGTCCACCTGCGCTACTATTCTATAAAAACCTGTCCATTGTTTCCTTGTTTAAGAACCCAGGCCGACTTGCGAAAAGGTTTGTAAAATGCGTCGGATTTTACTCTACCGGTTACAGTTACAAACAGTGACGCCAGGGTCGTGGGAAGCAGCTGCTGACTGGCGGGCAATTGTTCTCAAAACAATAGAAAACAATGCATCGAATAAATGCTTATGGCGTAGCACAATTGTTTTCAAAATTATTGGGGGGCTTGAGCTTTACCTGCCCCTTGCTTCCTACGGGTCTGAGTGAGGTCCAGTAAGCATACAGTACTGATTACTGAAAGATTTTACCTTTAAATGGCCATATCCCGTAGAATCAACCCATCCTATTGCAATATCTGCTCCTTTCATGCTTCCAGAAAGCCCCGCTGAAATTCCAAAGCCAACCCATCCCGTTGTATTTACTTCAGCTGCGAAATGAATTGATTTGTCAGTGTCTTTCACACTCCAGTAAAGTTTGTAATTTTCCGCAACATCAAGATGGACCGAGTGATCGTAGTCATCATTCAGGGCAGCATTTGTTGACAAAATAAAAAGAAGGACAGCAGACAAAACGGCCAGATGCGCCATTTTTATTTGCACAAAGTTCCTTCACGCCAACTGTTTGGAATGAATTTCTGTGATAATGTTGGAGTTTTAAATCTAATGAAAGCTTGCGTGACTAATGAGAAACATTAAGTCGCATTGTTCTGTAAATGTTCATGAGATCTTACGACATCTTTTGTTCCTCGCATAGAAACTTTCATTAAGATTTGCTAAAAATAATACTTTGATGACGCCATTTGCACAAAAGAAATAACTTGAGTAAACTGATTGATTGCGCCATTCTCTATTGTGACTATGATTGCGCAAAAGGACAAGTTCATGGGCGACGGGAAGGGTCAAAGGTCATATTCATTGCTTCTCTCTTGTGACTATGGTTACACCATATTTCATTTTGATATCTTTGAGCATAGTCACAAGAGAGAACTCTTGTGACTATGCTTTGAGTATGCAGCTTCAACAAATTGTGCAAACATATTTTACACATCAAAGAAGAATAATCGATGCAATTCTGGCCATTTCTTTACGAAAGAAGAATCACTTAGTACGCAGAATGGGAATGATGAGACTGAAGCATTTGCAACGTAGGCCAAGATCATTTTGGTACAAAGATGGTGGTAATGATATGTTCTGGCAAAATTTAGTCAACGGGAAACATGGGGATGAAAAGTGGAAGAAGAACTTTCATTTAACTACAGAGAAGTTCTATGAGCAGGTTGACATGCTTAGGCCCTATATTTCCCCTATACTGCAGTTAAAAGTATCCCGGCATTTGTCCCGTCCAGCCGGGATGATGCGATTACATGAGAAAAAACGTCCCGCCTGAACGGGATCCCGCTTGGCCAAAGGCGGGATCGCGCTTGTGAAAATTATCCCGTCTAGCCGGGACGGGATGTTTTTCTCATATAATCGCAACTTGATTTTAAGAAGGGTTTGACCGCAGGGGTAGGATGTCGGCAAATGTCCCGTCCCGGCAAGACGGGATGTTTCTTCTCATATAATCAGGCCCTTAATCCCCTTTTCAAAACAAAGCCTTTGTTAGTAGCTTTCAAGAAGGCGCCAATCACTAGTTTGAATGCCATTGTAATCATGAGCCTAGTAACAACGGAACGTGAAGCGTTTTCAAATGTCTCCGTTTTTGGCGTTCACACTGAAAACGGATAGTTTTCAAATTGATGTGGCTTCATCAGCGTTTTCGAAAAGCTCCGCTTTCACAGTGGAGCAATGTTAATTTTCGGAACAATTGATTCGATTGTTGTAAGTCCTGCTCTAAGGCTATCTGTAAAACATACAATGTGGAGGGCCGGAATTGAACAATGGAGTTCCGTCATCCCATCTCATTCCCATTCCATCATCCCAAATTCCGTGCTTTACGGATCAGGCATCAATGGTGGCGTAATAACTTTGATACACGAGAAGAGAGCAGAGTTTGATCCAAGCATACTTTGAATGACCTTATATTTACAAAACAATCAACAAAATAATCACTAGTTCAGCTAAGATCTATAAAATTGTCACAATAATCATCATGAACTTCGGCAAACGAGGGGAGCAACGTTTGGTCCAAGCCTAATTCGAATCACTGTATTTACAACGCAATAAAAAATTATCACAAGTTCTGCTAAAATATGGGTATCTTGAGAAGGAGGCAGCAAACTTAGTAACAAAATGGACCATGAAATTGCATACTGCATGATTGTGCAACCACAGCTGGACTTACTACGATCGACGTAACCATATCATTTATTCAACTGCTGCAAGCTAGGCTAGGGCAAATCATTTCTCAAAACAGCGTCTTTGATTTTTGTGATTTTAAAATCACATAATTTTCAATGCTATCTTTTGTGATTTTGTTGATTCTTCTCGTGACTTTTTTGCCATTTATTGCCACTTGACGATCACTTTTTCCGTGATTTTGCGACTTTTCAATGATTTTTCAGTGATTTTTAAGTGATTCCTTTTGTGATTTTAAGGAAGGAGTACGAAAAAATCAGTGATTTGCCTCGCGGCGGCAAGTTCAAACTGCAACTGATCATCTACGATACACAAACAATGGCCTAACTTACCACCAGCGTTATTCTTATCAGCGTGCGTAGATTTTGTGCCAGTTGCCTCAGATTGTTATTGATTTCTCGGAGTGATTACATTTTGTCAAGAAAGATATCAAAACAGCCGCAAAGATACCCTGAATCCAGCATGGCTTTGAGGTGTAGGCACAATTCTTTGACATCAAATCCTTGGAGAACTGTACTGAGCTACTGTTGAATTTCTGTCGGTTCAAAATGTGCCGGCATCATATGAACGTTGTCTTCGGAAACAAAATTTCACAATGCAATATGACGTGAAAAAATTGTTACTTCGGCAAACCAAGACCTTCTTTAAAACACGGTTTGCTGAAGATTGCGCAGTTCTTAATGGCTTTCCTGGACTCATTTGGGATATTTATTTAGATCTGCTTCAAGCATCGTGCATTAGACTTTTCGAAAAAAGGCTGCTACTTGGAAATAAAGTGAACAACTAGAGGGAGAGTTTTCCTTAGCGGCAGCCTTTTGTCTAAATAAACACACGAGACTTGGTGCAAGTCTGATCTAACACA
Source organism: Aurelia sp. 4 Dawson et al 2005 (assembly GCA_964019985.1). Taxonomy (NCBI): domain Eukaryota; kingdom Metazoa; phylum Cnidaria; class Scyphozoa; order Semaeostomeae; family Ulmaridae; genus Aurelia; species Aurelia sp. 4 Dawson et al 2005. The sequence continues at coordinate 24,560,945 of OZ026494.1, forward strand.
CAAAAGAATACTAACACACGATTTAAAGCAAGTTGATTTATTAAAGTGAATGACCTGAGGTATATACCGCTTGTCTATAAATAGGCCAAAGAAGCACCTAATCCCTCCATTGTTTTCGTTGGCTCTGCTTTCTTTCGCCAAGAGCTGGATTATCAAATACAATAGGCTATTTATAAACTTATGCGATCTCATCTTTTAACTCAGGTTATTCACTTTAAGGTTAGAATATGTAATCAAGAAAGTCAGTGTGCCGCCGCAGTTATCACCATACTGGCGGCATGTCAACTCGTGAACACAGGCACACGAGGTAAGGTTGCTGTATAGCTAAATGATATAAGGTTGAGGTGCAAATGTTGTGGTTTTTATACTGTCCAAATGTATAGCTTTACCCTTGCTGTAACCAGGGAATGCAAGATCCAAACAACAATACCGCGAATATACAAAGTATGCTTGGAAGCTGCATGGTACCTCCTCCTGGAACCTTCGTGCATTGAGCATTCCTTGGCTTTGCAGGCAGCGGAGTGTATGATAAACGTTTCACTAAAGGCATTTTCTACGAAATAAACGAAATCATTAGGGTATCCTTGCTTTAGCAGTTTGCAGAATTTTCAGAAAATCATCAATCAGGTGAACTGAAGCGAAAATTTTAATTGGCGCAATTAAAAAGCACCGTCGATTGATAAAAAATCATGCTTAGATATCTCATTTTCGTTTTAAAGTTATCAGCTGATGACGTCATTTCGCCTGCAATATTATCAGGATAACATTTGGAAACATGGCTATTCAACAGCTTGTGAGCACGGGCTGTAGGAAAAGCTGAATTTGGAAAAAAGATTTATGTATGGTACATCGAGTTATTCCAAGTTTTGATTTCGTTCATGATATATAGACTTGTTTCCTATTGTGTGTACTTCCCTGCCAAGGCGCTATTTCAATGACTGCGCGATCGGCAGATTGACGTGATGTCACGAAATTATGCCACTCAAGTGCGTCAAAACACAAAAGGAAACAAGTCGATGTATCACGAACGAAATGAAAACTTTCCACAAGAAAAACTCAATGTATCATGCATAAATCTTCTTCCAAATTCAGCGTTTCCTACAGCCCGTTATGCAAGCAGCCATGACTTCTCCTTTTTCGGTGCGAACAGAGACATTTTAAGATTATCGGGAAAAAGCGAGAAGTGGCACGTCTTAATTTCCGCCATTTTTTGTACCATACGGGTTGCTCTCGGCTTTCACCTTTGTCAAGCAGCATTTCTTATAAATTATCAACAGCTTGCTGAAGTTAAGACGTGCCAAGGTAGTCTTTAAGAGCTTGCCCGGAAAGGAGGAGATCGGTGATTCGATTCCCGGTTGTGGTGCGTTTTAATTTTCTCGATTTTCCCTGACAATGTTTTTTATGGAAATATAGCTACATATATCTTATTTTTGAATGGCTACAGTTGCAAGAAACATTTTAGCTGAGCAAGACCAATGTAATACATATCGTCTCAAGATGTAATATGATGTTTAGAAAAGCATATTTATTGAAAACAAGTCTGCTTTTTAGCAGATTCCCCTATGGCATATTCAGCCTTTGCCATTTCTTCACTGTTTGCAAACAAAATGACGTCATTAGTCAATCATACAAAAAGTAGCAGATAACTCGAACATCAAACAAGATATAAAATACTTTTATACGAAAGTTTTTATCATAAATTTTTCTTTCAGCTCACCTTTAACAGTTAGCAAAATTGGCAGAAAATAGCAAATCTCGAGGCCACCACCGTAACCGAGAAAGCACCGTTGTGGAAACATAGCTTCATCATCATCATCATCATCATCATCATCATCATCATCATCATCATCATCATCATCATCATCATAATTATCATCATCATAATCATCATCATAATCATCATCATCATCATCATCATCATCATCATCATCATCATCATCATCATCATCATCATCATCATTTCTTTATTTCTAGTGGGCTAAGATAAAAGAATAGCTACTTTACAGCTAGTTAAGGCCTACTTCTACTTTAAATTCTTTTCAAATATCTAAAACAAATTTATAAACAAGAAGTGTACATTTTGTAAATATACAAGAAGATTACATGATAAAAACATCTATCCTGCTAGGAACCGCATTCCCATTTTAGGAATATATGTCTTGCAGAGCCAGCAGTTGCATCTATCACCTTTCCAGCATCTAATTCGTTTTTGAAAATAGGAAGGGTATTGGATTGTTTTATTCCTAGCGGTAATGGCTGCCACAGTTTATTTCCAAGGTGCTTCTCAATGCTGCTTGCGATCGACACAAAACAGTTGCACTTCGCTGCTACGTTGAGCAAACCAGAAAGCATTTCATGGAGGATCCAATCTCACGAATGTGCTCTTTGAACTGGGCTGCGATAAACTCATTTTCTTTGTACCATCATCATTATTTGCATAACAGTCTGCTTTACAGGTTTCAAACCTTCAAGTCAGACCTCGAAGTGACAGAAGTTTAAACCAACCTAGCCTTTTTTTAAGATTTGGAACAAATACTTATTACCAGTCTTTTAACCGAATCTCAAGCTCGTCGGAGCAAAAGTAATATTGGGCGGGGGGCTGAAACAAGGCGCGAGCGAAGCAAGTAAAATTGGTTGTCCGTGAAAATTTTTCATGAACACGCCTTTTACCTTCGATCGTTTGAAAGCGCCCCAGTTCTGGAAAATCTACCATTAAAAGAAGCAAAGCATCACGATTGATGGGAAGACCCAAAATTGTGAAATTATTGGGTTGTATGTCATCAATTACATTGCATTTGTGATAGATTCTGGCTGCTTCCCCGAATATATACGAGCTCGAAACTTCATTTCCACGACCTTTGCGTTGACAGCATTTTCACTTACAAAACCAATAAACTTCAGCAAATCATTGAGGCTGAAGGCCACAGTCCCCCCACTTCCGACGGGTCTGGATCTCATTTAACTATATCTTTTAAATCAGGTCATTTTAACAGGCCAGCTTGCAGCAGCACAAGAATACTTACGTAATTGTATGAGGATATCCCAGTACACAATGGAAGGATGCTTTCCTTTTCATAATAATGATAAGAGTCATTGAGTTGGTCAACCATTGTTTTATTCCAAGCAATACCAGTCCAATTGCTGTACTGCAGCACGCCCGGCTTAGCGGTTTTGTTCCTGCCAAAATAACAAGAAAACATTGCAAAATCATTTTCGTTTCTCCTGCTCGGCGACGGCGACCAAAAACTTGTGCCAGAAAGATATATACTTTGAACAAAAACCTGAAGCGTATGGGTTAAAATTAGAGATTTCGTCGTTGTTGTTGTTGCTGCTGCTACTGTTGTCGTTGTTGTTGTTGTGCCTTTGTCTTACATCGACTGTAAATCATCTAGTCTGCTATATGCGAACATGTTTGTTTGTTTCTTTTGTTTTCAATTTGTTTTGAGTGGGCTTGTCAGAATTTCTAGCAACTGAAAGCTAATTTAGGCCCACTGTGCATGCCGCATCCAGGCATGGGACCCCTAGTTTAACGTCCCTTCCGAAGGACGACGAGGTGAGTTGTGAGGCCAAGCCTAAGAGGTTACCCATCCGAAATCTGACCTCACTCGACCAAGCTTAACTTCAGTCACCTGATGAAGACTGTATAAGCCACTCGGCCACTCATACATGTAAACTAATCAAAATCGATGGGTTTCTATGGATATATGCACTCCATAAAAACTTATAGCCGCCAGAGTTATTAAGACCACAAAATGAAAGTAACTTTGAACGTGGCAATGAAAGCTCCGCTGGCTGTGCAATCCAAGGAACCTGACCATAAGGACGTTACCATGTATCAGTGATCATTGTGGCACCACGTTTCAGAAATAGGATCTAATTGTCCACAGCAAGTGAATCATGGGCCAGCATGGAACGTATAATACTTGTTCTTACACAAACCCATGCCAGCATTCTTCTAGTTTCTGGATCTAAATGATGAGGGCATTTATCAAGCAAAATTCATTATCGAATTTGACCTTTGAATGAAAGATCAATACTTCAGTTTTGAAAATCGTCCACGTAGCTTATAGTTCAACGCCAGCAAACGTATTAAGTTAATTTACTAACCCAGTATGTCTGTACGATAGACTTCTAAGATCCACGGAGAGGAATGAATTTTCACTTAATCAGAATGGTGATGAAATTTTGAAACTTACCCCCTTGCATATGGACCTTCCAATACAGGCTTTGCATAATGTCTGGCCATATATGCAGCGGCATAGTCAATGGCGGTACACTTTGTAAAGTTGGCGCGGGGGTAATACATAATGAAATTCAAGCACATTTCTTCAGTGGTTGATTCACCACCCTGAAAAGAAGTTAAAAATGCATTGGTAAAGGGGTATAGTCGAAAGAGAATCTGCCATGCAAAGTGAGGACAATTTCAGAGAAAAACAGCTTGCCGAGTTTATTTGTCTATTTACGACCCATTGTCGACAATGATCTTCTGTGTGCCGAAAGATAAGATAAGCAAGGTAAAAAGAATTTAGGCTGAACATAACTTTCTGATAATACCGTAACATTCTGTGGTGGTTAAGTATCAGCAGAGAAACAAAAGAAAAAAACCAGGCTCTGTCCAGTTCTACCTCACGGTAAAACACTGAATTCACACCTCTTGCTATCAAGAGTCATAATCATGTGACCTAGTCATGTGATACAGTCTCACCAATGACATTAGACTGATTTTATCACATGAAAAGGTCACATGATTATGACTCATGATAGCAAGAAGTGTGAAGTGAATTTTTCACTGTGATATCGAACTGGCCAAGGCGTGGTTGTTTTTGTATGCCGCTAGTTGCCAGGGTCTTTTAAGGATTTTGTGATATTTCTATAGGGATTCAATCGAAGAACGCGATGCCTGTTAATGAAAAGTTGCTCAACGCTATCCATAACATATTCATGTATCACCATAAGTTTAAATCATTTTCGCAATCAAATGAAAACCGGAAAAAAGTTAGCTATCTACCAAGTTTTCCAGGTGTCCCAAAAAGTACATATATATATCCCTAACCCTAACACTAACCCTAGGGTTAGGGTAGGGAATATATGTATATAGCGACTTGAACTTGACCTTAATCAATGGCTAATCACTTTCACACTATTCCTCTATATTTAACTTGAACATAGGTACCTCGTTTTATATTTATATGTATACTGTATATGTATTCCATTAAAAATTTACAAGACAAATTACCTGTTACATTACTTACTTATTACTCTTCCAAACACTCAAGGACGACAATACCACTGGGAGCAAAAGACTATGACAAACCCGTGGCAATTAACATAGAAAGAAATAAAAACTACTGGGTGAATCAGTAAGGATGTTCCACCCGCCCGCAAAGCCGCACCCATGAGCCACTAGCCGATTCGCCAACTTATTGCGAATTAACGACGCATTAACAAAACTATGCCCAGGCCTCAGTTGTGGAATTAAAAAATTAGAATTGGGACGAATTCGGTGAGTGACCCCTGCACCACGACTTTCCGAGCAAGCAACACCCCTCCCCTGATCCACCAATTACATAAAAATACACATAAATACTGCAAAAGGTACCTCGTTTGTTGGTTAGGTACTTTAGTAGCAGCAGGCATATTAATCTTGAAAGCTCAAATTTGCATCCACATGCAAGCCAGATCTTTCGTCACTTGGCCTTATCAAATTCTTCAGGCATAGAGAATATATCAACAATTGCTTTGATAAAATTTGACCAATATCAGACATCATTATATTCTGTTAGCCAAAAGTCACCCCTTGTCACCCATTTTGGAATTTCTTAATTTTTCTTTAATTCTATTTCATTTTCATTTTATCAATATTTATACACGAGGTCCTTTCAGCAAATTATTAACATAGTGACATGAGAAAAAGAAAGAAAATGATTTTAATATTTATTGCTGCTCTACCAAGGGATCGTGTTTGGGTCCTGTGAAAGGTTCAAAAGATAATCTCTAAGACCTGTTCTAAAAAGAGCGATTGAACCTCTTTCTCGAACGTTGTCAGGGATATTATTCCAGTTTTTGACACCAGAGAAGTAGAAACTGCGCTTTGCATATTCTAACCTAACTTTAGGCATTTCAAGATCTCCACGGTTTCTGGTTCTATACTTTGAAATCATGGATCTTTCAGTGAACTTATGGCGAATATGTTCGGGACAGAGGTCATGCAAGATTTTATAAGTCATGACTCTTCGGTCAAAGGATTTTGGTCAAGGGTCTTGGTCAAGATCAATTTCGGTTTTCAATCTTGATGTGCTTCAAGAATTTGTTTAGGCCAAAAGGTACATGCAAAGTTGAGCTTTCAAAATTAATATTTCTGCTCTTAAGCACCAGCATCAACAAACGAGGTACCTGTGCTCTAGTTAACTATAGCAGGACGTTTTGAGAGTGATCAGTCATTGATTACACCTAAATTCACATCGTTGAACGCAACCGAACCTGTGCACATTTTTTAGACACTCGGTCCAATATCACTTCTCCGTTTAGCTCAGATTTTATCTGACGCGTTGTTGCGACCAGTGACGAATGAACATATTCAGAAAATGATTCCACTACGCAGGACGATCTTGAAATGAAGTTACGCATACCTTTGTAGCCTCGTTTCTGTTCATTGTATTGTATCTGCAGTAGGTCATCAGTTCATCTCCCTGCAATTCGAAGTAATGAGAGAAATTGAAGATGAGTAGCAACGTACTTTATTACCTGACTGAGGTTTCAAAACAGGCAATGCAGAATTTCGCCACTCCTATTGGCTAATCGCACATTTCTCGAGGGTTTCCTGCAGCCTTGTATAATATGATACAAGGACGCGTTTTTGCCGCTACAGCAACTGCTTTAGTCCTATGAGATTTACAGTAAACTCAAACGACATGACCGTAACAAAATACGTTGGATTAGATGATGCAAGGCAAGATTAAAAGCTGCCAGGTAATAAAACTCATACCAACCGCTTTTGTTGTCGTACGAGAAAATATAAAGCCATCGGTTTTAATGCAAAGACCTCGCAAGCTCAGTATGTACTTTAAAAATCTCGGGCTTAATATTTTCCTTTACAACACAAAACCGGTTAGTATGCACATAGTATAGATGCAGGTATAAGGGCAATACGTATATAAGGGTATGCCTAATACTAAGATAGAAGGACAGTGCCCGAGTGTACGATACTACCATGTTAGTCAAAATAGTTCACACAATTGGCGGACTGTGGAATAAAACGCGCAAGGCTAATATCTAAAACTGCAATGTTAATCTTTCAATCATGGGCCCACTCAGGCCCCGTACAAATTGCTCCGTTTTGTACAAAAACGGAGAGAAGAATCTCCGTTTTTGTGAAAGCGTCAAAAAAAGCAAAAAAAGTCCGGCGTTTAAAAGGCCACTGCTCCCTGAGTATATGAGCAATGACATTTTGAAGTATATGATTGAACAGCTAACATGTTCAATTATCTTTAGAAAGTTTTCTGACTAAACTCGGTCACTCCGTTCAGATTCTGCAAGCGATCGTCTAAAATGAACCCCTTTGAGGAACCTTAAAAAACATGCTAAAATAGCAAGCAAGACTCCCTAATGTGTTTACCTCACAGCGATGACTTTCAGCAAGCTTTAGCACGTGTTTTCGTTTTGGCGGGTTGAAAAGTCTTCCCCCCCCCCCAGTGTGAATAACTTATTCAGGGGGATTCCATTCTCTCATGAGGACAGAATATATGAACACATCTAAGAGTCATTATTGCTAGAAAGGAGAACAAAGGGAAACTTTACTTGGTGTTTTCACTCGTTTTGCAGATTGTCTAAAGGGGCTTTCAGCAGCAAATCTCCTATTACAACGAGAAGGAATGGCCGACTAAAGCCGGGTAGATTACTGAACCTAATTTGACATATCGGGGATGAAATAAGACAATTTTCAATATCACTGCTATGATAATCCGGGAGTAGGATTTTTTCAAACGCCGGGCGTTTTTATAGAGTCACCCGGTAGAAAAAAACTTGGCTTATCTTGTCCTGTTTTTGATTTCCCAAAAATTTTGAGTATAATTGTTCGTCAGCCATAACAGTGTTAAGAAAGAGTCTTTATATGAAAAAGAATAACTTACAGATTTGAAAGGAATTTCTTTTCTCAATAAATGTGATTGCTGAGAAGAGAAAGATTATATTCAGAATTATCTCCAAAATGTAAGGTAATGGAAAATTACAGGGACGTAGAAAGATTATCTGCTATTAATTTCTGATTCACAAAGGAACTCGCTAAACATGTGTGAATGTCCTTCCCTACTGAAAATTACACAGAGTTCACTATTCTTAGGTACAGCAGTTTATACTAAAGAATAAGGCACAAGACGAAAACAGACGCAAAAAATAGACAGAGCATAATGAGCCCCTTCACACTTACATTGACATCAGAGTATGCTTGACTTGTCATTTAGGTACTATAGTTTCAGCTGGCTTTTCATATGATATTTGTCACAAAAATGCATCTCTACAAGCAAAATACCATTCATACCTGGTAATCAAAGTCATAGTTTTCATCTCTAAAAATTTCGCCAACTTCTTTTCCATTTCGAATATGCTTTGTCCAAATTCCATTGCCAACAGTGTGAGCGTGTGGAAAGGAGGCAAAAAATTTGACCTCTTTTCCATTGAAACCACGAGCTAAACATTCCTTTGAGCATTGTCCAAAAGAGATCCAATTCTTCTGCTTTGGTGGAATAATCTGTGTTCCCCCAACTGACATTCCAGTTGTTAAGGTCTCAGCATCATATTTTCTTGGAGCATCATAATAGAAACGAAGACCGGAAGTGACCACGAGATCTAAGGGTACAAGCAAGCAAAAATGCTCATGGAATGAAATAAGAGTAATCTCTTATCGAATATATATGGGTTTGCCAAAACTTAATACTATGATGAAGGCGGAAGCAAAGAAAACGACAGATTTTTGGCACTGAGGCCTTTTGAAATTACGTTCTCATCACTAGTCACATTCTGATGAGAACATAGGTTTGAAAGGCCTCAGTGTGCCAAAAATCTGTCGTTTTCTTTGCGTCCGCCTTCTTCATGGTATTAAAGTTTCAGTAACCACTTTAATTATCAAGTGAGTTTGCCTACTAGCCTAAATTTCAAGAGAGTTGGCACTTTTTTCGCAAGGCTTTGATCTGCTACTTTCCACTTCGGAATAACTCTCAGTCTAAAATTTTCCTTTTTTGATGCAATCCCTACTCTTAACTATGGGACTGGTCATAAGGTATTTTCTCCGTCGGGTAATGCAGATGCAATTTCTTTTTACTGGACGCTCTTGAGCATTTCTGATTACATTGCCGTTCTCCTTTTTGGTAGCCTTATCAGAACTCTTTATAACCTTTATATATGTACACTATATTCAATGTGAGGTATGAAAAAATTGATAGTGTTAAGGGATCTGGTATACAGGCAAAGTCACCTAGGCAATTATGATGAACTT
>OZ026494.1:24572934-24812934 GCA_964019985.1 Aurelia sp. 4 Dawson et al 2005
CCCTTCTGTTTCTAAAATTAATGTCATGTTCTTAAGTTCATTCACAAAGCAATAATATTTTCTTGCCACAATTCACACCCAAAAATGGCTGTGATTCACCTCAACTGCCTATAAGCATATGAACATCAGCAAATGCCCAGTGCGCTAGCCTGCATGCAGTGTTTCTGTGGTGTAAGTTGAAAGAGTAAGAAAATAGGAAGACTGCACATTTGGCCAAGTGAACGATTGTTTGCATTTTGACAAAATAATCCATTGCAGTATGAACCAATAGACCATTTCGACAATTGAAATCGGAGACTGGGGAGAGCGGTTTGTTCTGGTAAATGGCGGATATAGCTCTTGTAAGTGGATGCCGCATAGTTGGGCCATTGCAGTGAATACAATGAGAACATTGAGTTTTGCAAGCTGTGGCGAGGATCGCTACCGCATCGGCACTGTTTTAGAATTTCAGTTTTGAAATATTAGTTTTGACATATGTTCAACAGGCAGATTGAGAAAATTTGAATTATGTTTGAAGTTTTCCCCCGTCAATTCTAATAGAATTCAAGAAGGACATTTGAAGTTAAATACTTCAGTTGAATTCCATTCTCTTGAAAATTGCAGTCAGGGTAAGCTTTCTTATTTTAAAGACTTCAAATATATCATGTATTTCGTCAAGTTATGCGGAAAGGGCCTAAACTCAAAGCAAGCATTGCTGTTTGCAGCACTGAAATAAAGGTTGAAAAGGAAATCAGTTGCGAATAGAGATAAATTGCACGTTTGTATGTATTTCGCATGGACAGGTATTTGACTACATCCTTTGACAGCTCTATTGCTGTGTTCTTATGCAGTAGCGATTGCCATGTTTACATTATTCACTTTAACGGGCTCACTCCGTGGCAGCGATTTACCAGAACTGCATCCGCCATTTACCAGAACAAACCGCTCTCCCCAGTCTCTGATTTTAATTGTCGAAATGGTCTATTACCGCCCTTTTCTGAACCACAATAAAATCAGCTCACATAGCATCTTTAATTTGTTTTTGCTTGGATTTGAACAATTTGATACAACAGATTATTGTCATTAATTTCATTTTGCCGCACCAGGTATAAAACAAACCTCTTTCTGTGATGCACAGAAGTGTCCAGTTCTTTAAATTTTACAACAGAAAGAAGAATTCCTTCAGAAAGTGAAGGATTCTTGAAAATGTTAAGAATTCAAAGAATTTTTTACAATAAAGTTGATCAATGTGCTGTGGCTGGTACCATGAGCTTACATCTCACATCATATGCTTGACCTGCATATATCTATTTCATAATATTGTAACAATAAAAGAAATGCAGTGAGTTCTTGACTTTGCATCATGTTTCAGTTTGTCAGTGGAACTTCTTCACAGTATATTTTTGTCAGGCTCATCCTGAAATAATTGTTACATAAATTCTAACACTGGATCAAAGGAAAATACAGTCAATTGTTGTCAACTTATGGCTGGAATCCATATGCGGTGCAGTTGTGCACTTCAATCAGACTGCCAAGATCTGCATCCTAGTATGATCATTCCAAGAAGCACCCCTTTCCAGTGATAATAGCTTGTTTATTGTCTCAACCTTAATTGTAACATCAAGATCTTGCTAATTCAATAGAAATAAGCCCCAGATAATGCTTTTGACACCAAAATACTTCATTTTGCATCAAATGATCCCATGTTATCATTTGAAAAATACAGCCCACTTTTCCTTAAAGTTTCTTATATCAAAGAGTCTAGAAATTGGGTGCCCTGAAACCTTAGCAAGGTAGCAGTCTGATCTGCTGGCCAGCTTAGAAAACTTGCATTCATAAGGTGTACAACTTTGCAGCTTGCAGCTACAACAAAGGTTCTTTGCATCTGATAAGGATCTATTTTTACCCTCACAGCCTTTAAACTTTACTTGTGCTTGCACCTTTCATTTTCTTTCACTCATCAGTACGCAGAGGCCAAATCATGCAATGCATTCCAATCTGGTCTCCAGGAACCTAAAGGGAATGAAAAAAGTAAAATCTTAAATACAGGGTATAAACCATATAAACCTTTTGATCTTGAAATCTTTGTTCCATGAATTTCAACAATCAATAAAAGGGAGCACTGTATGGAACATTAATTTGGACACCAATGTTCATGTTCATCATCAAGAAGGACAAAAAATTGTTACTGCATATTGCATATGGCGCAAAATGTAAATGGTGCATTCACATTAGACCACCAAGATCGCATAATATGCACACATTATGCATAATTTTAGAATTATAGAAATTGATAATGAAAATGGACTTATGATCTCCTGATCACCACTACACATCCCACCTCAATAATAACTGTTTGTTTATGAGCTGTTTCCATACCGCACATAATTCTTTTGCCATCAAAATACTATTTTGCAATAAAAAATCTCATCTCAATCTTTAAAATATGAAACTAACTGTTTGTTATAAGTGGCAGTTATACCAAAGAGGGTAGAAATTAGATACTCTTAAAATTGGCTATTTGTAATATATACTACTTGAGAGGTTACTCCAGGCCAGCTTGGAAAATTTCAATTAATAGACCTAATCGGCTAAGGTTTGTTTTACCCATTTCAAGTCATATGACCATGCCCATGGGAATTTTTGGTACTATGCTACTTTTTGCATTCATGGCACAATTTTGCATGGCATGAAATTTGTCGGAGAAATCAAAAGATGCTTTATCAAGAGATTGATCACATGATTTGAAATGGGTATAAACAAACCTTAGCTGATTTTGTCTATGAGCTGTACAAATTTTTGCAGCTTGCCGCCTGCAGCCACAACAACATTAGCCTGTGTGCAGACTATACCCAAGGAAAAGGTATAGTCTGCACAACACCGCTCAATATCAAGTGTTGTATGAGTCAGCATTTCATTTCAATTGCATTTTGAAAGGCCCTTTCTACTCAGCGTTTGTGAATTATCTGCCCTAGGGTACTTAAAATTCCAGAGTATTGTGTTGTTACTGTAAATTGCTTAGAGCACAAAGCGAAGCCTGAGATTTAATCACACGATAGCCGTTCTCAAATCTGACTGCTTCCTTCTTTCGCAGGAAAGCGATATTATTGGCTGTTGCAACAATGCATTTTCTTTGTTATCACATAAATGCTGAAGCACGTACTACACAACAGCGAGCGGCGCTGCGCAGACTATACCTTTTCCCTGGGTATAGTTTGCACGCAGGCTACAACAACATGTTCTTGCATATCATAACAGAGTATCTATGTTTACTCTTACCGCCTTTAACAGTTTACAGTACTTGCAGCTTACTCCTTCAATTTATTTTACTACCACTGCGTTATGCATATTTTTGGGAAAAAATTTAGAAAAATGTTATGATACGATGCAATCTACAGCTTTGTGTGAAATTTCCATAACCTGTGCTGTAAATACTTCTTGAAATGTTTGGGATAAATCTACTTTGAGGCAGGGGTGGCCCAGAAATCTTCTGACAGAGGGGTAGGAGCTTCCACAGCTTCCTACGGTCTTCCTACCAGTGGCTGAAATGGCTAAAAAATGCAGTTTGCGTACATCATTTTGCCAAAATTCCTCCAACAGAAACTGAAATTTCCTACGACATGGGGGGCTGCATGCTTCCAACAGCCAAGGGAGCTGTAGGTCCCTAGCCCTCCCCCTGGCGCCCATAGGCTGCATACTGTAAAATTTTGTCTGCCACAAATTTCCACCATCAATTGGATAACATGAAAATCTACTCCAAAATTCTAATTAAATAATTAACCAAAGTTCCCAGCAGTTGAAACAGTATAAATTTCACACCAAAACCACTGGCGGATAATGTTCCTTCATGCCGCTCTGCCACAGTGGCGGGAGGGCATTCTGGTATTGGAATGCACACTGGCCTCTGGCCTGGCGCCACCACTGCTTTTGAGGTCCCACCATGTCATAAGGACAATCAACTGATGCTTCAAGCAATAGCATGGCCATGATGGGGCCGAGAAGCTAGCAAATCAATCAGGATTGAGAGGCGTCTACAGCAATGAAAATGTTGTCTAACATTACCTTACCTTTCATCTGCAATGTTTACGAATTTCTTCTGATCTGATAATGCTCTCTTTTGAGTTAGGCCTGCTAAAAAGGCCGACCACAGCTGTGATCGTCTCTGCAGTAATTGGAAGCCATTCTTGCACATCCAGCTCGTCATTTGCAAGGGACACGACATGGAAAGTTGTGAAGGTCAAGGAATCCCCAAAAGGCTCCAAGTCGCATGCGCATTTACGATCTATTTCGGTGACGTAATATGCAAATTAGCGGTGGCTTTTGAGAGCAGTGCAGGAAACAATAGGGCCGAAGCGCATGACATCGTGAGCCCTGGTGAGCCCCAAAGCTATTGATTTTACAGCCAATCAAAAAGTGAATAAACAAGGATATACATCGAATGGTCCCGTTGTCTTTTCGTCGAATGCCACCTTTGTCTTCCTATTGTGTTGATTGTTAAATTCACAATGGAGAACAAAGAGAACAAAGCTAATTGGATAATCGTTTACCTGCCTTATATATATAGATTATTATGGAGAAAGAACTGATCGAGATGCCTTGCTTGCTAATAGTTAACAACGAATAAAAACAAGACTGCTTGTGTGAAAATTTTCGATCTTACGTAGATCTTCTTCAGTCACTAAATGCAAGTGTTCTTTAAATCGAATAGTTAATAAATGTTCAACGAGAGAATGTAACGTTCTATTATAAAAGAAGGGTTAAATGTTCTGCTGATTTGTAGAATTTAAGTTTCTAATAATGTGGCGCTATGAAATACACTTTTAGTTCGTTTTGCTAAATAATTTACAATGAATCCGTCCTAGTTCATTACAACTACTGTTTAGGCCCATTGGTTCATGAGTTCCAAGCCTGGACATCCACTGACTCTCTCTGTGCAAGAGGGCATCAATGCCCCCTTCAACATTTTCCAAGACGTGTACCCGTAAGTCTTGGAAAATGTTGAAGGGGGCATTAATGCCCTCTTGCACAGAGAGAGTCAGTGGATGTCCAGGCTTGGAACTCATGAACCAATGGGCCTAAACAGTAGTTGTAATGAACTAGGACGGATTCATTGTAAATTATTTAGCAAAACGAACTAAAAGTGTATTTCATAACGCCACATTATTAGAAGCTTAAATTCTATCATTATTATTATTACTATTATTATTATTATTGTTATTATTATTACTATTATTATTACTATTATCATTCATTTATTTATTGTTGGATACTAAAAGATAGCTAACTGTAGATAGCCTATTAATTCCAACTCTAAAAACTTTAAAATACAAAACAAATCTTTAAAATACAAATATTATTACAAGAGAAATGTGGATAAAATATTTACATGCCATTAAAAATGTACAGTATAAAAACAGAAATCTAAAATTGTTTGTCATATAAAGCCCAAATTCGGAATAAAAGTTCGGCACAATCTGCATGGGCAATTTTCCTCGTACCAATTCTTGATCGTTGTTTTAAACTGACAAAGCGATTCCAAATTTCGTATCGTTGGTGATAACATTTGACAGAACTGCGGACCTTTAAATCGGACGCTTTCCGTCCCGTTGCTAACAGATTTCAATCTGGGTTGTACTAATTCGTTATTATTACGATTATCATCATTTCGGTTTGTGCCAAGTGCATATTAACGAACCGAACTGAAGAGTGTTCTAGGAAACCTGTTTTGGTTACCGTAAATCCCCACGTATAAGAACCTACTTTTTTGAGAGCCAGGCTGAAATTGGTTCTTATTTCAAAGATACTAAGATTAATTTCAGGGTAGAGATGTTCTTATTTGAAGGGTGCCTCATGTAGTCCCCTTGAGAGTCTCACAAAGATGTTCAGCCCTATCTTTTGTTTTGGAAGCGTTCTTATGGACCTAATAAGTAATTAGAGAGGAGAATAAAACTTTCACAGCCAACTGGGACCGCAATGACCTTAATAACAGCAATCAAATATCAACTTTGCAACCCCTGCAATAAGAAAATATCTTTCATCAAACTGAAACAGGTTCTTAATTGCAAGGTACATACAGTTAAGCCCGAAATTATTCATACCCTTGCCATATTTTGAGTATCTTCATCGTTATATTTGCGGACCAATTCGTAGGATATTTCATCCCTTCAAATTTCTCTTGCACTTACTTTATTTTAATTGTCGAAGCTTTCGCCTCACTTCTGAGGCCTCATGAGTTTGAAAACTTAACACCAGTATGCTGTTTTCTTAGATGGTACCTTGACATTAGAAGAAAAAAGCAAGGCTCAATCTAGCTGTAAAGCTCTGCTGTGTTGAAAGGGAACATTTTGGAACCATGGGGGAGATTTGAATTTCACTTGATGAGGCCTCAGAAGTGAGGCGAAAGCTTCGACAATTAAAATAAACTAAGTGCGAGTGTTTAAAGATATATGGCAAACAAAAAAAAATAAGTACAGTCTTGGATTTAACACTCGGGATCAAATTAAAGCTTTAGCAGGTTCTGCTAAAAGAAGAATTGCAAATTTCTCTTATTGTGTTTATTTTCATCCTTTTATCATATTCTTACGAAATTTCTGTCTAACTACAGTTTGTTCTCAAACAGAACGATGTAAAATACGCAGAATTTGGTTGGGTATGAATGATTTCGGGCTTAACTGTAATTTAGGAAAAACAGCCTCTAGGTTCTTAATTTGGTAGGTTCTTATATGCGGGGATTTACTGTATTTGACGTTGTTCTATTGCAGTTACTGGTTTTTTCTTTTCCTCCAAGGTTTGAGATTATTTCGCTTTTCTCTCGCAGTTTTCAACAGCTTTCTCTCCAACGATAGGTTTATCTTTTTCGTTGCTGTTCTTTTACAGGATTTAATAGTTTTCTTTTTACAGATAGATTACAGAGTTTTTTCTATTCATGGGTGTATCAAGAAAATTGTTCAACGTTTGATTAAATATTGAAAATAACGATAACATGAACAGAGTCATGGGAAGAAAACCATGCTCCTAAGATTATGAAATAATTTAGAGACCATTATCTTAAAAATCGGTTGAAAATTCACTGACTTGCAAGCTCTCAAAGTTAAAAAATATGCGATAGCTGAAACCAGAGACCCCCAAACTACTTGTGACGAAAAACGCTCGAGGACCGAGGTAAAAGAAACTTATCCAGTGCCATACCTCTCGTTGATATCAAAGCAAACCAAGTAGGACTTCTAAAGAAAAACAATCCTTGCGAACATTGTCAAAATTTGCTTAACATTGCATATGTCCAAAAACAATGGTTCAAAACATTATCAGCAATAAACTGAATCTGTTTCCTCACAGCATCCATATGCTTTAAAGTTAGGTTGTCAAAAACCTGTTCAAATCCCATTTTCCTAGCCATGAAACAATTGAGAAATAACAAAAACGATTGCCTATGGGATTTTACCAAAAATGGCATTTTGAGGCCTCTTTCAGGTTTCGCACAAACTTGAACTTCAAAGGCTTGTTACTCCATGAATTTTTAGCCGATTTGCAAGATTCTTGTGTCAAGAATTAATTTAAAAGACTTCTCAGGAAAAAGGTTACTAGACCAAGTATCCATTTAGCATATCGTTATCTTTTAGTATTTAATCAAACATCGAACATTTTTCTTTGAGACACCATGTAGATTGGGCCGTTACTCAAGGTTATTTTCAAATTCTGTACCAGAAATCATTTGTTTGTCAATTAATAGATACTTTGTTTACCTCAATAATGTGCTTCTTGCTACCAATCTTGACAATATTGTCAAGTTTGAAAACTTCACACCAGTATGTTGTTTTCTTAGATGGTACCTTGACCTTGGAAGAAAAAAGCAAGGCTCAATTTAGCTGTAAAGCTCTGCTGTGTTGAAAGGTAATATTTTGGAACCATGGGGAGATTTGAATTTCACTTTAAAGATTGGGGAAAGGGCACTTTAAGGAATGGGGCACTTATGAAAACAACTTGGGGGGTCATGGACTCATGGTGACTCCTGTCACCCTCATCCCTAACGTCTTTGACTTAAATTGCAAAATTGATTCATGAAAATCAAGACAAATGTCGGATATATAGCGTATGGTTTAAAAAAGAACAGGAGATGGGCAGCTACCATCATTTGTCCAATTGTTTTGATAATCTCTCCAGATAATCAAATACAATTGATTAAAGAAGGCCATTTGTCTTTCAGTGCTGACAGAATTCTCTTGGTTAAAGGTGTACACGGATGGATCATACACAAAATCCGAAGTTATGGATTGTGTAGAAATGCAAAGCTGTGGTAGAAACGATGATCAAGATGACAGTTACCAAGATGCACAACAGATGCCCCATTCACACTTCAAGTTAAACCAGCTTAAATTAAACCAGGTTTTCGAATAGGGCCTTCTGATTGGTCAATTCAGCAAATTCAGTCATTTGATTGGTTGAAATTGAAACTGGTTTAGATAAAGCTGGTTTAATTGTGTCAGTGTGAATGCAGCAAGAGACAAAAACCAGAACCCATCATCGAAACAATTAACCTCACTACCGTAAGGACCCTCAAGTTACGCTCATCTCACTGAGTTGAATTGCTGTTGTTGTTATCGCTCCACTGAGGGCCTTATCCCGGCCTTATGGACATAGATTCGATTACATGTCGTAGTTTCGCTTTTTGCCGGAACTGATATCGCTAGCCTCACTACCATAAGGACCCTCAAGTTACGCTCATCTCATTGAGTTGAATTGTTGTTGTTGTTATTGCTCCGCTGAGTGCCTTATGGACATAGAGCTGTAAAAACGGCAAAAAATTTCAATCGGCGACAGGATTCTGTCGCCCCGTCGTCTACCGTGGCATGTGGCTTAGAGCAAGGCGGTTTTTGCTTTTGTGGCAAGAATGATCCTTTACCGAAGTACTGATACCTAGTTTGATGGTACAGCAGTTCTAGAAAACAGATTTTTAAGACATTTTAGACCAAGTGGTTGTGAAGAAAAAGTAGCAGATAATTTAGGCCCACAGCTACATTCTAAAAAAGAATGCGAATCGAACGACAGATTGATACATTTTGTAGAATGTTGCAATGTACACGATAGTGATAGAGACTCCAACACTGCTCAACCGAACTTTTTTGTGGAGCAGCGGAAAGGTTTCAAGTAGAATCAGTATGGAACTTTACCGTTTCCGCAAGCGTATGGGAATAAGTCGTAGTTGTAGCGATATCAGTTCAGGCAAAAGGCGAAACTACGACATGCAATCGAGTCTATGATATCGCTACAACTACGACTTATTCCCAAACGCTTGCGGAAACGGTAAAGTTCCGTACTGACTCTATTTGAAATCTTTCCGCTGCTCCACAAAAAGTTCGACTGAGCAGTGTTGGAGTTTTTATCACTATTGTGTACATTCGAACATTCTACAAAATGTATCAATCTGTCGTTCGATTCGCATTCTTTTTTTGAATGTAACTATGGGCCTAAATCATCTGCTACTTTTCCTCACAACCACTGGTTCTAAAATGCCTTAAAAATCAGTTTTCTAGAACTGCTGTATTATCAAATTAGGTATCAGTACTTCGGTAAAGGATCATTCTTTCCACAAAAACAAAAACCGCCTTGCTCTAAGGCACATGCTGATCGGTAGACGACGGGGCAACAGAATCCTGTCACCGATTGAAATTTTTTGGCTGTTTTTACAGCTCTGTCCATAAGGCCCTCAGTGGAGCGATAATAACAACAACAATTCAACTCAATGAGATGAGCGTAACTTGAGGATCCTTATGGTAGTGACGCTATTATGGACATAGAGCTGTAAAAACGGCAAAAAATTTCAATCGGCGACATGATTCTGTCGCCTCGTCATCTACCGATCAGCATGTGGCTTACAGCAAGGCGGTTTTTGCTTATATGGCAAGAATGATCCTTTACCGAAGTACTGATGCCTAATTTGATGGTACAGCAGTTCTAGAAAACTGATTTTTAAGGCATTTTAGACCCAGTGGTTGTGAGGAAAAAGTAGCAGATGATTTAGGCCCACAGCTACATTCTAAAAAATAACATGAATCGAACGACAGATTGACACATTGCGTAGAACGTTCGAGTGTACACAATGGTGATAGAGACTCTAACACTGCTCAATCGAACATTTTTGTGGAGCAGCGGAAATGTTTCAAATAAAATCAGCGCAAAACTTTACCGTTTCTGCAAGCGTATGGGAATGAGTCGTAGTTGTAGCGATATCAGTTCAGGCAAAGAGCGAAACTACGACATGTAATCGAGTCTAAGAAACAATATTCAAATCTTCTGTCATTCAACTGAGTTAAATGTATTAATGAGCATTAGGCTCAAATCTTTAAAAGGGTGGGTGTAAAATTCTGTTACATTTTTCTTTGAATTGAAGCCTTTGAAAGGAACTTTGGGCAATTTGCTGTAAATCTACGGTGGCAATATTTTGATATCTTGACTTTTTTCAAAATTGCGGCATTTAACAATTTTCAGGGTTTGACGTCATCAAATTTCTAAATCCTTAACCAGAAGAGCTGCAGATTTCTGCTTTGCAACCATGTTGTACATCGTCATAAAGTAGGGTCTTCTTGAAGATTGTATAAATTTTCCGCGAGCATTTAAGATTTACGATAATTCTAATTTTTTTCAAAATTTTTGATGAGTCGTTACACTAAAAATCAAAACGTCGCCAATTTGAAAATGATGAAGATATCAAGAAATTACCATGGAAGATTCACAGCAAAGTACCCAAAGTCCGTTTGAAGTCATCCAGTTCATGGAAATATTTTATGCAATTTTGCACCCACGTTTCTAAAGATCTGACAGATTTGCGTCCTAACCTATCTTTATGGTAAGTAAGGCAATAATCGAGCATTGGGTTCAAATCTTTCAAAGGGTGGGTGTAAAATTCTCTTGAATTTTTCAATGAATTGAAGTGCAAGAAAAGAACTTTAGGTGATTTGCAGTAAATCTTCCATCGCAATTTTTTTATTTTTTGTTTAGTTTTAAAATGGCGGCATTTATTGCTTTTGAGGCTGTGATGTCATCAAGTCTCTAAATCCTTAACAAGAAGAGCTACAGATTTCTGCTCACTACCATATTGTAGACCTTCAAAAGTTATGGTTTTCTTGAAAATTGCGACAGAGCAGAAACTGCGTAAAATGACGTCATCGATAAATCTGAGACAAGGAAGTGTTTGGACAGATAAACTTTTTTTGAAATGATAAATCAAGAGTTCAATGCCCTACGAAGAAAATATCAAGTGTTACCTAATTTTGGGATCTGTTGCAAGGGAGCTAAGGGGGCTCAAAGTTAAGAGTTTTTGCGCATGCGTGCTTAGTTTCTGCTCTGTCGAAGATTGCATCAATTTTCCTTGAGTAATTTGACATAATTTACCATGACTTTCATGTTTTCAAAACTTTCGATGAATTCTTGCAAAAGTCATCAAAATACCGCCATTGTGAACATAAAAAAGATACCAAAAATTGCCACGGTAGATTTACAGTAATAACCCTTAAGCTCCTTCAAAGCCGTTCAATGGATAGAGAAATGTTATGAAATTTACACCCACTCTTCTAAAGATTTAAAAGATTTGAGCGCTTTGTTCAATCATCGACAGTTCTGCAGTGCAGCTAGCTTTGCCTTCGTAGCTAGGCCCATTATGAACGTAAGAAAGAAAGACCAGAGAAATACGCTCAAATTTAATCACGTGATCAAATGAGGAATGTGACACATTGGATGAAGCCATCTGGCTACACTTTGTAGAACTTAGGACTTTGGGAGAAGTACTTGACTTCCATTAGTACGGGAGTGTACCCACAAAGAAATAATTTTTCACCTGGCTCCAACATTTTTCCCTCCAAACGATAGCCGGTAATAGAAAAATCTTACTTTATTAATCATGACATCAAAATGCTTCGCAGAGGCAGGAACAGGGCTGTTTTTGACGTAATTAAGGAGATTCAGACTTCGTGCTCCTCTTCTGGTTGTGTGATAACTCAAAACATCTTCGTCATTGTCTCCATAAGCATAGATGACTTTGGATGTACCAATCTGCAATGAAAGAAACGCTACTGGGTACTGCAACCACAGGGAAACCAGATTAAATGTTAACCGTTGCATTTATTGTTTGATAGTCTATATTATTTTTCATTAACTTTGTTATTTGGTAATTTCTTTTATTTTCTATCATAGTCTATGTTTCTATGTAGCTCCATTTCTTATTCATTTTCCGTGACCTCTAATGTGCCGCGCAGCTTAATCTATATCATTTTTCATTGAAGGAAAATGAATAAGAAATGGAGCTACATAGAAAGAGAAAATTACCAAATAACAAAATCAATGGAAAATAAGATAGATTATCAAACAATAAATGCAACGGTTAACATTTAATCTGGCTTCTCTGTGCTGCAACAACTGGTTAAACAAATACTTACAAGAAGCATAGGTTCCAAATCTTTGAATCTACGAAAAAAGGCGGGTGTAAAATTCATTGACTATTTCTTTACACTGAATGACTTGATAGAAACTTTAGCCACTTTTCTACGATTCTACCGTTGGACTTTTCAGAAATCTTGAATATTTGTCGAAATTAAAGCCTATTTTATATGTGAGCTAATTTTATGGTGTGACGTCATCAAACATCTAAATCACCAACCAGAAGAGTGAAAGAGTTTTGCTTGATACCATATTGTAGGCATACATCAACTATGGTTTTCTTGAAAATTTTTTGATCTTTCGTCAACAGGTTTAGAAATTACGATTGTTTAAAGTTTTTTTCGAAAATTTTCATGAAGTCTTAAAAAGGAAGAAAAACGCTGTAATTCTGAAAATATTGAAGATTTCAGAAAAGTCCAACGGCAGATTTACTGTAAAATAGCTCAAGTGTCTTTGAAGCCGTTCAGTTCAAATCGATAGGTCATGGAATTTTACACCCAGTTTTTCAAAGATTTGAAACCTATGTTCTTACGAGATCGTTTTTCAAGAATTCCTCAGCCATATCAAATTTGGAACGGAATCGTCATATTTTGCCAACATTTGTTGGTATGGTCGTACATTTTTCCGAAGGAGGTTTACATGATGAAAATTCTTATCTATTCTCAATCTCGTCCCCAGAGTGAGTTCGTTGCTCTACCTCTACTCTGGGATACAAGAGGCCGTTCGGAAATCTAATTGTCTGCTCACCATTTCGGGCCGTAACTCCGATTTGCGTGGGATAAACGACCTCGGCATGTTAAAATTCAGCTTAAAACGACATTCTTTACCTTTATCGACCACCATTTGCAATTTATTTGCGAAATTCGAAGAATAACGAGCCATTTCATTTTCGAAGCTGCGGTGAAAGTTTCTCGAATTTACAACTTAGGCCCATTTTCGCTCCAAACAAATCGATCTTATTTTCACATTAAACATACTTACCAACGCCAGATTATTGCTCAAATACCTTCAAAAAGGTTGAAATAAAGTCCTCGAAGTATTTGTTTTTAATTTCTCAATTCATTTTCACCAGAATTAGTGCTAGAGCAACGGCCATTTTCCACCGCTTACCGTTGCCTAGCCAACGGTTAAATCCATAATGGCTTCCAAATGCACACAGATTCTGGGCGCATTTCATCTTAGTGTACCAGGGTGATCCATTCTACCTACACACTACTTTATAACATTACACGATACCACGGCTAGCAATAGGCCTTGACTACTCGGTGGTCGTTTTCATTGGAAATGGCCATTATATGCCAAATAAATTCTGTTTCTAATTTGTTTCATTCCATGATGGCGGTATTTTTATACTTGGCCTTGTGATTCTTTTCTACAAATGTCTTTTACAGTTTCAATAATCAACATAAAATATCAAGCAAAAAATGCATAAAGGAAAACTCAAACCTAGTTTTTCCCGGACTAGCATGAAATTCTGCCACCAGATAACTGAACAGGCATAGTATCAACGTAGCCAAATATGTACTTACCGGAATGTCCAAGTCCTTCGAATCACACGTGACTAACTTTCTTTTGAACTCAAGTACTGTCACCCCATTCGATTCTGATCCACCAACCAACTCGTAGTCCTGTTGGGTGTCCTTGATTGGCTTAGTATTTCTGGTAGTAACCCCGTGGAAATCCTGAAGAAAAAACAGTATAACAAATATTTCTTAGAGTTTTGTAGAAACTTACACAATTTGAGCTGCATTTCGCCATACCACTTGTCAAAGTCTCAACGCACTCTCGATGTCTCGATGTCAGTTCTCAACTAAATTTACCTGGTAGCATCCATAGGAGAGGGGGGGGGGCTCTCTCCTCGATTAATTATCCTATTGAGAGAGCTCCTCCTTTAAGGAATTACCTGCATACAATTTATTTAGTTCCTCCTTTACTTGTATCTGTATATTGTACCAATTTTTCTGTATCATTGTATTAATTTTCCGTAACATTATGATCTTTTAAGTGAAGCTATTTGTTTGTATTGTTAGAACTATACATTGTACGTAGAGAACTTAATTGATATGAAAGTGAAACTGATGCAACGCTTGACTCTGGCTGGGTAGGGGGGCTATTGCCTTTCATTAGTATCGGGGGTGTGTACTCAAAGAAACGATTTTTCAAGTGGCTCTAGCATTTTTCCTTCCAAATTACAGGCGGTTTAAAGCGTACATAACAGCCTTTCTAACTGAATGGGAAAGAATACCGCTTTGACAGCTTGTGTGATATGCGTCTCTGCATGGGCTGGTACACATATGCGTTTCAAAGACCAACATTGCGGAACCGGGTCTGGAAAAAATTGTATCAATGCACATCCCTTTGGCAAATTATACTGCCAATCGCCCCCGGGCGCTCGACAAGCTAACCAGGGGCTTGATTCCCTGCAAGGGACCCCAACGATGTAACTTAGCTATCAGAAAATCCGGCAAGTTTCACCTGTATGTACTAAAACTTTACCCGTATTTTTCTATCGCAAACTGAGAATTTGGGTCAGAACTGAGGGCTTCTTAAAGCTATCAGATTTTGAGTTCTCAGAGCTTCCTACAAGTTTCTTAAAGGCTTCATTACAATCTTCATGTTCACTACCTGTTTTCTTGTGAACATTTCAAAGCAAGGATTTTTCAGCCCTTTCCAATGTTAAGACATTACTCAAGTATCTTCTGAATACTAAGATACAAGGAAACAAGTGCAAATATATAAAAATATGCCATGGATTTCCTTTATCAAATGAGTAGTTTCTTAAGTTATATTTTCCCAGTACTGGAGTTTCTTAATTTGCGATCTGAGAGTTGCGTTTCTTATGAATAAGTAGTTTCTTATACAACAGATTCGTTTAGTGGCAGATCTAATGGTTGCTGAAAAGTGAAACTGTTTCAGCACTCTTGGCGTGATCTGCCATGCTATCTGCTAAAAAGCTATGTAGCAACATGAGTACGTATTGAATCACAAGGAAGATCATTCTCAGCCTTGTTGCTTTCAGTTGTCTACCTACTTCGGAAACTGCTGTAAATCTCCGCGTATAAGAACCTGCCTTTTTGAGAGCCAGGCTGAATCAGGAATCAAGTTACTTATATTTATCTCATATGAAAGTTATTAAAAGTTCCTATGTAAAGGCTACTTGTTTGCAAACTTTTTAAAGATCCTAAAAGGTGAAGGTGAAGTTGCATTTTTCAGCGCCAAGCGCTGGGATCGCAGAAATAGAGCAGACCTAAACATTTCACCAAGATGCATGGCGTTCTTTACTCGAATTCCTATAGAATCGACAAAAATTTACAATCTGAGCGCGGTGTATCATGGTAAAAGTTCCTCGCCGCCATCTCTAGCGTAATCGTCTCCTATAAGGTGCATCATTCAGAAAATACAGCCTGCAGGTTATTATTTTTGAAGGTTCTTGTATGGGGGGGGGCTGTTTTGTAAACGCAGAAACCGCTTCCTTGTTTCTGAATCCAGGCTAAACTTTATCATGGTTATCTTCCTTTTAAGCTCATCGTATAGCTGAGCGAGATTTTACCCTTTTCAATGACAGAACTTTAACGCACTGCGCGGAGAAAACTAGCAACCATAGGTAAAATCATTCATTCTGGAAATAGCTGTCAAGACGGATTCTAGACAAGAAAATCTGGACCCATTTGTCAGTCTCCCTGATAGAGGATATTGTATAAGTGCGGGCATGTTTATATGAGCCCGGCAAACAGGCTGGCTCCGTATTAGCCTGCGTGCAGAATTAACTATTGTGGAGGAGTTTTCGGGCGAAAAGGAAAAGGTAAATGCGCTTTTCCTTTTTGCCCTGAAACTCCTCCACAATATAAAGTCTACACGCAGGCTTGCTCCGTATGCGAGATCTCACTACCTTCATTAGTATAACTGAATTTTATTTATATGGAGAAGCGAGCCAGCACGGTAAACGAGATCTGACTGAAAATTGGAGAGACGTCGGTAGGTGGGATGAATTGTCCTTTATAAACACTCCATCTCGGCTACAGAGACAAAAACGACTTTACTGCTCATGCGCTTCTCATTTAAGCAA
Organism: Aurelia sp. 4 Dawson et al 2005; assembly: GCA_964019985.1. NCBI lineage: Eukaryota > Metazoa > Cnidaria > Scyphozoa > Semaeostomeae > Ulmaridae > Aurelia > Aurelia sp. 4 Dawson et al 2005. The sequence continues at coordinate 24,589,409 of OZ026494.1, forward strand.
ATAATGGGCACCTGTCAGTTTAAGCATGTGGCCAATTACTGTCTCAGTCAGCAGGCTGGAATATCTCCATATAAGCACTGCAGCAGAATCAGCTCAAATTACCCGAAAACATTCAAATTTTTAAGAGAATGATAAAACAATGGGGTGGGCCAACTTGCAACTGTAATATCTGTAGCTAGCACCGAAATATGCATATTACATAGATATAGACTGATAGTAGTTTAAATATTCGATTTAGATTAGTTTCTACTAAATTAATTTTAGAAGCTAGAGTGAGATCGAATAAAAATAAGATGACAACAACAACAGCTTGGTTACCTAGCCAGTCCATTTGCCGGGCTCATTTGAACAGACTCCAAAGATGGAGAAAATCCTTTTCCTATGGCTGAAATCTGAAACGATGACACAAGATATGCTAAATTTGTGACAGGTTTGTCGTGTCATTTGTAATCTTTATAATCTTCATAGTAAGGCAGAAATGGAGGTGATGGCTCAGAATCAAGTCTGGAGGATTTTTGTGGGATTCTTGTGGGATTTTGGGGAAATTTATTTCCTTGTGTAATATAAAAGAGAATCCGTGATTTTAGTGACATCCTGTTGGAAACACAGGACTGAGGTAACAAGTCTAATTTGGGCTGGTTGAATAACGGAAATATCTGAAGATAGACGCATGTGTCGATGATCCTTTTATGGTTCAGGGAATTGTGACTTGTTTGATCATTACACGTATTTTTATGAGAAACAGCTTATCAGAAACAGTAGGCTCAATTTTTCAAAAGTTAAGAAAAACCTAGCCTGCGTGCAGACTTTGGTTACTGGGGAGGAGAGAAAAGAAAGAAACTTGTAGTTTCTTTCTTTTCTCTCCTCCCCAGTAACCAAAGTCTGCACGCAGGCTAAGAAAAACCCTCCTTGAATTTAAAAAGCTAAGAAGCTTTTGTAATTTGCACTCGCAAATGCTTGACACTGCAGAACAGAAAGAGCAATTGATTTGGCATTGTTGTGAGTGCAAATTACATTACTGCTTGTTTTGGGGCCTTACTTAGTAATTTGGAAGCCCTTTTAAGTCTAACAAAAATAGATTAACTCTGAATTTAAAATTAAGGCAGAGCATGTAAGAAACTTATTGTTGCAAAGTAGCCCAAAAATAGGGTTACAGTGAAAGCTCTATCAAGCCCCCGGTAGGCTTACTTAATTTTGAAAGCTTCTGAGGGAGAGGGGGCTCAAGAGAGGGGGGGTTTATTAGAGAGAGGGGGCTTATTCACATGATCAAATGCTAAGGACATGTTTGGAAGTTTTTCTGTTGTTTTACCCCATATTTTGCCTCATCAACATACAATTTTATGGGTCAGATACATAAATGGAAAAAGTTTGGTAAATTCTGGAATTGAAATAAGGAGCGGCTTAATAATAGAGGCAGGAGGGGCGTATTTAAAATCTTGGCTCAGACAGGAGGGGCTTACACGTTTTTTTTTATATGAGAAAGTGGTTTATAAGAAACTAGTACTAAGAAGGCCAAAATTTTAAGAAACTCTAGTACTATGTCTGAGAAGTACTAAGAAAGTTTTCAAAGTTAAAGCACGGATATTGTGGCAAATAGATCGTTGAACATTTATTCCTAAGCAATATTATCGAACCATTTCTATTTTCAACATAACAGAAGACTGTTTATTCCTTTAAGATGTTTTAAATGCCAAGAAACATATCTGGTGCAGTGTTAGCGACCACATTGATAATCCTGCATTCAGAAAATAAGAAACCAATTAAGAAACTTTTAGTACTGAAATGGACGAATTTTCATGTGAAATTAAGAAACTTTTAGTACTATGGCCTGATCCAAATTTCTTACATAAAAAAAACGTGTATTAGAGAGGGGGCTTAAAAGAGAGGGGGCTTAATAGAGCTTTTACGGCATGCTCACACAGGCGTTATGCTGCCGCTGCTATCTATATGCTGCAGAGGAAATTTCTTATTGTTCTACTACGATGGAGGTTCAGGTTTCACACTGCCTCACTGCGGCAGTGGGTAATGTTTTCCTCTTCAGAGGTATAAAAAGCTGGGACCATAGAAGTGGCTGCAACAATCAAGCATGACTGGGACGTCCAGTATGGTTTGATGATTGATACATCATAAGATAGAAAGGATCATGGTCAAAATTTCCTTGACACGATATTTACAGCAATCAGGAGATCGTCTATTGCTCTGCGCAAACTTTGTTGACAAATCAAAAGAACAAAAGTGCCACATCAGCTCTTTATTTGCACTTTGCTCCATGACTTCACTTCCTTCCGCTATGACACTGCATTTTCGCTTCACCTGTTACCTACGCATATCTTTTTTGCACAGATTTAAGAATTTGGGCCAGTCATGAAAGTGTCGTAAAGCATCAGATTTTCAGTACCCCACTTTTCTTGTAAGTTTTTCCATGACGATTTATATGTTCACCCCCTGTGCCCTCATCAACATTTAGGAACAAAATTTTTACAGGCCTTTCCAGTCCTTTCACATTAAGTAGTTTCTCAGTGATATGATACAGGAAACAAGTGAAAATAAACTAAAATTATGCTAGGATTATCCTTTCTAAAAATAGTTTCTTGAGCTATATTTCCCAGTATTGGAGTTTCTACGGATTTCGGCGATCCGAGGGTTCAGTTTCTCGTAAGCAAGTTCCTTCTCGCAAAAAAATAGTTGTAGAGAATAAAAGTTCCCGCAAGAATTTGTGCAGAAAGCTAGAAATAACCGTGAAAACGTGGATAGGCTGCAGATTTAGAAGCAAATAAACGGAAATTTAAATTCGAGAATATAATCGGATCCTCCAATGATTATATTTCCTTTTCCTGGCGTATGTCTTCACTTATGACTGTGCTTAGGATATCGGTACCAGCGTCCAGAGTTCTTGCAGTTCTTCGCTTGGGTACCCAAGGGTGCTTCAATCAAGAACTGTTTGCAGGCTTCTTTCTTGCTGCCAAAGCCATAGACGTAGGAACCGGGGGGCACTGGGGGCACGTGCCCCCCAAGATTTTGCAATATACAAAGAAGTACCCTTTTCTTTTTTAGAAAATGCCCCCTTTTACTTTAGAAAAAAGTGCCCTCGAAGCGTCGTGCCCCTCCAAATTTGAGATGCTTCCTACGTCCCTGGCCAAAGCAAATCCTTAGTTCACGCACATCCTGGAAAGAGGAGAGGGGCAGAATGATTCAAGCATAATACATACCTCGATGTGGGCTTTTCCTGATTTATCGACCCATCCAACACACATATCTGCTCCTTTCATGTTTCCAGCGAGTCCTTTCGAAATTCCAAAACCAACCCATCCTGTTGTGTTTACTTCTACTGCAAAATGGATAGCTTTGTCGACATCTTTCACACTCCAGTATACTTTGAACTTCTCGTTTACGTCAAGGTATGCGGCATGGTCGTATTTTGTAGATAGTTTTGGTCTCACAATGGCAATGAGATTGCTGAAAATGGCAAGGAACGTGATAAATTTCCTGAGAGACATAGCCGGGTGAGGCAAAGAACCAACAATGCGCTGTTAGGCGGTTGCAGCTTTGACTTGCCGTGTCCAAATATGTGACAAATCTTACGAAAATAAAACCATTGTTCTCTGAAAACTTTTCTTCGTAGGGGGTAACACTGCCCCAGTGGGTGACGTACAGATTTCTGAGTTCTGTCATCGAGAAGTATAGCGTTGTCCACAATACCTGGCCTAAATGTTCCCAAATGAATAGATCTATTTCGTTACCTTGCTTGTCTTTTTTCGTCTCTTTCTTGTTTGGGAGACGAAGACGATACGTTTTGATATGGGCCTAGATTTCGAAATGTACCCGATGGGCCTAAATGTACCCGATGCAGGACCGCCGAGAGGGGGGGGTAGCCGGGGCAACTGCCCCGGGGCCCGGGCCCCACCAGGGGCCCATAAAAATTAAGCTTTGTTTTTCCATTGTGTGTTTTTGTGATATTATCGAACTGGGCCCCGCAAGGGGCCCGGAAGAATCAAACTTTCATCTTGTCCGTTCCACTCTGCATTGATATCACGGGCCTCAGTTCATTCCATTAGCAATAAACTTTGTGTCGTGACAACAAACCAAATCGTAGCGTTACATCATCCGTAATTCGATGCGTATTTTGACGTCATGCTTTTGGGCGGTAATTTGTTGTTACGTTGTAATGACCTATACTTTGGTTTCTTTCGTATTCAACAGTTGCTTTAATTGCTTTTGGAAAGAGATTGATCAACGATGACGAAATTGAATATTACAAATAGCTCCTTAAAAGGAATAACGTTTGGACAAAAATAGCCACTTTTTAACATAAAAGCTTGGCAGTCATCAATAGCTTCAGATTAGATTTGGAGACCTTCTTGAGAGAACAGCACAGCAGAAAATCGAAGCGGATATGTCCTTCTACCAACACAAGTCTGGTGCTCAGAAACGACGAGAAAAGGAGCAAAGGGATAAAGAAACAAGGAGAGGTGCACTGACGTTATTTGATGTTGGTGTTAAAAAGCAAGCTCAACCTGAAAAAGAAAGCCCCGGCCCTGGCCCCGCACATGAAGAACAAGCTGGTCCTCAACCGACAGCTTCAGCTTCGCCAGAACTCTCAGAACCCGAACCCGATGAATCAATGTCTGGAGCATCTTTAGAAGCAAGCATAAATCAAGAGGAATCTGCATTCGCTCGTGGTGAAACAACCAAGCCTAGTCATTTTGGTTTTGACATAGGAATGTCTCCAGCAGCTCCTACAACACTGGAAATCGAAGAAATGATACGGAAAGGCCATCTACCACATCCACAGCAGTTTCCTAATGATATTACTGGCAGGAAATTTCCAACGTCTGTGCTGAAATTCAAACAACAGAATGGTGAAGTGAGTTCCAGACGATGGCTCGTGTTCAGCCCTGCTAAGAGTGCTTTATTCTGCTTACCATGCAGACTTTTCCCAAGTGCAGTGGACCAAGGATCATCCCAGTCAATCTTGGCTTCAGCAAATGGATGGAGCACAGCACAAAAATGGCGAAAGCTTTTCGACAGGCTTCCCGAGCACGAACACAGTACGGCGCACAAAAAATGCTACCTTGCCTGGCGAGAAGTGGAGAGGCGTTTGGAAGAATCTTCTGGAGTTGACATGCTCACTGACGAAAGAATTCTCTCAGAGGCTCAGAAATGGAAGAAGATTCTCACAAGAATCATTGATGTTGTTGTCTTTCTTGGTGAAAGAGGACTGCCTTTTCGTGGATCTTCACAAAGAATTGGTGACATTCACAATGGAAATTTCTTGGGTCTCATTGAGCTCCTTTCCCACTATGATCCACTTCTACGAGAGCATGTAACAAAGATTCAAGTATCCCAGGAAAAAGGTGAAAGACTTCAAGCTCATTATCCTTCAGCTTCATCCCAGAACGAGTTCATTGGTCTTTGTGCAGAGTACGTTCGCAGTCATGTCTTGGATGAAATCGATGATGCAAAATATTATTCAATCATGGTTGATGCAACACCTGATTCAAGTCATGTTGAGCAAACTACCTTCATCATCCGGTATTTGACGAGAGAGCTTCAAGAATTTGCTGTCCAAGAACGATTCTTGACATTTGTTGATTGCTGCAAGAAGACTGGTGTTCAAATAGCCATGTTAATCTTGGAAAGTTTGAAACAGTTTGGGATTCCAGTTGCAGACTGCCGTGGTCAAGGATATGACAACGCTGCAAACATGTCTGGCAAATACAATGGAGCCCAACAACACATCCTCACTGAAAATCCTTTGTGCCTGTATTCACCGTGCGCATGCCATTCACTGAATCTATGTGGAGCAGACTCTGCAGCTTGCTGTAAAGAAGCAGTGACGTTTTTTGGAATGGTACAAACTGTGTACAACCTATTTTCCAGCAGTCCGCAACGATGGTTAATACTTCAAGGAAGCATTGGATCCTCATTGCATGGCCTGTCAGGTACAAGATGGACGGATCGTGTGGCAAGTGTGCGACCGTTTGCGGCTCATCTTCCAGGTATACGTTCAGCTCTGGAGCAACTTCATACCCTGAATCTTACTCCTAAGACTGCCACTGAAGTTAACGCCGCCATAAGGTACATCTCTTCGTTTACTTGCATCCTAATGTCAGCAATATGGTTGAAGATTTTGGTAGCAATCGATCAAAGAAACCAGATCATACAAGCAAGGGAAGCAACCATTGATATAGAGGTCGCCAATCTTAAATCACTTGTCCACGACCTTAAAGATCTGCGCAGTAAATGGCCTCAAATTTTGAATGAGTCGAAGTTGGTTGCGGAAGGAATGCAAACTGATCCAAATCTTCCTGCCAAACGAAAGACGAAAAGGAGATCATTCTTTGACGAGACACAAGAAGAGGTCTCTCCAGAAGGCGGTGCAGTTGAATCTGTGGAAGAAGCAACATTTAAACGTGATGTTTTCTATGTCATCGTCGATGCAGTCATTGCTGGCCTTTCAACACGCTATGATGCTGCATACAAAATAGATGGCATGTTTGGTTTCCTTTGGAGATATCTTGCCTTAACGGAGCAGCAAATTTCGGCAGCCTGTGCTATCCTGGCAAAGAAATACGAGGGTGATATCTTGCAAGATGAATTGAGAGAAGAAATGATACACCTAAAAGCAATTCATGCCGCAAACTTTGGAGACGAATCACTAAGTCCATTCAGCCTCTTGAACAAAATCAGCAAATTCAAGCTTGGCGAGATATTCCCAAACGTATGCATTGCCTTGAGGATATTTTGTACATTGCCAGTTACAGTTGCTTCAGCAGAACGATCTTTCAGCAAGCTCAAGCTCATCAAAAACTTTTTGCGGAGTACAATGACACAAGAAAGATTGAACGACTTAGCTATTCTAAGCATCGAGAGCGAACTTACGCGAAAAATTGACTTCAGTAGCGTAATTAATACCTTTGCACTAAAAAAGGCTCGCAAAGTGAATCTATAGACATTTTAGGACTTCTTAGCGCTCAATAACGAACGTGCCGGCAAAATTCTTTGCCTATTTGACAATACACAGAAAATGACCTACAAATGTCTTGTTTAACATGATTTCATTTCTTGCAGTTAAACGGTTTACTTAGACGTAGACTATCCACAAAGACCTTTTAGCTACTCCAGAAAAGATATTTATACGACCTCGAGCCATATTTCACACATTTTTATGCAAAAGGCTCGGTTGAGTTGGAGCACCTTTAACCATAGTGAACATTTGAAAATTCTCTCGTTCGATTCAGATTCTTGTTTAGAATAGCTAAAAAGGTCTGTTTGAGAAAATATGGAATAGGTTAGATCACCGATAATATATTTGTACTATAACTATTCTGAAGATGTCGATGCATTTTGATTAAAGTAGAACGTAAAAAAAGCAATGACTAACAAATAGCTTTGCCAAGGCATAGGGTTCTGGATTACTATAAAAATACGAGTGAGGGACTCCTACTAAGATAAGATACGCCGTGTTCTACCAAAGAAACGTTTAGGATTCCAACTTAGAATGCGCGGGAGTGCACCGTCTCGAATGCACTTTTTGTTGTCCTGCCCTCCTTTTGAAGTACCATGTAGAGATCTTCTCACAGGAGTTTCTGCGTTATTACAAACACTTCGACATCGCATCTTTCAAACAAGTTCCTAATTCAGATTTTAATGTATGGTATCGTAGAAAAGATTTCCCCGATTGTCCAAACAAACATATTTTCCTTTAACTTCGTGTTTGATCTAGAAAATTTTAAACTCGGTTTTAAATCACACAGCCACCACGGCCCCTTTATTAGGTGTGCTTCCTTTTGTAGCAGTTACGGGTAGCTTGATGTCCCTTTTCTATTTTCATGTGATAGGATAATAGTCATGAAATAGACATAGTTTTTGCTCCCAGTGGCCTTGCCCTAGTTATTAAAAAGTACCCTACAAGGAGAGTAATTTAGCAATACGTACTGTAAGTTTTAGACGGAATGTAAGAAAATGCATGGGAGAATAATGCGTTAATTTATTGCAAAGTTGTTTCGTTAAATCATCTTGAGACTAAGCAAAAGGAACTATTGCTCATGCCATTGCTGATGTTTTCGAAAAAATACACTCTGTTAGAAAGTTAAAACTTTTTTATAAATGTTCTTAATATGCATTTGAACAAGAAATCTCAGGGAAACATTGTGTGGCACTTCAGTCTCAACATCCGACAAAAAGATCCACTACAATTTTTAAATTCTGGAAATTATGTTCAGTGCAAGTGTCAAGCAAGGGGCCCGTGTCCATAAGCTGCCCCGGGGCCCCGGCCTCGCTCTCGGCGGCCCTGACCCGATGTGGTACTGAAATGTATCCGATGTACCCGATGTACCCGATGTACCCGAAATGTACCCGATGGGGTACTGAAATGTACCCGATGGGGTACTGAAATGTACCCGATGTATGTTGCCGGGCTCTGAAGTTATGACCTGAAAACTTTTTTTTTTAATGAAAAGGTATCTAGGCCAAGACGGCCTCTAACCTACTTACAACGAACATAACTTTAACTATGGAATGCAATTAATTAAACAAAAAAATCAATTGTTCCAACAAACATAACTGTAAGCTAATTTACATGATGACAGCTACACTAGTAAAGATGAATGTTGCACGTTTATTGCAAGCTAGATTCAGATTTCAGTTTGAATCATTTTAATAAAAAAAGCTGCTACTAGATTTAAACAGTACTTGCCCTCTTGACTCAATAGCCAGATAAATCTATTCAACGCATTGAGTCGCTTTACGTTTGGATATACGTTGGCTATTTTGGTTTCGAGACATTTCTTTTCGTCTTGAAACTGTGGGCAAGAAAAGACGAAGTGGACTTTATCTCCAAGAACTTGCCTTTACAATGCCTGTTAGATCTCGGTATTTTATTTTTACCGAACCGTCTGGCTTCTGTTTCAAGGTTATGTGCACTCATTCGTAATTTTGAGAAACATTGTCTCCTTTTAAAGTCATTTATTACGTCTAAATATGTTTACTGACTAAATATGTTACCTAAATATCAATACTGAAAAAAACTGAAGAATTTTGTGTTGGCAAAGATGGCAACGATGAATGGAAGACCATAAATATCTTGGAAGTATTTTAGACACCGAAAAAGACATAAAACGAAGGAAAGGACTATCGATTGATGCCTTCAACAAATATGAAAAAATCCTCTGTAATAGACAGACATCCATAAAACTAAAAATAAGAACGCTTAATACATTTATATATCCAATGCTGCTTTACAATTGCGAAATCTGGACCTAAACCAAAAAATTGGAAGAAAGTCTCGATATCTTCCAAAGAAAACTGCAACGTAGGATGCTACACATCAAATTAACGGATAAAATAAGAAATGAAGAAATATATTAAAGATCACATCAGACACCCATCACAACCGAAATAAAGAAACGGCGATTAAACTGGCTTGGGCACATGCTGAGGTTGCCAGAAAGAACACCAGCAAAACTAGCTTTCAGAGAACATTTGAAAAAAGCGAAGGGTCATCGAGGAAGACCAAAACAGACATGGATCAGACAAACAAATAAAGACCTGAAACCAATAAATAAAACAGTGGATGAACTAACTGAAAACGATTATGAGCGAAAGGAATGGAAGAAAACAGTGGCAAGGCTAATGTCTTGAATAAGACGGAAAAGCCAGTAAGAAGAAGAAGAAGAAGAAGAAGAAGAAGAAGAAGAGAAATATGTTTCGAATTTGAAAACCGACTTTATCTGGGCATAAGTACAAAGTTTTTTGTCCAGCACTAAATGATCATTGAGATTTGACAAGGTTTGGCTTTCAAAGAAGCATCTAACTTTTGACTTGATAGCAGAGACGTTATCACTTGGTAAAATATCATATCTGGCTTGCAATTCACGAACTTTGGAAACCCAGGTAACAAAACCTAAGTCAGCAGCTTCACATAGGAAGCGAAAGGATTTACAGGCGAGTCGATGTGGCTCAGAGACATTCAGTAATTGCAATCTTGCAAAGAATTTTAGCACGCAGACGTGTGTATTCGATTGAAGGGAATTTCTTCCTAATTCAGCATAGATTGCGTCGGCACAAGTTGTTGAAAACAAGTTCGAAGATCAAGACGGCCTTGTAACAACTCATCAAGCAGCATCGATCTGGGAACTAGTTCTCAGGCCATAACTTTCAGAGCGCGGGACAGTTCGAAATTTAGGCCCATATGAAACCGTCGAAAGCAAGATCTTCCGCTCCCAGTAGGTAAGAGAAGATAGCTTTTAAAGGAATACATGATATATTCAATGGATTCGCGCGATGCTTTCTAAATGTAAATAAACAGTGACGTGGTGGCTCAACATTGGCTGGGGGGCACAACCACTTTTGGGCCTCCCTAGATAACTGTGACTGTTCTTTATTGTACAATTTGCCATGGCTATTCAAAGGTGGTTCATTCTAGACTAGGGTTTGAAACTGAATAACTATATGCTTCTTTTATAATCCGGTTGTAATGGTAGTCAAACAGGTTGGCATGGGCCTAATTCTTTTCGAGAGCAGAGCGAGCGAAAATTTTTGAGACCATGCTCTTCATATCGTCGGAAAATGCTTCCTGATGAATTTACCATGTTACTGTGAAGAAGGAATATGAAATTGAGAGGCTTCTCGGGGAAAATTTTGCAAATAGAGTATCGAAATCTCGAAGACTATGAAGTAAACTGATAAAACTTAATGATTCCGCTTCGTTCTCTTTTGGATAGTTAGCGACAGCAGACACTCATCTTTATGCCCAAACTCTTGTTATTCCTGCTATGCACCTGTACGTGAGTCATCTGGACCCACTTTTCTGTCTTATCTAGCGCTTCTAAATCCCGCCAAGAAAATGGGACTCTCAAGTAAATTTTCAGGATGAATAACGCGATACACACGCTAACGTTCAAGTAGAAATGGTATCGAAGTCCTACACTCCCATCCTTGATACCGAAGCCCATTGCATCTTCCATTCAATGACCCCACATGCAACGGGCTTACTTATGTTGAAATCAATCGCAAGATCTTTGTTATGATATTTTTCTGGCTTGGCTTGATTTAAAGCTTAGTTCACATTGGAAATAAACGCCTTAAATAGGATAAAACGTGCGTTCTCAAAACACATTTAAATGTGTTTCTGATGAGCTATTAATGTGCTACCATGTCCCTATCGAACTGTTCAATTTCTAATTCCATCAAAAGATCTTCAAAGGCCCGTAGAGGCAAAAATATCTCCCATACTTTCTTCTGTCGCATATGTGCACACGTGAGTTAGTGTGAATCGAGCTTCCGGGCATTTGGCGCCCCCTCAAAACGCTGGGTGCCTTCAGCGCCACCATCCTCTCACGTCGCTAGGGGGGGCACGTGCCCCCGGCCTCCCTGGCCACCAAGCCACTGTGTAAATCACACAGTCTGTTATCATGCATGGTGTCCCAGAAACGGCAGAAAATACCGAAAATATATATATTATCGGTCCTTTTTACGCCGAACCTAATTTAACGCCGGCCGTCTTTACGAAGACCCTATTTCCACCAGTCCCAAAAAATTTGCTTGAGCACCATATAGGGCCGTGTTTCACGCCACTCAAACGAGGGCGCCGAAGGCACGGCAGCCCTAGTTGCCCCGATGGTGAGGGAGCAGCACGGGGGAGGGGCAGAAAGTGCCCTTTTCAAACAAACCTTTCTCGTGTACCCACTCTATCTGAAACTTTTGGCCTCTTGGCTTCTGCAAATGCCATCCATACCTCTATCAAAAAGATGGTTTGCGGGGCTCGATTTGTAAACGAGTAGAAAGAGTTGATGAGTATTCGTCAGAATTGCTAGGATAAGAAAGTTCCCGAGAAACGCTGAAAAGTGAATTGGAGAGTTGTGTGTCAGTTCTCCAATTTGCAGTGCATTTTTCAATTGGCTACCCCGCCGCTTCGTCTTCCTTCCGGCGCCTCTGCTCAAAGAGCAATTATTATCATTATCGCTATTATATCATTATCGTTATTATTATTAATATTATTATTATTATTATTATCATTAGTACTATTATTGTTGTTGTTGTTGTTCATTTATTTATTAATTTCTTTAGAGCAGGCGTTGGAGGGATAACATGCAGTAAAATTGAGGTTGTTCAGTTATTTAGAGGGATAAGATGCAGCAAGTAAGAGGGCAACATCATGTCGTTGGAGGGGTAACCCCAGTAAATTTGGGGTTATTCAGTAAAGTAGAGGGATAACATCGTATCGTTGGGGGGCTAACATCAGTAAGAGCGGGGCTATTCAGTAACTGAGGGGGATAACAAACAGTGCGATAGAGGGATAACATCGTGTTGATAGAGGGATAACATCAGTATAGTAGGGGTTGTTCAGTATTTTGCGTGGATAACATTGTGTCGATAGGGGGATGACATCAGATATTTTAGGGTTGTTCAGTTACATAGAGGGATAACTTGCAGTAAGGTACAGTGATGAACCTGTTACCTAGGGGAATAGGAATTCTTTAGGAATTCTTAATGTGTTATTGAAAAAATCGGGGGTCATGTGCAGTGAACAGCACTCCGGATAAACATGAACTTTGGCTCGAACACCGTCACGCCGTGGAGTAGTTTGCAACGTCATAAATGCATGGTTGTAAATGGATGAAGAATTTTGTAAATATTTGCTGCAAGCAGCGCAAACAAGAAGACGTCAGAAAGCCTTCGCGATGGAGGTGATCAATTTGATCCTTTCATCAATCTTATTGCACCAAAGGGGAGACCGAAGTGCAGGAAAGGCCTTGCTGAGGAATTCGAAAAAATTAACCCTGTAGACACAGAATCGGCCTTGAAAATGGTCGAGATGCAACATGGGAATCAAATTCTGTGGTTGTTGCCTGGAAATTGGTTCAAATCGTGGCTTCTATTCTCCAGACAGTGGCAAGACAAGCATAAACTTCGCTGTGCCATCAGACCAGTTCATTCAGAACCACACGTTTTTCTTTCGATATTTCATGAAACTTGGATCAGGCCATAGTACTAAAAGTTTCTTAATTTCATATGAAATTTTGTCTATTTTAGAACTAAAGTTTCTGAATTGGTTTCTTACTTTTTGAATGCAGAATTATCAATGTGGTCGCTAACACTGCGGCAGATATGCTTCTTGACATTCAAACCATCATAAAGGAATAAACAGTGTTCTGTCATGTTGAAAACATAAATGGTTAGATAATATTGCTCAAGAATAAGAGTTCGACGATCTATTTGCTATTATATCCATGCTTTTAGCTGTGAAAAGTTTCTTAGTACTTCTCAGACATAGTACTAGGAGGGGTACTTCGGGGTTTGCGGTATTGCGGTATTGGGTGTCATTTCTGCGCGGTATTGCGGTATCAAGGAAAAAAATTTGCGGTATTGAGTTTTTACAGCGCGGTATGCGGTTTCGTCATATATTAGCATCCAAAGTTCATGAAATACCATTTTCGTGACAAGGAGCCCAGTATCTTCGAGACGAATTCATGGAGGAAAGGAAAACAGAGGAGAATGTGTATTCCCTTTGTCTTTCTCCACCTGTTCAACCTAGGAATAGACATCATGCGGAGGAGAGAAATTTATTTTTCATTTAAAACTTTAGGCGACAAAAATTTACCAAAGACGAAATATTTGCCATTTGAATCAAAACCTTATTTTTGTTTTTGAAAGTTTTCTTGCCAACTCATGTTGCATTTGAATTCATTTGCACTAGATCTACCAACAACTATGCTACTGTTAAATTTGCTAAATTTATAGATTTAGCACAATGAGTTCAAATTAAAAGTTATTTTCAAACTTTGTACTACAAATTATTTGTTTAGATCTTTACATTAATGCTCAAGAGCTTTGGGTCAAGCATTGATCCGTGGCAATTTGCATGTAGCTTTTGAAGGTGTCGTGTCGCAGTGGTACCATCCTCTGACTTCGTAGCCGGAACGGTCAAGCAGACAGTGCTCTATCTCAGGTAGAGCTCCACAACTTGAGCGTCATGATAGGGGGTCGTGGACTCGTTTACGCCTTCTCTACCCCTGTGGTCCCAACGCTTGTCACTAAAAACCAACACTTGTACAGTCATGTTCGTCTTAATGAATCTCTGACCCTCAATTTTAACTTACTGTTTTCAGTTCGGTAACCAAAGCATTATCAAGTAATGTAAGTTTTCTGATATTCCACAAGCTTTGTATTTCAGGGCCATTATTGCCTTGTGGCAGATCAAATGAACGGCTGCTTGGAACGACTATCATGTTGATAACTATCTTTCACCCAAGATAAGGCTCAAATCCTTACTGGTTCTCAGAACACGCGGAAATCATCCAACCTCACGAAAATCAGCCAATGGCATCCCCGCTTCAAACCCCTTGAGACAAAATCAGTCGTTTGTGATGAAATTTCTAGTACCCTCACAAAAACTGAAATGGATGCTCAAATATTGCAGTTATTTAAGATATTTTTTGATAAATCGGTTGCAGAGATATCCGTCCAGAGTTGTTTACATGTTTAGGCAAATATCTTATTTGGAGCCGGAGCTACGAGCGTTTACCGGCCAAGAAAAAGTGACCTTTCTTCGAAAATTCAAATAAATTGCTAGAAAGAAGATATATCGACGAAAATTTCACAGATTATGTACATTAGCCTGTGCAATAACCCAGATGTATTTGTTTTCCTAAGATTTCCATATATTTGACAAATTTCAGCGATTTCCAGCAAGCAATGCAAATGGGCCTACGCTCATCGTGGGTAGAAACCCATTCTTGGGTCTGGAATCGACCAAACATACAAGCCTGAGCAAGATAATTCACTCACCGTTAACTCCAGCACCCATTTGAGCTCATTTATCCATTAGATTTGGGTTAACTTCGACAAAAAGCGAACAGATTTGTGCAAATTTGAAGAAGCTTCCACGTTCCATGTTATGTCGACAAATGCAACAACTCTCCACTGTTGGCGAACACGCGAGGCAGTCTGGTATTGTGACTCAAGCGTGGTATAATGTCATTGCCCTCCTGAATATTCAAAATGCATTTGTACCTTGTTTGAAGCATGAAATACCATTGTTTTTGAAAACGTGCTTTGTACTGTAAAAAGATTTTTGACATTTTAAAGCATTCCCAGGGGAGTCATGACAAAATACTACTCTTCGACCATGACACAAGACTGTCTCGTATGTTTGTCAACAGAGGAGAGTTGTTGCATTTTTATCGACATAACATGGAACTTGGAAGCTTCTTCAAATTTGCACAAATCTGTTCGCTTTTTGTCGAAGTTAACCCAAATTTAATGGATAAATGAGCTCAAATGGGTGCTAGAGTTAACGGTGAGTGAATTATCTTGCTCAGGCTTATATATTTGGTCGATTCCAGGCCCAAGAATGGGTTTCTACCCACGATGAGCGTAGGCCCATTTGCATTGCTTGTTGGAAATCACTGAAATTTGTCAAATATATGGAAATCTTATGAAAAAAAAACACATCTTGGTTATTGCCCAGGCTAATATACATGATCTGTGAAATTTTCATCGATATATCTCCTTTCTAGCAATTTATTTGAATTTTCGAAGAAAGGTCACTTTTTCTTGGCCGGTAAACGCTCGTAGCTCCGGCTCCAAATAAGATATTTGCCTAAACATGTTAACAACTCTGGACGGATATCTCTGCAACCGATTTATCAAAAAATATCTTAAATAACTGCAATATTTGAGCATCCATTTCAGTTTTTGTGAGGGTACTAGAAATTTCATCACAAACGACTGATTTTGTCTCAAGGGGTTTGAAGCGGGGATGCCATTGGCTGATTTTCGTGAGGATGGATGATTTCCGCGTGTTCTGAGAACAAGTTAGGATTTGAGCCTTATCTTACTTAGATGTAAAATCAATAATTCAATTGATCTTCCTTTTACAAAACCCATTGATATTGTGCTTGCCAGATCTCTATCGATGACGTGTTTGTTTATGCCCTCGCCCTTGATCCCCTCACATCCTTGATGGGAATACTTAATAGTGACAGAGGGGTATGATTTCCCCTTCTGGAACTGCCTTCTCTCTTTGGCGAAGATGTTGCACATTGTAAATCTCTGTCCATGACCTATGATAATCCTCTATGGAATCTTTAGCCAAATTGATTCTTTAGCACTAATGTTAACTTAGTCACGTGATTTTGGATGCTTGGTTCTCTTGTTTAACGCTCTTCTGACAATTGCCAGATCAAATTGTAATTCTAGCACAATGGATGATACATGGTGAAAGTGCTCATCTTCATCAGCAGGTTTTACTTAAATGTTCTATCTTCTCGTTCAATTGCACCTATATATGCACTGCTCAAGTCGAATCAAACTTTGAATTTTAAATATTTTACTGGAAGACAGTGATACAAAAACTATTATTTATCAATATAATTTCTTCCGTAAATTAATACTTTTCTGCATGCATTCAAAGTTGTAATACTTAAGAAAGCAGAAATTCATTTGAAAGCTGGCAACAGCGATCCAAGGACAAGCACATGGCGTTTATATGTAGTCTGGCTTCTAGCGTCCATCTCGCAACATAGCAGTAGTACAGTATACTGTATGAACAGCGTGGTTTTTCTTTTTCCTACCGCTTGCGGTATTTTGCTATTTTTCGATGCGGTATTGCGGTATTTGGCAACTTTTTCATGCGGTATTGTGGTATTGGGACCCCCCCCGAAGTACCCCTCTACTAGAGATTCTTAAAATTTTGGCCATCTTAGTACTAGTTTCTTATAATATAAACCAGTTTCTTATTAAAAACGTGTAGTCAATAATAATCTGAGAGAGCCACGTAACCTGCAACCTGGAGTTATCAAAGACCTAGTCAAGGCGATGCGAGATGAAAGATAATTTGTTGTTCCTTCAATGATGTTTATAAAAAATGTTAAGTAAGATATTTAGGACGAAAAGAATATTATTTTGTTCGTATCTAGTCGCATCCCAAGTTGTGGCCATCAATCCTCCGTCGTAGAATTAATGACCCTTTCAGGAGGAACAAGTTCTTGTCAATGTCACACTTTGCAATGCGATAGTGACAACAAATGTGAAGAAGGTGAATGAATGATAAATTTACCCAACTAACTAATGTTCCCAGCACACAACAACGCCCCTGACTCGAAAGCAAAAGACAATTTTGTCATCAGTGCACAAGATCCTTCTTTCGCATTGTTTGTTATCCCTGAGAAACAACACTAGCTTCAAATGGCCCTATTGACATGATGTTATCCCTCTACCTTACTGCAAATTATCCCTCTATGTAACTGAACAACCCTAAAATATCTGATGTTATCCCCCTATCGACACAATGTTATCCACGCAAAATACTGAACAACCCCTACTATACTGATGTTATCCATCTATCTACAAGATGTTATCGCTCTATCGCACTGTTTGTTATCCCCCTCAGTTACTGAATAGCCCCGCTCTTACTGATGTTAGCCCTCCAACGACACGATGTTATCCCTCTACTTTACTGAATAACCCAAAATTTACTGGGGTTACCCCTCCAACGACATGATGTTGCCCTCTTACTTGCTGCATGTTATCCCTCTAAATAACTGAACAACCTCAATTTTACTGCATGTTATCCCTCCAAGGACATCATGTTAGCCCTCTATCGCACCGAACAGCCTCGATTTTACTGAACAGCACCTACACTACTGCACTGTGAACTGGTTTGAATGAGACTTGAAGTTCAGGATTTCGGCCAAGAGCGGTCTTCAAACAAACGACAATAATTCGAGCGTTCTTCGTAACTCTGCTGATAATTCCTCCATTAATCGAAGCCAAGACTAGTCTACTCTGGTGGAGCTCAATAAATCCACCCAAAATACAATAATGTACACGTAGGAACTAAATGATACAGCCTTTTGCAAGCACTGCACATAAAGCCTAAAATAACAAAGTGCCATATCCTAAGGCATGCGAATGATTGAGCTTTCAGGACGACAAGAGCTTTCACAAGCCTCTGGCGCCTGCATCCTTGACTAAGTCTTACGAAGCCATAGCTGCTCTCTCTCTAAGTAACTAAGTTGCTCTTTATATACACTGTAATGTAAGAAAATAACAACATGACGTAACACAAAAGAAACCTAAAATATTACACGTGATGACAATGAATGACGTACATAATTGTATAGTCGGCTGTTCCTACAGGGTCATAAAACCTACGATAGAAACTTAATGAGGGTCATAAAATCCTACAATGAGTACAGCCCAGGATGTGACCAGGTATTGCAATGAATGCCGATAGAGCAATACCAGGCCCGCTCGGCGCGCCTCCGCGTTCCTTTTAGCTTCGCTGTAGTTCATATAAGTGGCAGTGCTTAAGTAGGAAATGTAGCCCCGTGTTAGTTCGGTTAATTGAGCAGTGATTAAGTGGAAATGTATATTTACACATATTAGCGATTTAGATGATGTTGGGGTGTGCTGTTTTCGTGGAAGTGTGCTTCCTCATGGTGACGTGAAATGGGAAAATGCGCTGAAAAGTTGTTTGCCGTCATTGCTGTGGGTGCCTTGGTTGTTTCACTTAGTTGAGTTGATCTAGTAGCGTTGGTTGCCTTGGTGGAGTTAGGTGCCGTTGCTCCTTGACGGGCGTTAGTTGCATTAATGGCCTTAGTTAAGTTTTAGTGGTCTAGTAGCTCTAAAGTTTGCCTCAAATAGTGTGTGACTTGAGATTTGAAATAACGCAAAAATCCTTTGCCAACACTTCCATTGTTCTTTTCACAGGCATCTACAGCTGACATATAAGTTGAGACAGACCATGATTGCGTTCCTTACTTTGGTGGAGTTAGTTCCCGTAGCGCCCTTAGCGGCTGCAGTTGCGTTAGTGGCCTTAGTTGATTGGTTTTCTTCTTGATATACAATTGCTGAGTAGACCTAGTTTAGTTTCTTGCCTTAGTGGACGTTGTATTAACACGTCTTGTGGCGTCATTTATCTTGTTGGCGTTAGTTGCTTTAGTGGCCTTTGTGGTTAGTTGCCGTCTTTATGCAGTAGCAAAGTAGATGTAGCTGCGTTTCTTGCTTCAGTGGATCAGTGGCGTAACGGAGGCAGCCAGGAATTGATGCCTACAAAGGAGAGAAAAAATTGACAATTGATAATTGGACGCTTTTCTGCGTCATTTTTATGCTACATCTGCAATCTATTAAAGACAAATGATGGAGATATAAGGTGACTTAAGTCAGGGGCCTGGGCAATCTAAATATAGTCTATTGTATTCCATTATATTTGATGATCTCGAGAGATTATCAGAACAATTGGACAAATGATGGCAGACGCCCACCTTTTGTTCTATTTTTAAACTAGAAGCTATATATCCGTCATTTGTCTTTAATGCGGCAGTCTGTAAACCACGGAATCACGAAATGACGGAACGAAATGACGAAACGACGGAACAAAATGACGGAATGATAAAAAAATATAGTATCTCTATTTGGTACGCTCCTACTAACTCTAGACACTGTGTCAATGACCCAAGTTTCCTTCATTCTCAGTGGAAAACTAAAACTTTGGTAAAAATGGTGTCAAAAGAGCAATGCAAAAGTGACAAGTTGCGGGGGCATTCCCCGGTGCTTCCCATTGCTGTGCACTGTTCAAATCATTAATGTTTATGACTGCACCAACGTACACGTATTTTTTTTTTGCTATATGAAACTGAGGTCCAGCGCTGGTAGGCAGTTTCTTTAATTCTAGGGCCATTTTGCTGCCAAAAGTTTCGTACGTGTTTCTTTTGTCAAAAGGGCTGGCTCCCAGATCACCTATTCATCCACTGTAGTAAGGTCTGAAAGCAAGTACACATAATGAATAAGAAGCTCCAGTACTGGCAAAATATATCTTTAGAATTTATTTATCTTGCTAATGGAAATTCTTAACATATTTTGACTTTGATTTACTTTTTTCCTGTATTACATTACTCGAAAGGCACTTAACTTACGTCTAAGTATTGCAAAGACTTCAAAAAGGCTTCCTTTGAAATGTTCAAGAGGAAAGACAAAGCAAGTACATCAGAGTAACTGTCATGGAACCTTAATTCATAAGAAACTCTGAGTACTCAAATTCTGATAATTTTAAGAAACTTTCAGTACTGGCCGAAATCTTAGTTTCTTATAAAAAATACGCGTATTACGTTCTATGTAAGTTGTGGCTTATTCCTGTTATTTTCTTAAAAAGCATCGAATTCCTCATACTTAGGTATAGTGTCGAAAACAATGCCCGGGATCACATCTTGAGGACGCTAACGAAAAGAGCCTTGAATATTCTTTCCTTTTGACGGTTGAATATATTGATCGTTTCTTGACAGGAGCCATGTAAAATACGTTTACGTTGCTGTTTTCATAAACATCTATGATTTGAACAGTGCACAGCGATGAGAAGCACCGGGGAATCCCCCACAACTTGCATTGCTCTTCCGGCGCTATTTTTTCCAAAGTTTTTGTTTTCCACTGAGAAAAAAGGAAACTTGGGTCATTGGCACAGTGTCTAGAGTTAGTAGGAGCGTTACAAATAGAGATATTGTATCATTTTATGATAACGTCATTTCGTTCCGTCGTTTCGTCATTTCGTTCCGTCGTTTCGTGTTTCCATGGTTTACAGACTGCCCTTTAATGCTCTATTTTTATAAAAGACAGGTAATCAAAGAGATGTGATGTAAATGTTCTTTTGCAGTCAATAAAAGAATTCCAACCATTCCAATGCCATTTCAATAGCTGCTGACCGAAGTCACTGCTAAATTTTTGAAAACAGACAGAAAAACATGCAAGCATCGAGAATCGATCTCGCCTAGCGAAACCGCTGTGCAGAGATAGGTGGCTGCTTTGCAGAAATCAGCCATTCCATTGTAAAATTATGTTGGATTTTCTCAAGTGGGTCCCTTCAAGAAACTATCAGAACAGGCCTAAAATCTTAATAATAATAATAATAATAATAATAATAATAATAATAATAATAATAATAATAATAATAATAATAATAATAATAATAATAATAATAATAATAATAATAATAATAATAATAATAATAATAATAATAATAATTCATTTATTTACAGTTGGTAAAGTGTCTTGTCAATATAAACTAATAAAAACCAACTATCTAAACATAAATCCTATTTACAAATGTTGCATCGGTATTGTTCTCCCTTCCAATTTTTGATCATTGTTTTGAACTGCTTTGTATTTTGTGCGGATTTTATGCTGTCTGACAAAGTGTTCCAAAGTATACTACCTCTAAACGATAGGGAACTTTGTCCATATGAAGATGTCTTAACTTTTGGTACCTGGAGTAGATTCTTTATTCTTAGGTCATACGTGACTTCCTTCGTTGCGAAAAACTCTGACAAAATAGAAGGACTTATGAAATTGGAGCATTCATATATTTCGACCATTAGCTTTTGCAGATTACTACAATGGATCGTTATCTCTTCCGACCTTGCCAGTAGTTCTTCAAATGTAGATGTATAATCGCCATGGAGAACTCTCAAGGCACGCTTGTGCAACCGGTTTATTCTATTATTAGATGTTTTACCACAAAACATCCATATCAGTGGACAATAGCTGAAGGCTGACTTTATAAAAGTCTTGTATAGTATGTTTGCTTTGTCCTTTTGTAGAAACCCAGCAATACGAGAGAAGGCCTTAATTTTTTGACTTGCCTTTTTGCAAATACCTTCAACATGATTATGGAACTGTAGTTTTGAATCAATCGTTATTCCAAGGAGTTTAACCTCCTCGGTTGCCTTGATAGGTTGACCATTTATTTCAAGGCTGACTTTTTGCCCCTTTTCAAGACCCATGAAAATAACCTGAAACTTGTCTGGGTTAGCTACCATTCGGTTGTCCTTGAACCACTTTAAGGCATTATCTATGTCTCCTTTGAGGGATCTCAAAATGTTATCTATACTATCTTCGCACGAGTAGATAGTGTTGTCATCAGCAAAGTTGCAAACTTGCGAGTGCTCGACCGCGTGTATGAAATCATTAATAAATAGATTGAAAAGTAAGGGTCCAAGAACTGAACCTTGTGGAACACCAGATTTTACTTGCTGCCAGTTACTGTTGGTACAATTTATCTTCACTCTTTGTAGCCTGTTCGTGAGGTAACTATGCAGTAAATTCAAACTATCTAAACTGAAGCCATATGCCTCAAGTTTCGCTAACAGCAGGTCATGAGGGATGCAGTCATAAGCTTTTGAAAGGTCCATTAAAACCATCCCAACCTTGCCTGACTGGTCAAGTGTTCTACGGCATTGCTCAACAACTCGAAATAGAGCATCTTGGGAACTGTAGCCTTCTCTGAAGCCACATAGGAGTTTAGACAATTTTGGCTGAATGAACGGCATTATTTGTTTCGACAGCAACCTCTCAAAAACTTTGGATATTGCTGATAAGACACTTATCGGTCGAAAATTCTTTTTTGTTGTTGTTTCTGCTGTCTTAAAGGCAGGTGACAGATCAGCTTTTTTAAGGGTGTCTGGAAACGTACAGTTTTCAATCATTGAGTTAGCAATGTTGGTTACCTCACTAAAACATAAGGCAGATGATAACTTCAAAGTTTTTGTGGGAATGTTGCCACTAACAGACTTGGTGCTATCGAGTCGATTGATTTCATCCCAAACCTGTGTTATACCAAATTTGCAGAAACTGAATTGGTGATTGGAATCAACAAACTGCTTTATTCTGACAATGCTTGGATGTGTCTTATACCTTTCAATAGCTGCCATCACCGAATTGTCTATGATAATTGGCCGATCAATATCTAAGGTGTCTGTTATATTTGTGAAGTAGGTGTTAAAACATTCACTGATATCCTTGTCATTGGTCAACAATGACCCATTTTCTACCAATGTTGTTTTAGTTACCCCATATTCTTAGTCATCCGGTAGCCACCCGGTAGCCCCAGTTCTTTTAAAGGAGGCTTGATTTCTTCCGCCTGAAAGAACATATTTCGTTCTGGAGATAACTTTTCGAACCTCCTCCGTGGCAATATGTAGATTTCCCTCAACAGGATCATAAACATGTGGAGGCTTGTAGCCACGCACAGTTCGTGTTCAGTAGTGTAGCAAAAAAAGACTGATTACAAACTCACCAAAACGAGACTACTGCCTGCCAAATCAACACCGAGCAGAGTATATTAGTTTAGCGGAGGAAAAACTACGGTTTGTAATCAGTCTATTGCAAAAACTCTCAGGCCTTCCGCTCTTTTGATCTCCTCTGTACATTGTTAGCTAGCTAGGTACAAAATAGTTGCCTTTTTGGAGTAAAGAGGAAACTGAATTATTAAGGCATCTTTTATAATTGCTCAACGTTAGTGATTATAGAACTTGTAACAATTGTTTTCAGAAGACCATCGGATAACTCTCTGATTACCAGCCAATAGAAATGAAAGGCTGGCTATCGGAGATAATGAATAACGAAAAACTTTGAGCTTAATTCATATTTCATATTGGTTTTAATGAAGACAGCTTTGCTTCCTAGACATAGATGAGTGTGCAGCAAGCAAACAATGCCATCGCAATGCTACCTGTCAAAACACACTTGGTTCGTTTACTTGTAGATGTGCCAGTGGGTTCTCCGGAAATGGGGTACAGTGTGTCGATATCGACGAATGCCTGAGTAAACCATGTCACATCAATGCTACGTGTAGCAACGATATTGGATCATTCATTTGCGACTGCAAAACCGGATTTACTGGGAATGGTGCACACTAATTGCTAATTGAATGCTTGCCGTGATTTACCTGCACGGACTTAAATGAATGCTTGACTGATCCATGCCACGCCAAGGCCACATGTGAGAACAACATTGGATCATACTCTTGTATATGTAAAACGGGATTCTCAGGGAATGGAATACAATGCGTGGACATCAATGAATGCTTGAATAACCCATGCCACACGAATGCAATATGCAGCAAAAATATTGGATCATACTCTTGTTTATGTAAAACGGGATTCTCAGGAAATGGAATACAATGTGTGGATATCGATGAATGCTTGAATAACCAATGCCACACTAATGCAACATGCAGCAACAATATTGGATCATACTCTTGTTTATGTAAAACGGGATTTTCTGGAAATGGAACACAGTGCACGGATGTGAATGAATGCTTGAATAACCCATGCCACAAGCATGCAACATGTAGCAACAACATGGGCTCATACTCTTGTGTATGTAAAACCGGATTCACTGGGAATGGTGCCAACTGCACGGACTTAAATGACTGCTTGACTGATCCATGCCACGCCAATGCCACATGTAACAACAACAATGGATCATACTCTTGTATATGTAAAACGGGATTCTCAGGAAATGGAATACAATGTGTGGATATCAATGAATGCCTGAATAACCCATGCCATTCCAATGCAACATGTAGCAACATAATTGGATCATACACTTGTTCATGTAACAGGGGATTCTCAAGAAATGGAACATATTGTATGGACACCAATGAATGCTTGAATAATCCATGCCACTCAAATGCAACATGTAGCAACAACATTGGATCTTACATTTGTTCATGTAAAACTGGATTCTCTGAAAATGGAACAAATTGCAAGGATGAGAATGAATGCTTGCATAATCCATGTCACACCAATGCAACATGTTTGAACAACATTGGATCGTACACCTGTTCGTGCAAAACTGGATTCTCTGGAAATGGAACACATTGTATGGACATCAATGAATGCTTGAATAATCCATGCCACTCGAATGCAACATGTAGCAACAATGTCGGATCTTACAGATGCACATGCAAGATGTCATTTGTTGGAAATGGAGCAAGTTGCACGTATATTGCCACCACCACAAGCTTGAACCCAATTACAATTAGATTTACTTCAACTCCGACGGCAAAAACTACGGTTACAACTCCTACACCAACTCTTCTGTGGGGTGGAAATCGTGCCACAGTTCTCCAGCCTCTTAAGTTTCTGATCGCTTTTGCACTAGTCTTCGTAATGTTATGATTGCAGAAAACAGACTCATTTCCCACTTTGAATAAAAGGCTTGCAGCTAAATTAAATGCAGTAAGGTCTTAAAATCAATTTCACATTGATAAATCATTTGATGGTTTAAATCATACCTGTATGATGAAGCAGAATACATTGTCCTAGACTGATGACATTCGTCTAAGTTTTGCTCCATTGAATTGAATCGGTATTTACTGTCATAGTCATTCCGGAATGGGTATTGTCGGTGGATAGTTAGAGGGAATGGAGCTAAAACATGGACTCGTGTAATAAGTCTAGTATTATACCAGGTGAGTCTGAAAAATGTATCCGGTGTTTGAAAAACCGTCCAAGGAAATCTATGCAACCACTGCGTAAAATTTCATGTTCACCATGTTACTGAGGCTTCAACTTATACTGCATTCACACTAACACAGTTAAACCAGGTTTATTTAAACCAGTTTAAATTTCAACTAATCAAATGGCTGGATTTGTTGCATTGACCAATCAGAAGGCCCTATTCGAAAACCTGGTTTAATTTCAGCTGGTTTAACATGCAGTGTGCAAAGGGCATTAGTGAACTTCGTGTTTTTGAGATTTTTGTCGTAACTTTAGTGGACTTGCTCCAAGTCTCACTCTTGATCAATAAACAAACGGGAAGGAAGAAGAAGAAAAGGTACGGGAAAGTGGAAGGAGAGGGAGACTTGATGACTACGCGTTTCCGAAAACGAGGCCGGTCAAGATCTTGACCGGCGGCTTTCTTTCATGTTAGCGGAAGAGCCAGTCAAACTTGAGCAGGTGAATGCCGAGCCTCGTTTTCGGAACGCTTAGTCCTCAATTCTCGCTCTCCTCCCCCTTTCCCTTCTGTCTTCTTCTGCTTCCCTCCTATTTGTTTATTGATCAAGAGCGAGACTTGGAGCAAGTCCACTATCTCTCTGTAAAATCAAGATTTAGTCAAAGTCCTATTCTTCGGTATGTCAAAAACTGCCAAGAATGGGCTGTTTACTGTCATGTAAGTGTTCAATTGTTTTATGCTCAGCATTGACGAGTGAGAGAGCTTAATTACATTTTAATAGTTAAGTTAAGGCGACTGACTCGTAAACCGAAGGTCAGAACGGCCGAGGTTCGAATCCCGCGCTGGACAGTTTGGTTGCTGTCCGTAACTCTAGCCCGGGTCGACCAGAGCCATGTGAGGGAAATCTGGTAGCTGCTGCCATTGGCTGCGGCGGGGTTGATGGTGAAAACATCCGTGGCCCCTGCTGGAAATAAGTCTCTCAGACTTTCGCAGGCTAGCCACGTTGAATATGTTACCCTACCTAGTTTTTTGTATCATGCAAAGGCAATGCAATGACTGAACTTAAGAAAACATCGCTTTTCCATTTTGATAGTTTCAAAGTTCATTGAATCAAGCCATGCAAGTATACTAGTTTTAGCAATAACCCTATTGAAGTTAGCTTTAAGGAATCTTTAGGCCAAAACCCTCAGCCAGACAAACGAAAATTGTATTTTTTCAAATATTTCTTGTAGTTTTTGGTACTATTTTTCAAATTGTCTTTAAATTTTTTTGATTCATCCAGTATCTATCTGAAAGGATTTTTTTCACACAGTTTGTCCTTAATAATTGCTAGACAGTTAGATTTTGAAACATAATAAATGGCTTCTTATCGACACAGTTTTTGAATGCAGGAATTTTTTAATAAGAAACTAAGAATTGGGGCCAGTACTGAAAGTTTCTTAAAATTATCAGATTTTCAGAAGTCAGAGTTTCTTACGAGTTTCTTAATGGTTCCATAACAATCTTGATGTTCGCTCTCGTGAACTTTTCAATGCAATGTTATTTGAAAACTAGACATCACTTGAGTACATTCCGAGTAACATGATCACAGGGAGCCCCCTTAAAAAGTAGCGAAAACCAGACACAATGCGACCTCCACCCGTCCTCTACCAGTGAGACACATCAAGCGAGCGCGGCATCTGCGAAGGAGCAATGGAGACGGAAGAACGGTGCGAGTTAGCGGTTGCGGAGGAGGAGGGAGAGAGCGGAGGAGACCGTTCTTCCGTCTTCATTGCTCCTTCGCAGATGCCACGCTCGCTTGATGTGTCTCACTGGTAGAGGATGGGTAGAGGACGCCTTGTGTCTGGTTTTCGCTTCTTTTTAACGGGGCTCCCTGTGATATGATACCGAAAACAAACTGAATAAAGTAAGATACGTCACACTGAATTGTTTCTTGCAATCATTCTCCGTAGCCGCATGGGTTAAGTCAATGATATCCTTAGATAAGAATAAATAGTTTCTTAAGTTATTATTTCTCCACAACTGGAGTTTCTTAATTTTTTGGCGATCTGAGATCTGAGTTTCTTATAAGCAGTTTCTTATAAAAATACGTGTATGTGGAGTTAACAGGGATATATAATTTTAGCATGACTCTTCGTAATTGATAGTGTGGATCATTCCAAGTACATAAATGACTCAAAAATGTTCAAAGTTGACAAAATATTTGTCATGAATATTCTTCAGGGGGGTCTCTCAGCACATGCACATAAGGGGAGGTAAGTCCGATATTTTTGGGTCACAATAATAATAATAATAATAAAACCATATTTATACAGGTAAACTTGTTCAGCAAAATGAATTTGCTGCTATCAACCAAGGACCTGTGAACCTAATGTACCTACGATATACAATTTATAACAATATAGCTCAAACAGTTATTTACAATAATAGACCCCACAGAAAATGTTAAAAATCAAAGTTGAAATCCTTGCAGTTACTCTTGAACTTCAGTACTGATGTTTCACTCTTTAGTTTGTTGGGGACTTTATTAAATATTTTTACCCCCTGGAATGCAAATGTTTTCCGTCCTGCTTCTGACTTTACTCTTGGGAGCAACAGACTGTGTTCATTTCCACGAGTTGCTTTACCGGATATTGCCAGAAGCGATATTTCTTGGTCCAAATAAAACTGAAACCATGTTCATGATAGTTTTGACACCAAACATCGTTTTACTGATATTTCTGGGTTTGCTGGAGGCAATACTGACTTCTGTTTGCATTGTTTCAGGATATTTTATGTTCATGTACAGGTTTCTGAGTATGAGATGAGCTGATATTTTGGGGTTGCAATGAAGCTGAAGTGATATTTTTGGGTTGCCTGAAAATTTCTTGGACTGACCCCCGTATGTGTATGTGCTGAATGCCCCCCTGGGTAAACTTCAAGGGCAAAGAACTTACACGTTTAAAGCCTTATTTCAACCTACATTTTCAAGCAACGTGGTATCTTGCCTTATGGCGGAAAGAATTCTATTTGTTGCCCTTGCAGCCTCCATTAACAAGGCTCGTTTGCTTCTATCGTTTGTGTTCAAATAAAAAACTTGATATGCACAAAAATCGATGTGGTAAATTGTCAGTGCTCGTTTAGTAATATTCAAAACCAGGCAACACTAGCAAGAGCTGAACTAGCTAATTTTTGAGCCAATTACAAGATCATTTTTACCTGTACAAATGATTTTACGTGATCTAATTTCCGAATAAGATACCTGAGGTACCCTGGGTACCAGAGCCAAAAATAATAACAAGAAAAAATAAAGGATCCCGAGGATGGATTTGATTAAATTTTGATGATTTTTCAAACTGGAGTTTATTTAGACTTGTGACGATGAGTCTCTTGTTTCCCTGCACTCTTTGGCTTGATGATGGCGCTTCAGTCAACAGGGACTCATGATGTTACTCTGAGAATCCTGGCCCAATTTGAGCCCAAACTTCGCGATTTCTACACTACCAATCAGATTGTGAGATTTGTGAATTACTATTGTTCCGGTGTAAATGTGATAGAATTTTCGATTCGATTGAAGAATAGAAAACACTCCCACAGGATTGAGATTCCGTCATTCCATCATAATTCCATTGATGATCGAAGCAAACAGGGCCAAGTGTTTCATTGCTTTATTATGAGTCCCTCTTGAGCAAGGTTTACCGAGGGATACAAGGGACTCGTCGTCTTTAGTGTAGAGTTTATTGAGACACCTAGTACATGGGCAAAAAGACTCTTGCGGCTGATTTCCACTCAGTAGAATTTTCCGAGCGGACTGAATTTTACACAATAGAATGTTAGTAACGCGTAACATTCTATTCAAATTCAGCGCGACATTTTCTCACGTCATTAAAGATTTTCTGTCTGATCGGAAAAGTCGTCGACTTGGTGGAAACATAGTCGAAATCAGCCTTAGTCTGTTTTCATGTGATCAGAGGTTGTGTGAGGAACGTAAATTTATCGTTAATGATTTTTTTGGTTGTATAAGGTTGCAGGAAGACACGGAAACATTCCGAGATAACCCCCGTCCAAGTGGGATGAACAGTTTTTTCATTAAACGATCTTTTTATTATTACACGTGATATGTGAACCAGTTAAGTGATCGTAGGATAGTTGATTGATAACAATGAGCGTAAAAGGATTTTGAATAAGTGCTTCCACTGCAAAACGTTTCATCATTTTTACAAGGTCTAGGTCTGACAGTTGCACTATGGTTTCACCTACAGGTTACAATGTTGCCCAGTTGTTTCCGTTATCTGTTCTTTTTATTGATCCCAACAAAATCTCCTTTGAATCCCTTGGCCCTAAGTTTATTTTGCTGTCCTGTCATTGAGATAATTCTGAAACGTTTCATGCGACCTCTTTGCTTCAAGTCTCTTTGTAGCCATTAAAGCTTTATTTTGGCATGATTTTCGCTATAAATTACATTCCTACCCTCGCTTTATCAATCATCTTGTAACACTACAAGAGATGGTCGTCAGATCCCTTTGTTTTCTTTGCTATGCGAAATTTCACCTTGTTGACCTCAAAGGAAAGGGGTGCAAATCCCAATGGCCGATCCATAATGCTTGCGAGGCTATACCATGTGTGCAGTTTGAATGATAGCCAATCGAGTTGGCGCAAGCTATCATCATGACTCAGAAGTTTTTGCAAAGCGGGTACACGCGGTCTATTTACCTTGTCTCGATGAAGAAAATTTCTGACCCTTGTGTGGCCCAAAAAACCCATCCACATACACGTGTTTTCTTTTATAAGAAACCTTGATAAGCCCCTAGTTCTAATAGTTTCTTAATTTTACATGAAAATTTCAGCTTTTTAGTACTACATGTTGGAGCCCCGTGGAGCCCTGAAAAGGATGCAATGCAATGGAGCCCTGGAACACGGCATTTTTGCCTTTGGGAGCCCGGAGCCCATTAAAATATTCCCAGGAGACTCGGAGCCCGAGGTCCCTGAGGGGGCCTCAAAGGAACCTTCCTGCTAGGCTTGTGGAACGAAAGCCACATTAAAGCTTTTATGTCGCTATAAATACAAATCCAGCCTCGCTTTATCAGTTGCCCTTCAACGCAAAGAAAGATGGTCGTCAAAGCCTTTTGTATTCTGCGCTATGTGAAATTACACCTCAGTGACTTCAAAATCCCATGACCGTCCTTTAAGCAGAAATCCCATAACTGACTAAATGTCTGCCATTAGTGTTATACATATAGCGACATATAAGCTTTGAAAGCGGGCAGTATGGGATTTCATCTATTAGCACCCTTTCCAGTTTGTATCTTATCGATTTGTAAAGAAATTACTGTCATGAGAGTAGTGGATGTGAGAGAAAAGCTCTGTATCTTATCGGAGTAACAAGTTTCTTCCTGATTGACAGGTGTCATTACAATAAACAAAATTCAGCTAACGTTGTTAAAACCAGCTTCAAGTCATGTGACCATATACTTTCCGTATTTTCTGATGTTTGCATTTTTGTCATCTGGGAACATAAAGCTTTTCAGTTTATTTCTGCGCCACACAACTTGGTGTCATGTCCTCGCGCAGCTTAGTTCACGGCGCTAATGGCATCTCTTGTGAGTAATTTCGAACAATGTTCAAACTATTGAAAGCGTCGCTCGTCCTTTGCCATTGAAACTAACGTTTTCCTATTTTACATTCATTTAAGCCTCGGGAGTGGGGGGTAACTACCATTTATGCAGGTACGGGGATGTGCCATTTCTTGCGGTGCTGTTTTTCGAGCAGAAAATAAATTTTCGGGTATCATTTTTGGTAAAATCACAAAGTCATAAATTTTGGGGTGCCATTTTAGAAAAATAACTCTTTAGGGTATTGATTTTGATTAAATTTCACTCATTTTAGGGTATACATCCTCAATGACCTGTAAGTTTTTGGGGTATCGTTTTCACGAAAATTTATACATTTTAGCCTCCCGTTCACACGAAAACGGCACATTTTTGCCAGCAGATTCCGAAAACGGTAGATTTTGAAAACGGAACCGTAACCGGCATAAATTTGAAACAGCATCATGTGAACACTCGACAATGATGAAAAGAGAACAGTTTTCGACGCCTTTGGATCGAGACTGGTCGATTCTTAGGGTGTAGGTACTTTTCTTTGGCATATAAGTCCTGCAACTGACTTTTTAACTTCAAATTTCCTACCGTTTTCAAATTGTGCCGGTATCGTATGAAAGCTAGCTCAAATTTTGCTACCGTTACATTTTTCACCGTTTTCAAAATGTGCCGGCATCGTGTGAACGCAGTCTTAGGGTGCGATTTCAGACGTCAAATGCCACACCTCTATCACCCGCCTATTGAAGTTATCTCCCCCCCCCCCGAGAGCCTGTTGGGGATATTGCTTTGTCAGCTTCACGGGGGCTATGTCGAATCTAAATCCATCGCTTCAATTCTGTTAGTACGAGAAATCCTGAAACCCCAATACTTTGAGGGGAAGTGATCGAAACAAACACTTTAAATTCATGCATTCAAAAATATAAAAACGGATTAATGCAAGTTTCTTTCTAAACAATACCATATTTGACGCAAAGGTCAACCTCTTAACTGCAACGAAATATTTCGAGGCAAGGAAGAACAAGTACTTCTCTCTTGAAAAGGCAGACGAGGTTTTTTCAGCGCCAAAAAATTTTCGCGGATTTTTTAAGGACTTTTCTTGAAAATAAAGGAATTTTTGCCAAATCTGTACGAGAATTGTTTCCTTTTCAGGGTGTGAAGTGCCTCTCGACAAGAACTGTTTGTCTTATCGGTTTCCCTGATTGACAGCTATCAGCATGCTATCAGCTAGTGATTAAACCTTTGGGAAATCATCTCTTTATTTCGTATCACGCTTTGTGCGATGGTACATAGTGAATCATTTTGCATGAAAGGAAAGTTTTTTGAAGAGGACAATCACGTGTTCTGAAGTGGGCACAAACAACGTTGGTTGGGTTTGTATGCCGCACCGACTTACCAAAAAAGCACTTAACTTTGTGACAGAGAGTATTGGTGAGACAGGATGGTCAAGGAGGAAATGTTTCTTCGTATCTTCAAAGTTTTGCTGGTGGGAACATTTGTAGAGACTGTGGTAGAGGGTGATGCTTGCACTAACTACACCATCTTGTCGAATGCAACCAGGTCCATGACTTATTATGATCGGGCTCAGCCGTATCTATGTGACAAGAATCTGGAAACAAAATGGTTCCGTTTTGAAGGACAAGCTGGTAATCGAATGCAAGACTATTGCCCAACGGGCAAGCAGCAACATTGCCAAACTTTTCTTGCCGGTTGGCTAAATGGGACACATCCAAGGGTTCTGGATGGTGAGGTAGACAGAAAAGTTTGTTTCCGTTATTATCATGGTTATTATCGCAAACTTAGTTGCTGTTCGTTGAGTAGTTCTGTTAAAGTGAAAAATTGCGGCGACCGCTACTACGTTTACAAATTGGATTTCACTCGAATCAGCCGCGAAAACAGCTGTGCTAGGTACTGCGGTACTGGAGTTGGTAAGTAATGTAAATATTCTAAATTTATGCAAAATAAAATCCTGCAGATTTACGATGAATTTGAAACTATTTTTCAGCTCTCCAGCAGCAGAGCCAGGGGGCGACGAATAGCGGAGAAAAGAAAATATGGATCAAAATGTTTTAGCCGATATTTGCTGGTGGTCCATGGCCGAATACTGCAAAGGTCTCAATCTTCACAAACCAATTTAACGGTGAATATGCGAAGAAGACGGAGGAAACTAGCCTAGATTTTCCAAAATTTTACGTTCTTTCATAAAACAAAATAGGAAAAAAAACTGCTTAAATTTCCCGAAGCTTTGAAGAAATCTATTCTCCAAATATTTCGAGAGGAAGAATGTAGCTCGTTGACCAACTTAGCTAGGTGGGACTCTTGTATACAAGACCAGAATTCAACAAAATAGCGAATAAATCCGTACTGTGAACACGACCCCTCATTAGTAGAGAAGATTGTGTAGCAAAGCTCTCAGCTAAGTTATTCACTGCGAAGGGCAATTCACTCGTTGGAAATAGCGTACGAGATTTTGTCAGAACAAAAGGATTTATTTGGATTTTTGATGGATTTTTCTTGAAAGCAACAGTATTTTTGCCAAAGGTATGCGAGATCTTTTGGGAATGAAATGCCCCTCGATTCACCACGCAGGTCTGCCAAAACTTAGCCAAGTCATCCGCTAGTTCTTGATCCCCTTTCGGTAGGAGACACTGTATAGTGAAGTTCTCAGCTAGGGTTTGCCGAAACTTTTATTCATACACATACTGCATTCAAAATTGGTCACATTGTGAATTTGTCGCTGCTGTTGGGTTTGTCGATTCATTTTAGAATAAAATGTTTTTGTTCGAAATATATGCTCACACAAAGTTGGAAATGCAAAGCTGTGCCGAGAACGGAAATAATCAAACTTTATTGCATTCATTATTGAATTGATTGACGCATTTAGGGTGGAGCTGATTGAGGTCCGCGAGGTCCGCGCTTTCGGATTTGCCCCTATGCAAAATCCTAAAACGCGGACCTTGTTTGACGGACCATTTTCCCTGCCTGACCTTGGTCCGCGAGGTCCGCGTTATAGATCTGGCCCAATTAAACCGGCTCTATTTAAACCAGTTTAAACTTCAGCCAATCAAATGACTGGATTTGTTGAATTGACCAATCAGAAGTCCCTATTCAAAAACCTAGGTAGAAAAGGTATTTAGGACCGTTTGTGACACACAGTGCTCCCTTATGACCTAAAATGCAGCTCAAACAAAAACATCATCATAATCATCATCATCATTAGCATTACTGCTAATTAAGGCCTACTATCTTAAGCCCTGGCAAAATGACTGGACATTTGCACTGAACATTGACTGAACATTGCTCATCGTGTCCAGTGTGTGAACACATGAAAAATTTTTGGGGGTGGCAAGACGACAGTGAAAATTTTCTCCGCGGTCAAAGGCGCGCGACTTTTGGGGTCTGGAATTTAGTTTTAGAAGCCTGGGGTAAACTGAGCTAAGGATGCTAAGGGGATGGAAACATAAAATCTGCCGCCAAAATTTTGACATTAATAATCGTCGATTTCAAGAGAAAAGTTGAAGATCGATTTGGCCTGCTGCTAGACCCATCAACATAATCGTATTCTTGTTCTCTGCGATCGCTTCGGTCATCAAAACTGCAATTGATCTCGTCAGAGGAATCCTCGTTACTGCTTAAATATCTTTCCCTGCTTTTCATGAAACTAATTGATGCTGATGACTCTATTTCTTCCCTGTAATCACGAAACTCTCCTTTCTTGAATTTGCAATGCGCTTGCGCAAACTGGACAATGTTCAGTGGGGTGGCAAAACGACTGGACATTTTCTTCAAACAAAAGAAATTCAATCTTGTTCACTGAACAGTTTTGACTGCCTTCAAAATCGACTGAACAACTCTCAACATCGCTGAACACGACTGAACAAGATTGGACAAGGTGGCAAAACGACTGGACATTTTGCACTGGACATTTGTCCAGTGCATGTTCAGTGCAAATGTCAAGTCGTTTTGCCAGGGCTTTAAAAATCAAAGGAAAATATATTACAGCTGTCATATTAGGTACCCAACCTGTGGTATATATATTTTGCAAAGTCTACAATTGCAGCTCTCGCCATTCCAACATTCGATATGGTTTTTGAAAATAGGAAGTATGCTGGCTTGTTTGAATATATTTGGCAAAGTGAAGTGTGCTGGCTTGTTTGAATATATTTGGCAAAGTTGACCAAAGCCTATTTCCAAGGAAAGGATATAGTCTCAATTCCATATGTTGTTGTATGCACTTTTGGAAGCTGCGAGTCGTTACCGTACCGTGGCGGAAATTCAGCTTTTTGAGTGGGGGGGGTGGGGGCAAGGGCCAGCAGTTTTCCGAGTCAGTAGAAATGCTTTTTTTACGTATTTTGTTGGAAGACCTGACGTAAGATCTGTATTCAGCAAAAGTTGATAGAAACAGACAAAAGATACCATAAGCAAAGGCTCCAAATCTTTGATTGGCTGACGCGCAGACACACCTTAAAAATCTTCACACCTTGAAAGCCAATGCCGTTCCAGAATTTGTAATCACATGACAGGAAACGCCCCCATTTGGCCGGTTTTACCCCTTCCTTGTAAAAAAGCCCGGTGTAGAATCTGTTACAAAATTTTCTAAATCTTTTTTCTCGTACGTGCTCAGCAAGCCTGCGAGCACATTTTCCTCGCGAACTTTTTTGATATTCCAAATATTCATGAAATTACGCCAGGCTGAAGTCGATGCAAGCGTTTTTGAGGTATAAACATAGGCTAAGAGGAAGGGAAGAAGCTAATATTTCGCAGATAACAGTAAACTTGACATTCAAAAACAGCACGTCATCGAATTCAAACATCCTTAGTCACGTTGGCCTAGTTTCGTCAAGGAATGAAGGCAAATTTTGTAGTTCGTTTTACGAAGAAGGCAAATCAAAACTTTCCGAGAGCTGCCCCGAATGCTTATCAACCCATACTCCATTTGCTTAGTGTAACAGACAAACAATTATGTAGTAAAGCAATCATAAAATCCTTCTCCTTACGGCCTCAACTCCCTACACCCAACACTTGCAATTCTTGTCTTCAAAAAAAATTTTATGGCGAAGAAATTGAAATTGATAACTTCATAAAACGGCGCGAAAACAACTCGTCACGTGAGGGGAGGGCGAAGCTCAACAGTTTCTGACTCGTTGTTTTTGCATATCTTCATATCTTCAAGGTTATGTCTGTCGGAATATTTTTGGGGACTGCAGTCAATGGTGATGTTTGTACAAACTGCATTGTCTTGTCCGATGCGACCGAGTCCATGAATTAATACAATAAGACTCAACCGAAACTATGTGAC
Source organism: Aurelia sp. 4 Dawson et al 2005 (assembly GCA_964019985.1). NCBI lineage: Eukaryota > Metazoa > Cnidaria > Scyphozoa > Semaeostomeae > Ulmaridae > Aurelia > Aurelia sp. 4 Dawson et al 2005. Next base: position 24,625,520 of record OZ026494.1, read on the forward strand.
AAGAATCGGGAAACTAAATGGTAACGTAAAGTGGGGGTGATTTGCGTGTAAATTGGAAATTTTTCGAAATAGATAGAGCACCCTCACAACATTGTTGGACATATCGTTTTTGCTGGTTAGCTAGATGGGAGACTTCCGAGAGTTCTGGAAGGTCAGGTTGAAAGAAAAATTTGTTTCCCAGCATGACTTAATTCCTTATTGCTCCTTGAAGCGTTATTTTAAAGTGAAAAATTGCCGTGACTACTTGGGTAAAATGGCGTAATTAGGAACTAACATGGGCTTTTTCAGAAATGAGTGGAGCAACCTCATAGACTCGTTGGAATTATTGACGATTTCCCTCGCTGAAAAGCCGAATTTGCTCGTAAATATTGTGATGTTGCAGATGAATACACCACATTAATTAAGCAACCTCGTTTTGGAAATTTGTTAAAATCACTTCCTATCGTCAGTATGAAAATTTCAAGCCCAGATTCGGATTTGGTACAAAAACTTTAGTCTATTTACATGTTTTAAAGTTGCTAGCAATTGCGATGTTGATTTTATGACAATGTAAAGTTCAAAAGATTCATAAGGGATCACCGTGAAAAGTCTTTGTGGGTGAAACTTTTCACCCCGAGTCATTTTCACGGTCAAATCCCTTATAGATTTTCAAACTTTACATCGCCATAAAATTAATACTAAACTGCTAGCAACATGAAAACTTGTGGTTAGATAAGGGGGGGGGGGTTGCTGGAGCCTTGCAGCCCAAACAATTCTCATGATAGTTTTCCCAAATTTTGAAAGATGGAGCCCCGTGAAGCCCCGAAAAGGATACAGTGGAGCCCTGGAGTACGGCCTTTTTGCCTTTGGGAGGCACGGATCCCTTAGGGGGCCTCAAAGGTACCTTGCTGCTGGGCCTGTGGAACGAAAGCCACATTAAAAGCGGGCAATATGGGATTTCATCTATTAGCACCCTTTCCAGTTTGTATCTTATCAATTTGTAAAGAAATTACTCTCATGAGAGTAGTGGATGTGAGAAAAAAGCTCTGTATCTTATCGGAGTAACAACTTTCTTCCTGATTGACAGGTGTCATTACAATAAACAAAATTCAACTAACGTTGTCAAAACCAGCTCAAGTCATGTGACCATACACTTAGGTAATAATCTCTTAATTTCGTATCACGCTTTGCACGATGGTATATAGTTAATCACCTTGCATGAAAAGGAAGTTCTCTCAAGTGGACAATCACATGTTCTGAAGTGGACGCAAACAGCGTTATTGGTTGGTTCCCTGGTTGGATTTGTCTGCGGCAAAACGACTTACCAAAAAGAGTCTTTTGCTTTTGGATGTCGTTCTGTGAGCATTTCATGGACCACAGATCAATCAGCATGGTCAAGAAGGAGATGCTCCTTCATATCTTCAAAGTCATGTGCGTTGGCATATTTTTAGAGACTTCAGCCAAGGGTGATGGCTGTAGAAACTACACCGACTTATCCGACGCTACAAGGTCCATCAGTTTTTATAATCGAGCTCAACAAAAACTTTGTGATAGGACTCTTGAAACTAATTGGTACCGCTTCATTGGACAAGCTGGTTATCAAATGCAAGGACATTGCCCAACAGCCGAGCGGTATCAATGCCAGACTTCTTTTGCTGGTTGGCTAGATGGGAAACATCCGAGAGTTCTGGATGGTGTTGTTGAAAGAAAAGTTTGTTTCTACCATCATATCCTCAAGGATTGCTGTGCATTGGATAGTATTGTTAAAGTGAGAAATTGCGGCGACCGCTACTATGTTTACAAACTGAGCGCCCCTCCAAACGGCTGTTCCAGGTACTGCGGTACTGGAGCTGGTAAGTAATGTAAATATTCGAAAATTCATACAAAATCAAATCCTACGGGTTTGTGGTGAATTGGAAACTGAAAAGGATATTGTTCTTTATCTTCGTCGTTTGAACAGCTTCGGTGAAAGAGCGATAAATCAAATTTTCCCGTTTTTCAAATTTATGAATGGGATGGAAGAGACTTTAGCTTTGAGTTTGCCACCAAGTTTGAGTACTGGTTGTCCTTGTCCGTGGCAATTTTCATTTAATTTCTTTGTTTTAATATTGACAGAGAACGCCCGCCGAATTCTCTATCTTATAAGTTGTTTAAGGATGAGTTTAAGATGGAACCCTACACAACCAGTCAAATACCTTTCAGCCTGAAAAAACTCCTGTCCAAGTTCCGATGCAGTGATCACGACTTACATATAGAGAGGGGGAGACACAAAGGCCTGCCAGTCGAGGAAAGACTATGTACCATGTGCACAAACAATTCTATAGAGGATGAGGCTCATTTCCTCACAGAGTGCCATGCATATCACGAATATGGAATGCCCCTTCTAACACTGGCCAAATAAACTCACTCCCTACTAACTTGCAATTTATCCAACTCATGAGAAATAAGAGTGAGCCAGTGATCTATGCCTTAGCCAAATTTCTGAAAAACGCACTTAAAATACGAAATGAAAAGAGTGCCTGAAGGTTTTTCATGCCCCCCCCCCAAAAAAAGAAAAATTAATGTTTCTGTTTGTTTTCTTTAATTCTTGGTAGTTAGCTGCTTATTCTTAATCATAATCAGATAATTCTGGTCTTGTTAGTGATAATGTCATGTTCTCTTGCGTTCTTGTATTGCTGCCGTACCTTATATAGAGGGAGTGCATTTGCATTTGCATTTGCATTTGCATTTATTATTATTATTATTATTATTATTATTATTATTATTATTATTATTATTATTATTATTATTATTATTATTATTATTATTATTATTATTATTATTATTATTATTATTATTATTATTATTATTATTATTATTATTATTATTATTATTATCATTATCATTATTATTATTATAATACCGGGTGAGCAAAAAACACGCCTTTTGCAATACCAGATTGAATAGCTAACATGTTCAATTATTTTTAAGAAAATTTTTCTGACTATAATCGGTCACTTCGTTCAGATTCTTTAATTAAGTGATTTTCTAAAATGAGCCCCTTTGAGAAACCTCAAAAACATGCTAAAATTACAAGCAAAAGTCCCTAATGTGTTAACCTCACAGCGATGACTTTCAGCACGCCTTAGCAAGTGCTTTCTCTTTGACGAGTTGAAAAGTCTTCTCCCTATTGTGAATAACTCATTAAGGGGGATTCCATTCTCTCATGAAGACAAGGGTCATGTAGAAGTTTTTGTATCAAGGTTTATGATTGGCTCGTTCAAAAATTCAAATTTGCATGACAAAAGAAGAACTTTTCAACTGAAATGTGCATGCTTGCTGTACTAATGCTCTTTTGGCACCAATGCACGTATTTTTATAATAGTTCAATAATTTGGGCCAGTTTCTTATTTCTAACAATTTTTAGGTCTACTCCAAGCAATAGTTGGAAACGGATGTTTTTTGCAAAGTCATTCCGGTGCTTTCCAGAATTTCCTTTGTCAAAGTACAACATTCCACAGAGACCCACATCCCCTGCAACAGCGTAACAAGTGTAACGTGTGTAACAACTGTCACTGCACCATACCTCCTACACCATCCACAGACACCCACACCCCTGTAAAAAGTGTAACGAGCGTAACGAGTGTAACAGATGTAACGGGATAGATATAGCCAACCTACAGACACCCACACCCCTGCAAAAAGTTATCGACTTGTTTCGAAAAATGATCTGTAACATCATTGGTTCTACTTATCAACCAAAAATGTCTTGATGCATCCCAAAATGCGTCTGTTAGGCACGCAGTGTCTTATGAGCTTGCAATGCTACGAAGGCAAATTGCGGTAAATTGCGGACCATTCCGTCTTGAAGAACAAATCTTGGCCATTCCGCTTTTCAATTGGTATACGTCATTTTACCCCGAGCCCCTATGACCCGCATGTTATGCCCGTCTCAAAAGCTATCTGGCCAATAAAGTCCATCTTCACCGGTGCTCAACGTCACTTTGACCTGTGCCCAAATGGAATCCACCAATCAAATAGCGGGGCTGACCGGGGCTCGACGTCAAAATGACATCACTCGATTTGCAGGACAATGTTCTTGGAAGAGTCAAATGACTTATTCAAAACTCAAGATGGCTGACTGGCTGCTCGACCCTCCTCGCATGTATGCTCTTGAAGAGAAATACTGCGAAGCAAGTCAATCACCCACTTCGCTGCTGCAAGGGATGCAGTATTAGATAAGAAATAAAGGAGGTAAGCAGTAAATATACAGTCACCAAAACACATAATTGCTATCTTTTTGTGAAACACCAATTTCTTATGATGTATGGAGGGGAGGAAGGCGCCAAGCAATCAACACACAGCAAAGACCTGCTGCCTGGACGGTATGAAGATAATCTTGTCTCGATTTGATTTGATTCCTGTTACAGTACGTTACTATTATTTATTCCACGCAGTTGAAGTGTTAATTATAAGTTTGCTTCAGATCTTACAGCTTTTCCAGCCAATATTTGTTTGGATATTTACAATGATGATGGAGTATTTAGGCCTGTTGTGGTATCGATCGCCCGCCTTCATCAGCAAAATAAATTTTTGGAATTCCGTTTTATTGAAATTTGCTAATTAACTTGTTGTTAGGGTTTTATCAGCCTTCATCAGTTCATCAACAAATCACAGAATATTTCAATGCACTCTTGCAAAGCAGAAAGCAGTCTCCAATTTCAAAACACCAAAAACATGAAACATGAGACTATGAAGTTTCAAGGTTTGGTCTTCCCTTAATCATATTACCACAGGGGGTTCTCGACTAAATTTCGAGTACTGGGGTGTGCTGCCCACAGCACAGTTTCAAAATGGTACCGTTGGGTGCATCAATTTTTGTGAAAATTAGGCTTGGCTAGACTGAATTCTACATCAAAAGTGCTTGGCGTTTTCTACACAAAAATTGCCAAATATGCTTCCTCTAGACCAAAATCACCAAAACTTTGGGTTTCTCTACAAGAATCACCAAAATGATACAAAAAGGATACCCTTGCGAGTGGCACATCTCCAGGTACCTTTACAACGGAAGAGCCCTCCTGTGGTTTTTATAACACTTTGCCAATAAATGGGCGTGGCCTTAATTTCCAGCCAACTGAAGGGTGTGGCCACCAAAAATTTTCAAGCCCCGCTCAGATTTTAGCCTGGATCCGCCCCTGCCACACCTCTGCAAAAAGTGTAACGAGCGTAACGAATGTAACAGATGTAGCGGGATAGATATATCCAAACTACAGACACCCACATCCCTGCAAAAAGTGTAACGAGTGTAACGAGTGTAACAGATGTAATGGGATAGATATAGCCAACCTACAGACACCCACACCCCTGTAAAAAGTGTAACGAGCGTAACGGTTGTAACAGATGTAACGGGATAGATATATCCAACCTACAGACACCCATACCCCTGCAAAAAGTGTAACGAGCGTAACGAGTGTTACAGGTGTAACGGGATAGATATAGCCAACCTACAGACACCCATACCCCTGCAAAAAGTGTAACGAGCGCAACGAGTGTAAAAGATGCAACGGGACAGATATAGCCAAACTACAGACACCCATATGGGTGGCACTTACCCGTACCCTTCAATATTTTATGTACCCCCGGGACTAATTAGCGCTGTTGATGAAATATAGTTTCATTAAAAGGGCCCTCTTGCCCCTTTCAGAAAAGGACAGGAGGGTGCTTGTCCCTTTGCCCCATCTCCAGTAGTCCTACCCCTACTACTAGACTCCCTGTGCTTCCATCCGATATTTGCAGAATCAGCACATAACTTTGTAAGGAAAAAGGAACAAATTCAATGCAGCTTTGTTTCAAATTGATATTTACATTGCTCATGACGGAAACCTTTCAGTAACTAGGAAGTTAAGCGCTCGCTTCGCTCGTGCTTCAACATTCCTAGCTCCAGCGGAGAGCTTTCTGCAGAGAGATTTCTTATAGACTTGCTTCAAGTTTGTTCCTGCTGTCCTAAAAACCGTTCCATTTACGGCAGTTCATCAGGCCAAGTCACAAATCCCAAAAAAAGTAGTTAACTCTGAAAAATTTTGATGAATATCATATAATGATTAAAAAATAGTGATGATAGTGATGATGTTTGGAAAAATTTGCATTCTGTTTTCTTAACAGGGTGATAACCGTCTGGTGTTAAGGGTCCTTTGTGACATTGGTACTTAAGGGTCCCAGGGTCCTATGGTCCGGTTTTTACTGTATGACGAAAATTGCAATGGGATAAATTTCATTATATAATCCGTAAGGGTGCAAATTAGCCATTTGTAAACACCGGGATTGGAATACTGGCATCGGCATTGGAATTAGTATTGGCATTGGAACTGGCATCGATATTGCACATGTACAACAAGGCATGCAAAACTGAACAGGGGGTTATGTGACTTTACGCTATTTATTTGCATTGTACGGCCAATTGCTTTTGTTCAAGCTCAGCCTAAATATTTCTCTTTCCTGAACTCCTGTATTCGTAAACAAAGTCAACAAATCAAGTCATGACTGAAATAACAAGTTTCTTAAATATTTTTAGCCGAGGGACATATAACTGCTATAAAACTGAGGTGCATTTCTTCAAAACAAAGTGCTTTTTACAGACTTTTGATGGACTTTTCTTGAGAACAAAAAGACCTTTGCCAGAAGGTGCACGAGACCTTCAGGAATCAAACGCCCCTCGGCCAAAATTATTTAAGAAATTTGTTATTTCAGTCAAGGGAATTTATAAAATCATTTGTCGGAATTACACAATGTTTCACATTAGGCACATCGTGTAAACATCAAGGGATCCCTACGAAGTTTGAGTATCCAAATAATAACTTTTAGAAAGTTGCAGATCGATCGTAGGCTTCTAAGTTGGGTACTTCAAACATGTTTCTCGCATCAGGTTATTTTTGGCTGACCTCACGAGTTCACTGCAGTTCCAGGGGCAAATGAAATGGATGATTTTTTCGTACATCTTCCTTGAAATCACAATTACATATGAAAACTACAAAATCACAAAAAGTCGCATGCAAAAGTCACAAAAATCACAAATCACTGAAGAATTACTGGAAAATCACACGAAAATATCACTAAAGATAACTAAAGTCACAAAAAATTACAAAAGCCACGTACTACGCTATTTTGAGGTGATTTGCCCCGCGCTTCAGTTTGCCCTAGCCATGGCTTGAATTATTGTTGACTTTGTTTTTGAATGCAGAAGGCTGAAACTTTCAAGAAAGAGAAGCGTTTGGGCAGAAGAAAGAGAACATTTGATAGATTACTTCGAACAAACGCAATTGCAGTAAAATGCAAATAAATGGCGCAAAGCGCAATCACTTAACCCCCCTGATCAGTTTTGCATACCTCGTTGTACATGTGCAATATCGATGCCAGCTCTAATGCCAATGCCAATTCCAATGCCGATGCCAGTATTCCAATGCCGGTGTTTACAAATGGCCCTGCAAATTGTACCAGTCCATTCCATTGATTACCTCATTCCTCATCCTCATTCCCTTACGTCCGTAAATTCATTCCCTCATTCATTCCCTCATTCCCGGATCCAGGAACAACGGAAAAGGGATGAGTACAACGGATTGACGTAATAGACTTGGGGCAATTCTAGCTTTGTTATATCATCTGATAATTCACCTTGAATGTATAGTAACCCTTATGAATATCAGCAATACCAGGCCTTCGCACATTATAATACTTTCATATCTTGGGAGAATTCTCATGAATGTTCTTAATTTCTTCTGAAGAAACTATTCAATTTGACAAAAAAAATTCGTTCAGAATTCAGATTCGTATATATTTCATATTTATTTTTCATATTTCATTTGTTTAGGGAGGGTTGCCCTTCAACCGAAGTTGTTTTTCAAGGGGCCCTCCAATTAAAAACTAATTACAATATACAATTTAGAATGCCAAAAAATAAGAACCCATAATATTAAAAACCTATTTACAACTATATGATATTTACATTAAAAAGGAAATAATCAACCTTGTATTGATTTTTTGAAACTACCCAAGGAGGATGCCGCCTTAGACTCGGCGGGAAGGCTATTTCATAGTTTAGCTCCTCGGAAAGAAAAGCATTTTTGTCCATTTGCTGATCTTTTCTTTGGCAACCTCAAATCAGTCTCAGTGTTCCGGAGGATGCGGGAGGAGCATGTTGAGTTTTTGGTAAAGAGATTACACAAGTATTGAGGAGCCAAATCATTGAGCGACTTGAAGACCATTGTTTTGGACTCATTTCCAATGAGTTCTTCAACGGTCTTCCAGCCCAACTCTGTAATAAGTGGTCTGCTTGGGGTATCAAAGCTGCTGTTTGTTATGATCCTAGCAGCACGATTTTGAAGTTTTTGCAACTGGTTGATGTCTGTAGACCCAGCACAACCCCAGACAGAACAACAATATCGAAAGTGGGGCTCGACAATACCTGTGTAAAGAGTTTTCAAACTTGCCATAGGTAGAAAGGATTTAGCATGTTTTAAAAAGCCGATCGCCCGGGAGACCTTGGTAGAAACAGCCTTGATTTGCTCTTTCCAATCTAAGTTGCAGTCGATCTGCACTCCAAGGTACTTTGTCTTTTGAACTACCTCGAGCTCATTTTCGCGTATCTTCAGTTCCAAAGCTTCATTTCGACTTCTAAGAGAGCTGCCTTTCTGCTTGGTGGATATGAGCATTGAATGAGTTTTTGCCACATTCAATGAAAGCTTATTGCCATTCAGCCACGTCTCCAGTTTCTTGAGATCGCTATTAATAGCCTCATTCAGCTGAGTCAAATCGTGAGACTGATGACAAAGACTCGTGTCATCGGCATACATTGTCACAGAGGAATCTTGGACGGCCTGGGGAAGGTCATTGATATAAATGAGGAATAGAAGAGGGCCCAGGCATGAACCCTGTGGGACTCCCACTTCTATTTCCGCAACATTTGAATCAACACCATTAACCCTACAGAATTGTTTGCGGTTGGATAGGTAAGACCTAAACCAAGACAACTCTCGCTGTTGAACCTTTGGATCAACAGTAAATTATTTCGTGAGTTAGTTAGTCGGGCTTGCCGTTAGCCGAATTATCGCGCAGCTGTGCTATGGTTATTTGTGGGTTGGTTTAGGGAGTAAAGTTTTGTGTCTCCGTGCTATCCGTAGTTTAATCAGAAACGTTGAATATTGAGCAAATAGACATGTTTTCTCATACACGCAAATCACAAAATCAACACATCATTTCACAGTAACAAAGCAGGTCTTTCTTCAGTGTCCTGGGCACGAGTCTGTTTTCTAAGAAAGCTTGATACAAGCGTCTTTTTGCAGTTCGTTGGTTAGTCAACCTATGTTTTTATGCTTTCCTTTGCATTTGAGAGTATTATGAATTTATTCAACAGCTGTTCCAGCCATTCAGTCACCTAAACTACCAGCATTAACTTTTGCACCAGTAAACACATCAATAACCATGACGTGTGCATTTAAAAGCAGACCAACATCACAGATCACATGGTCTCATGGCCCTGCAATCACTGGTGTACAATCTAAGAATGTGACAGTACAGGGAGACTATTACATCACAACGGGAACATTCAATATAACGCGCACATCATTTGATATGGATAGGATGAACATCACTTGTACTGGCGATGCAAGAGTTGGACGCAATGCCAGTCAAACAACAACCCTGTTTGTCATTGGTAAGTGTTATTTTGATTAGGCGACCATCTCAAAAATGTTTGGTTAGTGTCGTCTGACCGACCGTCTGTTGAAATGAAAAAAACTCAGATTTTTGGGTCGGGCGTCTAAAACGTTATTTAGTATATTTAAACAAGGATTTTCAGTATTTGCATAAATATATGCTTCTTCTGACGTTACTTGCGCTACAAATACATCAAAATGGCATCCAGCAGAAAGTTTCCAATCAGAAACTTCCCGATTTGCCGCTTCCAAACTTTGCTTTGATCTAATGTCATATCTTTCAAGCTGATTTTCAGGAAATATTGGCCTGCAACTGAAAACGAGGAAGCTACTCCAGAGCCATGACACATGTATTAACGGTGACGGCACAAACGGCCTAAATTTTCGCGTCCCTAAAATAGTTCAAACTTAAAAAACTTTGGAAAAAATTAGAATCTGATCATGTTGCCGACCGACCGACTGACCGACCCATATTTTTCGGTCAAAATGACACTAACCAAACATTTTTGAGACGGTCGCCTTCTCCCTGGTAACAGCTACCGGGTGTTTGAAAAAAAACTGTGAACTTTTGGCAATTCACGACAAATCATGCACTGGACTGATTTTGAAGATTTATGAACTGGTCTTTAGCAAATATCCTGAATTATGTCGTACGATTTTCGCAAACTGATAACACCTTCGAACGATGTATAGGAAGTTGGAAAATTTTTGCAACTAACTCCCAAACTTCCCAAGGGACTCCACCCCTTCCCTTTCAGTAGCAAAAATTTTACAATGCTCGGAAGACTAATTGCTGATTTCTTTCAAATAATATCTAGCTTGCATTATTTAGGAAAATTATCGTCTTTCTGTCGCCAAAAGTAGCTTTTACTTCTACTTCTACCGGCATACTGACTGCCTTCTAAAAAGAAGCTTATCATCAGTGCGTAAAATGATATAAAAAAGGGAAAAAAATGTCTTTGTGTTTTTCTAGTTTCTAAGTTAAAGGAAATCTAAGCATATATAAGCCCTCAGTGAAAATAACTTTGCAAATATTAAAATTAAATTTAAAAGGATGAAGCTGAGACACTTCATATGCTTGGTTTCCCTTTGCGGCTATAAAACAGTAAAATAAGATTTTTTTATAATTTCAGTGTCTTGGTATGTCATTTAAACAATTAATTATTCATGTTCCAAATCCTGCACTCTGCTCTTGAAAACTGCAAGAGTTTGACTGTCAGTCACATTTGAACGTAGGCCTTTCCATTGTATCACTGTACGTGGTAGGAACGAGAACCTAAAATAATCTGTTTTCGTTTGAAGCTGTATTAGTTTTCCATTTCTAACAGAATATTTCAGATGATCTTTTAGTTGAGTAGACACATGTCCATGTATGATCTTATACAGCATTGTCAGCCTGGCGTCAACTCTGCGCTGTTCTAAACTGCGCCATCCAAGTGATAGGAGCATAGCAGAAACACTAGATGTATTATTATGACGACCTGTCACCCATCTTGCAGCTCGGCGTTGAACCATTTCGATTTGATTAACAAGACGATGATTTCTCATTGATCCTGTGAATTCATCTGATGTTGCTTTAGGATCCCAAACAGTCGCACAGTATTCCAACTTAGGCCTCACTAAAGCTTTGTATGCTTGCTCTTTAACTTCCTGCGAATAGACTCTCAAATTCCTCCCTACAAAACCAAGTGTTCTATTGGCAGCTGCAGTAATATTACTTATGTGATTGTTCCATTTCATATCATGTGTGACAGTAAGGCCAAGGTATTTAACAGATGGCACTGCTTAAAGCTATTTGCTACGAAAAGGCTAATTGGCCTACCTTCATCGGCAACAGAGTCCCAGAAATCAGCATTAAATCGGTTTCTTTCGCCGTCATAACGTAGCAGGTACATTTACCAATAAGGTCATCACAAATCCAACTTCTTTCCACCATTTTATCATCGTTAATTCTGGCAAAATTAGATCAAACTTTGAAGTCTCTGCACCGAATTTCGCTTTGCAAGTTTTCTTGTAACAAACACCTGGGAAGTATTGCGTAAAAACAAAGGATTGTGCATGGCTCAGGCTTCCCATATGGTTCAGCAAATTGATACCTTTGAGAATAAATTCTATCATAGCCAAATGAAGAGAAGACAAAACGTTTCTCAAAATTCGCAGATCTCTTTGTCATATTGGGAAACTGCATCCCTTGCGTAAAGAAATTTCCCCTGCAGTATCTGCAGTATAGTTTTAGAGGTGTACAATCAATTCTCAAAGGTATCAGTTTGCTGTGTCACATGGGAGACCTGAACTGTGCACAGTCTTTTGTTTTATGCAATTCGTCCGAGGCGTTAGCGACAAGAAAACTTGCAAAGCAAAGTTCACTGCAGAGACTTCCAAAATTTGATCTAATTTTGCCAGAATTAACGATGCTAAAATGGTGGAAAGAAGTTGGATTTGTGATGACCTTATTGGTAAATGTACCTGCTACGTTATGACGGCGAAAGAAACCGATTTAATGCTGATTTCTGGGACTCTGTTGCCGATGAAGGTAGGCCAATTAGCCTTTTCGTAGCAAATAGCTTTAACTCGTCAAGGATTTTCGAAAATTGCACAACCAAATATTTTCATGCTGTTCCTGGACATAATTCACGCAACATATGAAATTTTGAAGGCTATATCTTATTTGCAATTTTCCTGAAAACTTCTTGAACTTAGGCCAATTTTTGAAGGAACGAAATTCGATATAACACCGATCCCTGACGAGACATTAACCAAATTCAAAATGCAAAATATAGAGTGCGGCCTGTAGAATCGATTCGTGGTAAAACCAGCTCTGTATCTTCATTAGTCGAATGACCATTTTAATTTTAGTGAAGGTACTAGAAAAGTTGTGTCAAAAGCCTTATTTTCAGACATCTTATCGGAATACGGCTATGTCATTGGCTAATGAGCGTGAAATTGAAGGGTTTATGGGTTTCCCTGTGCCCTATTGAAAGATTTGACTTGTATGCTACCGCCGGATGGTCATATGGCAATACTCTTGGGGAATTTCTGTATTATACTACCGTTTGCATTCATGGCACAAGTTATTATAATGCGAAATATGTTATAAAATTGAAAGGAGGATTTATCAAGAGGTTTTATCACCTGACTTGAGGTGCCGTAAACAAGGCTTGGCAAGCCTCGGCCAATTTAATGTTTCATTCAGTTCTCTTTTTTAGCTTTCAGCCAGAGTGAATATACAATAATGATCACGTGCGAAAGAACATACAAAAGAGAGGGTTGTTTTAAAGGCATAGCCACACTGACAACAGAACTGGTGAATCATCGTGCCTCGAACAAGATATCATGGAATAAGTTTGGAGCCTCACTACATAGGTATGTTTTTTCATTTTGTCGCTCCATATTATGTTCCTTTCACCTCATCGGCTTACATTTCCAAATATGCCCCCATTCACACAACACTGTTACTGCAAAAGCTCTATAAAGCCCACGGGGGGACTTATTTAATTTCGGACCTTCCAGTGTGGGAGGGGCTTAATAGAGACGGGGGCTTATTAGAGACGGGGGCTTATTAGAGACGGGACCCTATTCGTAAAATCAAATGAAAAGGATATATCTGGTAGCTTCTGCCTGTGTGGTATTGCTGATGAAGATAGTGAACATTTCCTCCTGCACTGGCCCTGTTTTGACGAAGCGCGAAGAGATCTCCTTGTCAGCCTATCAGATATTCCTGGGTTGGATATAGCAGGACTGGACGCGCAATCCCTATGCCATTTAATACTGTTTGGAAATCCGGATCTGACCCTCATTGCAAACAGAATGATAATGGAGGCAACGATTAATTATATCAAGGCAACAAAGAGGCTCGACTAGAGTGGTTTGTAAACAAAGCAGCATCCCTTTCCCATTTCTTGTGTAGCAGAGTAATTTTTGTAGATAATTTCTGTCTCGCATTTGATGTTAGGTAATATTCCAAACATAAAATTATCTTTCGGTGCGGGTGCGGGATGGTGGGGGGATGGGGTTTCCTGCTGTGCGGATGGGTGGCTGCTGCCCTTTGTTCTCAGCGTTGTCCCGACTGACCCGACTGGGATGGTGCTTGCGGCATTGGGCGGCGGCTGCCCGTCGGCGGGGTGGGGCCCACTCCTCTTTACTTAGCACCTGTGTCCTTTCAATTTTAAATACTCCCTGATATTGTTGCCTGGCATCAGATGTGAGACAGACATTAAATTTTCCTTTGTAGTTATTTTTTCTGATAAATTGTAAATATTGAGTTGTAAGTGCCTTTCATGGTGGGAACTTCGATGACCTAGCGTCTATTCCCGCAATGATCGGCACAGTAGTTGTATCTTTTTGTGTTCTATTCTCTTAATTGATTATATAAAAAAAATCTGGTAGCTTTTCAGTTCTTTTATCCCATATTTTGCGCAATCAACATACAATTTTACGACACAAAAGTTCAACACAGTTTTTATCCCAAACCATATCAAAATTAACATTCAAGGTTGTGTCGCTATGTAAATGGAAAAATATTTGGTAAATTCTAGAACTTTGCATAAGTGGGGGCTTATTTCAAATGTTGACTTAGGGGGAGGGGCTTATTAGAGAAGGGGACTTAAAAGAGAGGAGGGCTTAATAGAGCTTTAACGGTACAACAGTTTTATCTACCGGTAAATAAAAGAACGCCTCGCCTTTGAAGAAATACTGCTCCCCGAATATCAAACCAGCGACATTGAAAATTGTCTCGTTTGATTCCCAACAAGCATTATGAGCACTTTTTAAGAACCTTTCAAGCTGAACCTGATTGTGGCATCAGTTACCAAGAATCTCATTCAGGCTGTCTCAAGGAAACCTAGATTCTTTTACGCAGATTTCTATCTGAATTGCTTTCATTTTCCTCTTTCAGTTTGGCTTGCGAATGCTCAGCCGAAGCCAAAAAGAAAAGCTGGAGGTATTTTGGAATTAATAATTATGGAGTGTGTTTCGGAGGAGCAGAGTTTAGTCCGACAACCGCTGAGAGGGCCACTGATTGTCTTGATCCGTCCTTTGGTCCATGCTCAAGTGATGCACCAGAATGCACTGGCATTGAAAGCTCGATTTTTGTTTTTAATACAGGTAATTCATTTCATAGGGGGGCAAGGTGGGGTTCTCACCTAATATACGGGTAGTGTGCTTCCCAAAATTTTCAAAATGGCACCGTTGGCAAGGCCAATTTTTGAGAAATGATACCGATGCGATGTTTCTCTCACAACTTTTGTTTTCATTTTTATGGCTCATACCTAGACATGCAAAAATATGGCTCATTTATAGACATACTGTAAACTATAAGGAAAATTGGGATACATAGGAATGGAAAGTTTTTCCTTTGAAATAAAAGCCTTGTTGAAACTTTGTTGAAATCAAATCAAATGTCTGCTTGAATACTGCAAGAAAGGTTTCCTAATTCGAATTCCCATCCTAACATAACATCACTGACTAATTCCAAGTGACGTTGCATTTTATTTCCAACAGAGAATCTTTCAGAATATCCGTTGCTAAGGCATTACTAGGGTAGATATTACTAAGGTGCTAAGGCAATAATTTTTGCCTACTGCTTCAAGAAATAAAGCGTCTGTTACCAGAAAACGTAGTCCAGTGACAAAAACCTAATTGGAAAAGTTTCCTTGATTGTTGGCGATGGTATTCGGGTGAAAAACGAAAGATCGAACTTTTTGCAAAAAGCCCGAAATTTGGAGTAGTGGACCACCTTAATCTATCGGAAACGCTGTATCTTCAGCAAACCGTGAGGTATTTAAACCGGCAGCCAGACCTGGATACCAAACATCTGGCGAGTAGATTTCTTCAAAAAAATTCGGGAAATTTCCAACAGTTTTTCTCCTGGTTGCGTTTTATGAAGGTTGGTAAAATTTAGAAAGATCTTCACACGTTTCTTCTGTCTTCTTCGCTTATTCGCCGTCTGATTGGTTCGTGAAAATGAGGCTTTGAAGGTTTCCGGCCATTGGCCACGAGCAAAAATCGGCTAAAACATTTGATTCCCATCTTTGATACAGCGCGTTTGGGTCCATCACCCACAATACTAAGCGAATTCAGAGCTTCCATATCGCTTTGAAATTCATCACGAATATCCGTAGCCTCATCTTGATACAGATCTCTGTTTGTGCTTAATTCCGAATTGCTTCTCTCTAATTCTCCAAAAGACTCAACAAATTTGTCCACGGTATTCTCCTCCATAATCAAACTGAATACGCTGAAGTGACTTGTATTCCACTAAATGTAACAGCAGAAATAAATTAATTCCAAAGTTTTTGTAAAATCAGCATTTTTGTCACTCTTTTGCTGCTACGATTTGTGCTAAAATAAAAACGAACAAGAAGCCGAATGGCTTGAAGACGATACACGTAGTTTTTTATAAGAAACTGCTTATAAGAAACTCAACTGTCAGATCGCCAAAAAATTAAGAAACTGCAGTACTGGGAAAATATAACTTAAGAAACTATTTATTTTTAACAAAGGAAATCCTTGACATATTTTACTTTATTTCACTTGTTTCCTGTATCATATTACTCGCAATGTCCTTGAGTGATGCCTGAGCATCGGAAAGTTGTTAAAAATACATTGCTTTTAAAATTCAGACAGGCGCAGCAAATGAACATGAAGATTGCTATAGAACCTTTAAGAAACTCGTAAGAAACTCTGAGTTCTCAAGATCTGGTATATTTTAAGAAACTCTCAGTACTCGCCCAAATTCTTAGTTTCTTATAAAGAAACTAGGAAGTTAAGCGCTCGCTTCGCTCGCGCTTTAATTCTCCAATTCACAATGGTTAACAAAGGAAGAAAGCTAATTGGATAATCGTTTGCCTGCCTTATATATATATAGATATCATTGATACCGAGATTGATACCACAGGCGAGTATAGCCTGCGTGCAGACTCTACTGATTCCATGAAGAAAAGCGAGGTTCCTCCCTTCTCTTCAGGGAATCAGTTGAGTCTGCACGCAGGCTAAGGCGAGTAGGGAAGGGCTTCCATGCTGAAAAGATTTAGGATACCCAATGAAAGTTGTCTTTTTTAAACTTGAGTTTCTAAGTAAGGAGGTGATGTGGGTGGCTGTAAATTGTACACAAAGGCTATTCATTTGGCTTGGCAATCAGCATGTGGTGTAAGAAGACCCTGAGATTGAGGTTGACACAAGGCACAAGAGATCTCAAGTTATAAACATCAAGCCTTCGGATTCTTACCATCAACACACTGATAATACACTTAGGATATTGCTAACAGCTTTTTGACACATTATACCATAGGATACAGTTTTGGCATGACAGTGTTCTTACCTTCATTGATTTGCGCTGCAAGCAGCAAATCTTTGAAATAGGCTCGAAATCAGTGAACCAGAGTCTAATTCGAGGTTGTTGATTGGAAGATAGCTTTGTACAGGCTAGATGTAACGTACAGGTTTTATGTAGCTCTACAGATAATAAGGATTGCTATTATAGCCAATTAAATTGAGCCCTGTGAACAATGGAACAAACGTTGTTTACTTCAACGGGAGAGTAACTGCGTCATAGCCAATAACACCGGCAGTCTGTAAACCACGGAATCACGAAACGGCGGAACGAAATGCGGAAACGATGGAATCTATGACAGAGACAAATCAGAGTGTAATATTTCTATTGGTAGGCTCCTCCTAAACGTATCAACACGGTACAAATGCCCCAATTTTCTTTTCTTCTAAGTGGAAACCAAAACTTTAGTAACGTGACTTCACAAAAACAAGAAAAGTATTGGGGGATTACCGGTGCGTTCGGCACGCTATGAAGAGACCCCTGTCCCCATATATGTATGCACAGCATTATTTGGCTTATTTATGCATGCAATGACATGACTTCGATACTATCCACTCGTGAGTTCGTGATCAAAAATTATTTATTGCAGTTTGATATGTTGAAAATAAAGGCATCTAGACTCGAATGAGGGAAAAAGCCCCCCTTTTGCGAAGATAAGCTGAAGAATTTAACACGATTTACAAATCAGTCTTTGGTGAGGGTTAAGTTTCATTGATTTTTGGCAGCAGACCAAGAGTTTATTTAAGTCGGAAGAATTTGACCGCTTAGGTGTTACTCAAGGTGTTACCAAAGTTCTGGTTTTCCATTGAGAAAAGGCAACTTTTAGCATTCGTATGTCGTTTACGTATATTCAGTAGGAACATACGAGACAGATATCTTACACTTTAGTATGATTCCGTCATTTTATTCAGGCATTTCGTTGTGTCGTTCCGTCATTTCATGATTCCATGGTTTACAGACTGCCGATAACTCCTGTTGTTATGCGCCTAAAAGCTAATATACTTCAATTCAATGAACGTAAACATGGGAAACACGGAACGAAAGTCCACAACGATGTTGCAACCCTTTGGGAGTAAAGCCAGACTATCACGCATCTCATTTACTATTGTAGATTGATACAGTGTCTCTTTACCAATCATTGGAGGTTTTCCTAGTTTTGCTTCTTTGTAGAAGGAAATAGCGTGTAAGACAGGACCTATTTCATCAAAATCAGCTCGCCAGCCTATAGATCGTAACGTCTGTAAAGATAAGCATTAAACCGCAGTTTTCACTTCTAAGTGGCGATTTTTGTGCAGTGATTCAAATTCATATCTAAAATTGAATTTGACCAGAGCGCAAATCATCGGATAGTTATATCCCTTGTTGAATTCTGTTTTCTCTACATAAAGAAATCAATGAACAGTCTTATTCAAGGTGGTTTCCACAAGGGAAAGAACTAAATTTAATCCTTCATCCCCTCTACCCAAAAGAAGGAATATCTCATAGAACAAAAGCAAATAACAAGAGCGATATTCAAATAGTCATCAATCATGAAAATATTATTTCAAATAATCTTCAAATTTACATGGTACATTTCTTCCACTTTGACCATAAACAAGGTATCCTTGTCAACAGATTTTGCATTTGTAAACTGAAAGAAGCTAAAATTATTCTGTATAATTCATCTCTGGGCAAGTATGGTACACGTTTTTTTATAAGAAACTGGTTTATAAGAAACTAGCACTAAGATTGCCAAAATTTTAAGAAACTCTAGTACTATGTCTAAGAAGTACTAAAGAAACTTTTCCAAGTTAAAAGTATGGATATTATGGCAAATGGATCATTGAACCTTTATTCTTGAGCAATATTACCTAAACATTTGTGTTTTCAACATAACAGAACACTGTTTATTCCTTTCATATCTGCAGCAGTGTTAGCGACCACAATGATAATTCTGCATTCAAAAAATAAGAAACCAATCAAGAAACTTTTAGTACTAAAATGGACAAAATGTCATGTGAAATTAGGAAACTTTTAGTATCATGGCCTGATCCAAGTTTCTCATAAAAAACGTGTACAGCAAAGTCAAAGTCCCTTCAACTATAATGTTATTTTTCTCTCTTTCATGGTTAACTTAATGCAGGCTTCTGTTTCAATATCATCAAATTTCTGCAAGAACTGTTTCTTCCTAAAACAAAAGGATGCAAATGATTACTATCAAAAAGGATGAGAACTAAAAGGATGTTACTGGTCTACAATTGCCTTGTTAGGTTGCAATAGATACACAAAATCACCTAAATATAATAAGCACATAGCACTCAGTAAAGCCAAGAAATAGACAACACATCAAAATGTGTTATATGGTAAAAGTTGTTGTTTGATCGGGAACATTTCTTGCTAATTTGTTGATTCACTTACATAGGGGCTGTCCAAAAATCCACTTGGGAGCGGGTTTATATCTGTTATGTTATGTTTAAGCATGAGGGAATGGAGCCCAACATTGTTTTCAGTCATATTTTGCACAGCTGCAAGAAGTTCTTCTTGTTCACAGTGAAAGGTTTGCTATCAATCTCGATGAAACAGTTTATGAGATAGGTGAACACAAAATCCTGTCAAAATCTTGTACGTCAGTTAAGAGGAGGAGGGAATGAGGGTATCAGAAATTAGTGGCCAAGTTTTGCTATCCGTGGACCAAATGGAATGGATTTTTGGATGGCCCTTTAACGGTTGCCATGTTGCCATTCAGTTTATCAAATGCACACTGATTTATACAAATATTGGTTAAAAGGAATTAGACTAAGTCAAATTAGGCTCACCTTTGCTGCATTTGTTTTGCTGCATATGTGCTGGTATGTTCTCATCATTTCTCGTCGACGTCAAATGAGCAGATTGTTATGGCCTAGTGGAGACGGCTTCTTCCTGTTGCAAGACAAGCTGTTGTGGCAATAATCTGGTTCCGAAACATATTCTGAGAAGAATTCTTTGTATGCCAATGTTATCTCCAGAATTGCTCATGATAACCAGCGTGACAGAATTTCCATAATTGAAAATTTTGGCTTCGTTTTCCGTCTGTCATTGCTGTCGTGCAAGTACAGCGGCGGCCATATTGTCATTTTGTCAGGATACTTGCTTGACGGTTGAAAAACTTAAGGTCATTCCCCCACCTTCCCATCGCTGATTGGACAAAGATCAAAATCGTTGTTAGTAGTCCAATCTCTGGCCAATCATGGCGCTGTTACATTCCGTTACATTGGCATCACCACAAAAGCACATTAGCCAATCAGAAAGCTCGTTACAAAAACTTCTACAATACTGGAAGACAAAATGCATGAACACATTCAAGAGTCATTATTGTGAGGAAGGAGAACAAAGGGAAATTTTGCTATCTGTTTTCGCTCGTTTTGGAGGTTTTCGAAAGATGCTTTGTGCAGAAAATCTCCTATTTCGAAAGAAAGGAATGGCCGATTAAAACCGGGTAAATTACTGGAACTATTTTGACAATC
The DNA here is from genome assembly GCA_964019985.1 of Aurelia sp. 4 Dawson et al 2005. Lineage (NCBI taxonomy): Eukaryota > Metazoa > Cnidaria > Scyphozoa > Semaeostomeae > Ulmaridae > Aurelia > Aurelia sp. 4 Dawson et al 2005. Next base: position 24,645,997 of record OZ026494.1, read on the forward strand.
GGGGATAAAATAAGACAGTTTACAATATCATTTCTTTGATGTTCAGGGACCAGGATTTTTTCAAACGCCGGGCGTTTTTATTGACTCACCCGGTATTAAGAACAAAGAATTTAAATGAAAATTGAGCCTGGCCTTCTCTTTTAGCTTCTGATAAGTGAAGCAGGTATTAATAGATCAGATTTTTGTGAAAACTGATAAAATCGTATCTGGGGCTTGGGTTGCATCGCAAAAAACATTTTGAGAGCATTCATCAGGAGGGCTATATGACATAGCACTATATTTGAGTCATGACACCAGAGTGCCTCTATTTCCACTCTAGCCTGCGCGCAGCAAAGTCTGCACGCAGGCTCCGCTATTGAAGGCATGATTGCCAAACAATCGCTGACCGTCTTCGGACGCACGATAAGAGCCAGTGGGATGGAAAAAAGATGTTATGTTAGGAAGAGTAGAGGAGACAAGAAGACGAGACAGGCATAGAACAAGATGGCTGGACGCTACATCTAACTAATGCGTCTGACATAGTGCCTTGAAGAAAGGAAATGGGCATTACATAATTTGATCTTATTGCAACAAATACAAACCAAAACTTACACCAAGTCAGTATTACACCAAAACATTGTAAAAAACAATTGTAAACTCAAAGACAAGGTAAGGACTTGGTAAATGTTCCTATTACTGTACAGTCCAGGGCCGTAGGACGCTGTTGTGATGGAGGGACAACTGTACTCCCAGGGGGCCGATGTGGATGCACCATTTTCGAAGTATCATTCTCGCTTTTTCTTCCTTGAACGGGGTATCAAAAGAAAGCAATTTTTTGGAGCAGGTTGAGTAATGTGATACCAATGACAACAGGCAGCAAATTCCGCTCCGAAGAATCACTCGGTACGACGGCGGGCCAGCGCAGCACCGCAGGCGCCGCGCGGCAAGCCTAGTTGAAAGAATTAACTAGGATGTCCTTCAGAATGTAGATCTTTTGTTCAGAAGGCTTATGATAATTTGCAAAGTTTTTAAAAACTTTGCAAAAACTTTGCAAAGTTTTTTCAACCCATCTAATGTAGAGATAAAAACTGTCCAAAGGATGGTGAAACGGCTGAATCTAAGAAAATTGAGTGAAATTAGAAACTTACAGAAAAACTTCACAAATTATCAATTGGCCTCCCTAATTGATTCATTTTCATTTTCATTTTTCATTTTTTTCATTTCATTTTAAAATATTTATACTGGTATAAGTTTCATATAATATATACATGTTTTTCAAACTGACCAGTTTAAAATAAAAAAACACTAAAGGAAGAGGCTAAACTAAGGACAAAAGTAATTTATTTTCCTAATTTACAATAAGATATAACAGAAATGAAATAGAAGTTGAAATTACACCGCCCTCTATATTTGTTCCTTGAAAGTTTTCAGGGAGGGTGCCAATTTAGCTTCTCTTTGTAAACTGTTCCAAAGTTTTGCTCCGCGATATGAAAAAGCCTTTTGGCCATTAGCAGTTTTTAGTAGCGGTAACCTAAGATCAGTTTCTGTTGAACGCAAAGTCCTTTCTCTGTCATCTGAATATTTTGTAAATAGTTTTGTCATGTAGGCTGGGGCAAGCGAATTCAAAGACTTATAAACTAGAGTGGCGGTCTCTTTTCTTGTGAGATCACTGATTGTCGGCCAGCCAAGATTCTGAATTAGTGGAGCAGCAGAAGCATCGTAAGGGCTTATGATAATTTGCGAAGTCTTTTTTCAACGGCCCAGAATTGGTTAGGAGTGAGGGGAGAGCATTATGTCTCCTTAGAACATTGCAAGACCTGTATAATCACAACCAAACCAGCCTTTTTAAATTCTTTTCCCCGTGTTTATGAGGAGACTTGCAAAAACCACGTGACCATGTGCTTAGGCCCAAAAATGTAAAATGTTTTAAAGCAACACGCAAACATTTGCGCGTTGGTGTATCTTTTGTTAAATTTTCTTGCTTTGGTACTATGTCTATAATAAGAGACAGCAAAAGAAAGTATCACGCACATTTTATGGAATTTGAGAAAAACTTCGCAAATTATCAATTGGCCCCCCTAATTCATGATTTGCGAAGTTTTTTCAAACAGCCCAGAACTGGTCAGCAACCAAGGTAGAGCATTGTGAATCTGTAGAACATCGCAGAATGCGTCTAATCGTCATCAAATCATCATACAAGTCAAATCTTTCAATAGGGCACAGGGAAACCCATAAATTTTCCAATTTCACGCTTATCAGCCAATGGTGTTGCCGTATTGCCGTCACATGACCGGAAATAAGCTCTTTGAGACGAATTTTCGAGTAGCTACCCTTACGAAAATCAAATTGGACGTTCCAGTAATAAAGATAAAGAGCTGGTTTTCTCACGAGTCAATTCTACAGGCTTCATTCCATATTTTACACTTTGCATTTGGATAAAATCTAAAATCTCATCAGGGATCAGCACTACATCGAATTCCCTCCCTCCGAAAATAGGCCTAAATTGAAATATCACTTAGGAACGCAACAAATAAGATATAGCTTCCAAAATTTCACACGTTACGTCAATTATGTCAAGGGATAAGCTGAAGATATTCCTTTGCTTCAGTTTCCTAAATCTATCCCAAATCCCAAATCAAAGGTAGCACAGCTAGATATTCGCCAACAACACAGCACCAGCTTCCACTTTTCTTCACCAAAAAATCGCCATCAACTTTGGTAAAACGCGACGAACTTTCAACAGCTCTTCGCCACATTATCTATCCCATGTTTTGAAATTGTGTGCTCACGTGGAGAAATTTCTGATATTGTCAAGCGCTCTTGATGTCATGGTTTTAGGAAATGCCATTAAATGTAGCTGATACTTGACTTTGATGTGTCTAATCATCAAGACAGTACCAAGGCAAACTACTTTAGCGGCAAATAAAGTAATTCTCACACGTTTGCTTGTTGTTTTGAACAATTTCATATTTTAGGCCTAAATCGTGCAGTGATTGCAAGTCTCCTCGTAAGCATCGGCGAAAAGTTGCTAAAAAAGTTTGGATTTGATGACGATCCGACACATTCTACAATGTTCTACAGATCCACAATACTCTACCTTAGTTGCTGACCCGTTCTAGGCCGTTTGAAAAAAGCCTTCGCAAATTGTCAATTAGGGGGGCCAATTGATAATTTGCGAAGTTTTCTAAAAATGCCATTAAATGGGCCAGTACTTGATTTTTGCTGTGTCTTATGTGCTTTAAAGAGACTCGTTAGTCTGTCATTAAGTAGGGTGCAAAATAGTTTTGCAATGCTGCTATGGAAGCAAATTGGTCTATCATTTTATGGGTCCATTTTGTTTCCTGACTTGTAGTTTTTAGGGACATGTTGTGAACTAAATATTAGGCTGAAAAGCTTCAAGGATGCATTATGGGGCCTTATGGATAACAGGGTAGCTAGCCTTTATTATTTCGTTGGAAATTCTATCTTGACCTGTGGCCTTGCCATTTTTGAGCTTTTTAATGTTCTTTTCAAGCTCATTTTTGGATAGAACGTTATTTAGAAATTTGTCAATGGTTGATGATTCTATGCTTCCACTTTTCACTTTATTGGAAACTATTTTTTCTTCAGTGGGTTTGTCGTTAAAAAGTTTATTATAATATTCCTCCCAAAATTTAACTATCTTGTAGGATTTCAGATTTTAAAGTGGACGGTGCGCAGTAACTGTGGAGGGCTGTCATGAGTAATTGTGGTGAATGGGGAGTATTGTGGAGGGCAATCCTTAGTATTGTGGAGGGCTATCATTATGTACGTGGAGGGCTATCTTTGAGTAATGTGGAGGGTTCGGAGTAATGTGGAGGTACTTGAGTAAAGACTGGAAAGGCTTCGAAAAACCTTGTTTGAAATGTTCTTGAGGGATCAAATAGCGAACACGAAGATTGTTATGAAACCTTTAAGAAACTCGTAAGAAACTCTTAGTACTGAAAATCTGATACTTTTAAGAAGCTTTCAGTACTGGCCCAAATTCTTTGTGTATTCTCAACTGGGTCATGGCAAAGGAACCTTCCTATAGGACCTGTGGGACGAAAGCCACAATTTAGCCACCGCGCCACTGGCACATCCTCTTGAGGGTACTCAACAATAGCAAGAATAAAAACAAGGAAACGCGACAAAAACAGAAACAAAAGACCCTACAGACTACAGAAAGTACTCAAAAAGTGATTTCCATTAATCTGTGTTTGAAAGCGGGCAGTATGGGATTTGGTCAATTAGCACCCTTTCCAGTTTGTATCTTATCAATTTGTAAAGAAATTACTGAAATGAGAATAAATGGATGTGACTGTGAGAAAAAGGCTCTGTTCCTTATCGGGGTAAACAACTTTGTCCTGATTGAGAGCTATCATTTACAATATACAAATTCAGCTAACGTTGTTGCTTGTACCAGCTTTGAGTCATGTGACCATGCACTTCGGTAATCATCTCTTTATTTCGCATCACGCATTGCAAGATGGTACGTAGTCAATCACCTCATATGAAAACAAAGTTTTCTCAAGAGGACAATCACGTGTTCTGCAGTGGGTGCAAACAACGTTAGTTGGGGTTCACTGTGATCCAGAGCATCGAATTTAACCAAAATTTGAAATTTTCGATTCCTGTTTGACTTTGCGATTGAGACATGCACTTTTACCTAGGGGTTCATGTGCTGCAAAGATCAGGCAACCGAAAGCGAAGATATTCATTTTGGAAGTTGGTCGTAAATCAGATCTTTGTTTGCATGACCGGCAGAGGCAGGACACTGATTTGACAGCAAATTGCAATTCCTTGTATCTAGGCTCAAACTTCACTGATCTTTTTCATTTTAGTCTCATTCTGATCCTCCAATTGTGTGCTTTGAGGCAATGTAAAGCATGCTAAAAGATTTAGCCTTTTACGACCATTTTCAGACCATTTCACAATCGTACTTTTCTAGAAGTTTCTTACCTTGAAAAATCAATTGTAAAATTAAAAGCTGAAGACAAAAAAGTATGTTTCCCTATGCTCTTCAAACTAATTTCAACAATTAGAAACACCTTTCTACCGAGTTTCTACCAAAGGGCTGGTGCCAATTCGACCCCGAAAATCTCTTATGACTATTTTCATTTCACAAGTCTTTAATCTGATTTCTAAGATTTTGCATATAATAACCACTAAACTTTAATAGACATACAGCGAAAGGACTAAAGGTGACCAGGCCTTACCTGCATGTTAAAACAATACCGGGTGTCCTAAAAAAATGCAACAGCTTTAAAATATCCTAACACAAGCTGTTTCAAACTAAAACTTTAATAATTATTTTTCTCGAAATTTACAATAATTAGATTAAATTTTGAGATATTTTTTCAGAATTTTAGGTGACCTGGTTGCAGAGTTATAAATTGACAAACTCAAAATTTGTTGTCATGGCAAAACCAGACCTCCCACAACTAGTGCAAAGCATAATGCAAAATTACAAGCGTGGCATTGTCTACAACTTTACAAGATCACAGACAAGCACATAATCTGATCAAGAAACTGTGACAAAGGAGATCCTCTAATGATTTACGAGTTATCTAGTTGCGAGGGAGCTTTCAGTGCTCGTTTCCAATTGAAAGCATAACTGTAAGAATGGCCTAGTCATTTAAAAAAAAGCAACTCCGTCATGACTGAAATCTTTATACAAGTATCTGTTCAATGTTTAATCAACTTTTTTGTTTGAATGCTTGTCAGCAATCTTCGGTAATTGCTAGGACTGTCATTTTTTATAATTTGACAATTTAATCAACTATTGCTAATGCAGTAGCTCTGGTTTTGACCTGGAAGCAATTTTGAACTTTGCTGATTTTTAACTTTACAACTAAGTCACCAAAAATGCTGGAAAATATATTAAAATTTATTCTAATAGTTGTAGATTTCAATAAAAATAACTTTTTGCTAATAAGTATGAAACAGGTTCCATTAGAATTATTCAAATCTGTTGCGTTTCTTCTGGGACACCCGGTATAATGACTACACTTTGCAGGGCTTTACTTATTAAAATTCTTGCAAAATTTAAAAATTGTCAATTCTTTTAGGGACAAATGGCTGCCAAATACCATTATGGCCTTTAAACTGTTTGACAAGAGGCTTTATCAGGCTTAACCCTAATCCGCATGGGGGGGGGGTGTTTTCCACCCCCCCTCAAGGTTTTTCTTTCCGTGTGTTTAAGAGACATCACCTATGTCCCCCAAACCCCTCTGACTTTTACTAATTATCTGTTCGCCACATTTTGATCAAAAAATTTTTAAACAATAGAGCTCACAGGTCACGTGATATGCCCATATTTGGAAGCAGGTAGCAGAAAAATCATTGTTTTTGATGATTTGAATGGAAAGATTTCATCAAATTATGAAGTATTATACACCAAATGAATCAGTAAACGAAGAGCTTTAATTTGATACAGGAATTTATGGAATTTGATGATGTCAGCATTTTTTGATGATGACGTCATTTTGGCCGCCATTTTGGGCTAATTAGCAAGCTTTTTGAATATTTTCGAAATTTTTCGATTGAAAACACTCCAATGATACGTTTGTGATGGAGTATTACCACCTTTGCAGCTTCTTTTTGTCTATTTCTACAGAGAACAAATTCAATGCATTAATGACGTCATTCAGATTGGCTAATTTCTGCCAAAATATCACTCCAAATTCATTAATTTCAATGAAATGATATCTTCATATCAAATTTGTGGCTAAGTTGAACCAAAAACTACCAAATCTTCATAGAAAACCTTCTTTGAATTCAAATGTAACTTGGAAACCTGATTTGCACTGATTTTAAACTTCATGACGTCACTATGACGTCATTAGGCGTGGCAGCCACACCCGAATTACGCTACATGCTAGAAATTACCTGATCTATAATGGTGCCAAGTTGCATTGAATTCTGACCAGGCTAAGGCAGTTTACAGAGGGGGGGTGGAAAGAACCCCCCCCCCCCATAAATGGTAGCTCGAAAAAAGCCCATATGGATTAGGGTTAAAGGACAAATAAATGGCATACCTTTTACATCGCATCGGTTTCAAACAATTGGAAAGCTTTCCATTTTACTTTATCTAATTTTTCATTACGAAATGTGCAAATATGTTAAAATCATGTACAAAACTTGTAAAATTAAGATTGTAGTTAAAAATTTTTGGAGGCGAATTGGCACCAGGCCTTAGGGAGAAACTTGTAAGAAAAGTGCTTCTAATCGTTGAAATTATTTTGAAGAGCACAGTGAAACATGCCTTTTTGTCTTTAGCTTTTAATTGTACAATTGATTTTTGAGGACAAAAATTTAATTGAAGAGTACCATTGCGAAATGGTCTAAAAATGGTCATAAAAAGGCAAAATATTTTAGCATGCTTTACATTACCTCAAAGCACACATTTAGAGGATCAGAATGAGACTAAAATGAAAGAGATCGGTGAAGTCTGAGCTAAGATACAAGGAATAGTAATTTGTTGTCAAAACAGTGCCATGCCTCGTCGGTCATGTAAACACAAAGCTCATTTAGGCCCAACTTCAAAATCAATATCTTCGCCTTCGGTTGATTAACCTCGAAAATTTTTGCAGTGTATGAAGCCCTAGGTTATGGTTCATGTCACAATTCTAAAATTTTATGGGGATTAGGAACTTTATTTTTTGGCATTAATTTGATAAAAAAGGGCCTAATGGATTACAGTGGGGTTGTCTGCTGCACCGATATACCATTATCGTGAGCACTTCCTGGACTATTAGTCAATCAGCATGGTCAAGGAAGAGATGCTTCTTCAGATCTTCAAGGTCGTGTCCGTTGGAATATTTTTAGAGACTGCAGCCAAGGGTGATGGTTGTACAAACTACACTGTCTTGTCCGATGCGACTAGGTCCTTAGACTCAACGAAAACTTTGTGACAAGAATCTGGAAACGAAATGCTATCGTTTCATGGGATAGGCTGGTAATCAAATGCAAGAGCATTGCCCAACAGCCACGCACCATCAATGCCAGACAACTTTTGTTGGTTGGCTAGATGGGAAACATCCGAGAGTTCTCGATGGTGAGGTTGAAAGAAAATTTTGTATCCCTTTTTATGGCATCAGTAGTTGTTGTCGATTGAATAGGGTTGTTAAAGTGAAGAACTGTGGCGATCACTATTACATTTACAAACTGAAGAGCACTCAAGAAGTAGGCGCCTGCTCTAGGTACTGCAGTGCTATAGTTGGTAGGTAACGTAAATATTCGAAAATTTATGCGAAATAGGATCCAGAGGATGTACTAAATGGTATCGTTTTATGGGACAAGCTGCTACTCGAATGAGAGACGTTTCTATTCTCTACAAATATTTTTGCAATCTGAACACTGGAAGGGATTAATATGGAGGATTTCTGCACAAGCGTTTAAGTGCTTTTAAAAGAATCTGCAGTGTGAATGCAGCCTTATCGGAGTAAGCAACTTTCTCCCTGATTAAAAGCTATCATGTACAGTAAACAAGTTCAGCCAACGTTGTTTATACCACTTGACCATGCTCTTGGGAAATCATCTCTTTATTTCGTATCACCCATAGACCTAATCGGATAAGGTTTGTTTTACCCAATTTCAAGTCACGTGACCATGCCATAGGAAGTTTTGCTATTATGCTACTTTTAGCATTCATGGCACAACTTTGCATCGCATGAAATATGTTGGAGAATTCCAAAGATGTTTTATCAAGAGATTGGTCACATGACTTGAAATCGTTATAAACAAACCTTAGCCAATTTTGTCTGTTGCACGATGGTACATAGCCAATCACCTTTTGTAAAAATAAAGCATTCTCAAGAGGACAATCACGTCTTCTGAAGTTGGCGTAAACAACGTTATTTTTTTGGGGAGACGAGATCACACAGTGGGGCAAGATTATGACATAGGCCAAAAAATCAACCTTCTCCAATAAATTTCAAATCCCCCTAATTTGAAAGAGCAATAGTTGCTGACCAAGAAAACATATGACTTAGCGTCATATCTTTACAGAAATATTTTTGGCAATTATTTGTTCAAAGTGTTCCGAAAAAGCTTGGGAGAAGACAAATTTTTGTTGTACATACGTATCAAAAACAGCCATCTTTAATCGCCTATGAAGCCAAAGCCTTCAGACCAATTTCGATGAAATTTGAAACGAAGATTCCAACATCTTCCTTTGATTACTATTCAAGGTTTCCATTTTCTACTCCACTTCGATCTCCGTGAAATTAATTTTCATTGCAGTGAAGTAGATTCTGACAAATATTTTGAAATAAATTATGATTTGCTTTACAGAAAGTTGAATAAGTAGCTATCAGACAGCGTCAGACATTAGGTTTATAGCTTAAAGTGACCAGCAGATGCTACTGGTTAAGTGAGAGAAATCTGTATTTGTGGAAATTTGCGGAATTTTTTATATCTAGTTTTTTGTGAAAAGGACTCTGCACAGATTATTGCAATATTTGTCTACCGAATGAACCTTCTTCAAAGCACAGGATCGCTGAATTTTGCCAAAGTAAAAAGATATGGAAAGTAAATGGAAATAATTCTCTTCGGACACAATAGATCACGTCGGGAAAGAAATTCCTAGAGTGGTGTCTTGGGGATGGGGGGGGGGTTGGGGTTTCAGCCAATGTATAAGGGTCGGGAAGGGCCTTTTACAACGGAAATGATAGCTGACTGTCGAAAAACTGAATGACAAAGCTTGTTTGTGTTTCTTCCATATTCAGCTAAAGATGTTTTTTTATGTATTACATAAACTATTATTACAGTAAGCAATTGACATCTTCTTGCTGCTTTCATGGGTTTCGCAAACACATCTAGATGCTAATACACTGTCTTGTGAACCTTTTTCTCATTGCGGTAACTTTCGTCATAAAATTGAGTTTCGTATTTGCAAGCAGTTTGGTTCTACAGGTCCAAGGAGACCTGTCGGGGGGGGGGGGGGCTACCATCTAGAATTTTAGTTTTACATACAAGAAATTCGAAAATTGATACAGAATGAAGCATGAGCATTGTGATAATAAAGACTGTTGCTATCTTTTCATTTGTGGATGCGTTTGAAAATTAAATTTTTTATGTCGTTATTAGTGGAAAGCATAAAATCATGGAGCTTAAGAAATAATTGCAAAAACATATATACAGTAGACGGATATATTGGCCAAAGTCAAACAACATAAAAAGATGGTCGATTCTTCAGGAAGATTGTAAGACGTTAGTGAAATTTGTGTCCTTGTTTTACTTCTTTGCCCCGTAAGTGAAAGCAGGTTTGAGGTAGGGCAAATGGTGATCCATGTTTCAAGGTATCAAGCATCTTTTGGACATACTGACAATCTTTAAAGAAGCTATGATATTTGAAAAAAATTATTTAGACATATTGCATCTTAGACAAACTTTTCAAAATACATCCCATTTGACACGTTAACTGTGCAACTCACATACGAAAGTGATAAGCCTCTAACAATATTTTGTCCAAATAATGAATGTATTTGAGATTTGACTGTGCAATATGTGAACAAATGATGACATATCTAACCAAATCTGAGCAGGATTGCATTGATACCCATTTGTAACTTTGTGTGCACAATACTATTAAAATTTTTGTGTCCTAAAACCCATGCTTTTAAGTCATTTTATTCCATGTCATGAATTTTTAGACATGCAAGGGGCTACAAACCACCATAAATTCACGTCTTGGGGCAGACCTTCCACTTTAGATCTATGTATAGCGAATGTCATAATCCTCCGTTGAAATGCCCCACGGTGCGATCGCTTAGTCCGAGCAAACTAATGTGTCCCCTCCCCGTGCAGTGGGTTAAAGCTCATGCGCCCGTCTGAGCTTCAACTCCAAAACGCTAATGTGCATGAGCTTTAACTCACTGCACGGGGGACGCACACATACGTTTCCATGGAAAAAGCAAATCTCCTCAACAATAGTTGGTTCCCTGGTTGGATTTGTCTGCGGCAACGATTTACCAAAAAAGTGCTTCGCTTTTGGATATCATTTCGTGAGCACTTCGCGGACTACCGGTTAATATGGTCAAGAACGAGATGCTCCTTCATATCTTAAAGGTGTTTTCCGTTGGAATATTTTTAGAGACTGAAGCCAAGGGTGATGGTTGTACAAACTACACTGTCTTGTCCGATGCGACCAGGTCCTTGAGTTATTATGATGAGACTCAACGACAACATTGTGACAAGAATCTGGAAACGAAATGGTATCGTTTCATGGGATAGGCTAGTAATCAAATGCAAGAGCATTGCCCAACAGCCACGCACCATCAATGCCAGACAACTTTTGTTGGTTGGCTAGATTGGAAACATCCGAGAGTTCTCGATGGTGAGGTTGAAAGAAAAGTTTGTTTCCGTTTTTATGGCATCAGTAGTTGTTGTCGATTGAATAGGGTTGTTAAAGTGAAGAACTGTGGCGATCACTATTACGTTTACAAACTGAGGACCACTCGAGGAGTAGGCGCCTGCTCTAGGTACTGCGGTGCTAGAGTTGGTAGGTAACGTAAATATTCGAAAATTTATGCGAAATAGGATCCAGAGGATGTACGGTGAATTAGAAACGGAAAGGGTACCTTTCCGTCCTCCGGTAGCAGATACATGGTAGAGGGGGGGGGGGAAAGCGAATGGTTGGCGGAAAAAAGAAGAGAACAGAAGATAGTGGATCACAGATAGAAGATCACAGTTCGTGGTCCGTGATCCAAAATCTCAAAAGGTCTTAACTTTACAAACTGATCGGACAATGAATAAGCAAAGATGACAAAAGAAACTCGTGAAGATTTTCCAGAATTTTATCTATCTTCAGAAAACAGTGCTTGAAATTTCACGAACCTTGTTGAGACATTTATTCTCCTACCCTGGGTACCAGAGCCTCAAAATTTTTTTGGCTCTGGTACCCAGGGTACTACTCTCCGAATGTTTAGAGTGTTTAGGTACACTTGTTATGATACCAGTTGAGATATCTAGCCTTTTCTAGGAGTTGGATACTTTCAGGTAGACAAAATCGGAGTTCGGTCAGAGTTCCGCCAGTAGTTGCTATTGTTCAAGATTTGATGCCCCTTCCGTTTGTGCGTGAATTGAAAACATAGACTAAGTTTTGTTCATCCATTTCAAGTCATGCTCATTTTTTTTATTTTTCCTCATTTTTATTAATTCATGACAGGGTAAAGATGTCAACAAGAAGCATTGTTTCCAAACTGCCCCGTAAAACGAAGATTTTAAAACCCTGAATGAAAATTCAAACAGACTAGCAAAAATCCATGAGTTCCTTCATTCACGTTACGTTCTAAAGTTTTCGAGACAGGATTTAAGGCAACTCTGCTTCTTGCTCCAATGAACTGTGAGATGCCGTTTCATGTTGTTTTATATTATCTGGGCAATCAAAAGATATATAAATCGCAATGTTTCCGTTAACGCTGGCTTCGCAAATCACAATTCACGTATTTTTGTTGATTTCAGAAAGTAGATTTGTCCACAAAGCTACTCAAAAATTTTTCGATTTTCTTTCACCCAGTCGTTAGCTAAGTGTAGTTGATCTACAAATTTGCCCGGTCTGATTGAAAGCTAGGCTAGATTTCCTGCAATCAAATTTTATACTTCTTTTCTCTTTCCAAAATGAAAGGTAGAAACTTTCGTCAACGGATTATCATGATAAAAAGCACGCTTGCAAGAGTTCAGGCTTCTATAAAGAGCACGCTTGCAAAAGTTCAGGTTCAAATGAATTTTGGAAAAGTTTACCTTGGCAAACAAATAAACATGATCTGTCGGGAATACGATGCCTCAATAGACATCATTGGTGGGCTTGTGAAATCATCATTTGCACATTTTTGGCTGTTTGGTTTACCATTGAATACATCTTATACAAAGCAAGACAATTAATTATTTTGCGCTGAAAGTTTATTGCTTTGCTCCTTTTATTTAATTGTATTGAATCATGAATAGATTTGACACATTTCTTGCACAAATTTTTTGCTGTTTTGTTGTTTTTGACGAATTTGCAAGAAGTTGCCCAAGACTGGGTGCTTCAGGGTTGCTTCAAACAAAATTGGGATACATTTAAATGGATCATGAAGTAAATGGCAGTCTGTCACGCATTTGATAGGGTGATAATGACAATAGAAATAATAGGAAATTGGAATGGCTGATGATCCTCCGTCCGACTTTCTACGGCCGTAGAAGGTCAAGACGATTAGCCCTCCTTTGTTTCAAACACATAGATTCACAAAGAAATCCGTTGTGTTGAGCTCTGATTGTAGCGGCCAATCAGATCCTCCGTCCGACTTTCTACGGCCGTAGAAGGTCAAGACGATTAGCCCTCCTTTGTTTCAAACACATAGATTCACAAAGAAATCCGTTGTGTTGAGCTCTGATTGTAGCGGCCAATCAGATATGTGACAGACTGCCTTTAATTCATCCTTGAGTCGTTGATAAGTGAATCATTTAGCTCAATAACACGAACTAAGCCCTTTCAGGGGCAACGAATGAGTTTTGATCGGTAAGAAGTTTAGTTCCAGATCACGTTTCTGGCAGAAATCGCTAAAAATCACCTGCGATTTTGAGATGTAATTGAAGGGACAATGCTTAGGTTATTGCTTATCGATGTTTGAACAAATGTCAGTAATCTTCGACCGGAAAAAGGATGGAATTTCGGCTCCAAATGAGATACTACACAGCATACTACAAACTGTGAAGGCGTGTGAAGGGGCATCCCTTCTACTGATTTATCAAAGAAAATTCCATGTAATTATTGTAACTTAATAACCAGTTAAACTATCGTGAGGGTACTCAAGAATTCACTTTGAACGGCCAATTTGGTATCACGCGGTTGGAAAGGGGCTATTTGATTGGCTAAATACCTTGGAGTTGGATGACTTCTGTGTGCTTCAGCAGCCAATAAAGATTTGAGCTGTCTGCTGGATTACCTAGCCTAGCGATTGTTTCCAAAAAAAGCTCGAAAATATTTCGATTAGTTTTGGAAAAGAATCCACTTTTCTGAAATCAACAGAAATATTTGAAGAAGGGTTTGCAAAGGCAGCTTTGAGAGAAACCTTGAAATTCATATATCTTACCACTGCTCAAACTATATAGAACATTAAATGATTATTTAGGTACTGGTACTGAGTTTTCAGATGATATAATAAATATACTCTTGGTGCTCATAATTGTCATAACAATGCGACATGACCTAATAAAAGGGAATCATTAACTCGTATTTGTGCCACTGGGTATAATGCAAAACGAGTGAATTGTGCAAGCAGACAGTAAATGAGTTTTGTTGTTAATTCCACTTTCTATTGTTGTATTTCTGATATATATTGTTTGTCTTATAGCTTTGAAGATATTATTTCTGGAATAGTGATGATTTTAAGGACCTGCCATTTTGAATCGCGGGTACCGGGATGGAGGATGTTTTTGCCAGGGGTATGAAACTTTTTTCGTATTTTTTGTGGGGGTACGAAAATACTAAGAGCAATTTTTATGGGGTACAATACTGTATAGCTTGAAACAATGTTGGATTATGTCCATGGATCAAAGATTGAAAGAAATATTAACAGACACCTTGAAATGATGAATCGCTTGAATGGTAAAAACATCGCCTGGGACAACTTGGTATCTTTCCATAAATCTATGTTTATGCACATAGGCTTTTGGATCGAGTACTAAACCATTTTGCTGAAAGATGATGGGGGTGCGAAAACAGTTTCCATGTTCAAGATGGGGTATGAAAATTTCTCTAATTGTGCAAAATTATTCTCCACCCTGGTACCCCGGGTTAAAAGTGACCGCTCCCTTAAGTTGGGATAAAATTATTGTGGGTAGCCGAAGTTTGAAATTTCATTATTTGTTTACTCATTTTCCAGACAAAAACGAGTGTACCTTTGGTTGTCATAATTGTCATAACAATGCAACATGTACCAATACAGATGGATCATTTACTTGTACATGTGCCAATGGATAAAATGGAAACTGGATGACTTGCACAGGCAGACAGTGAATGACTTTGTTATTGATTTTATTTCTCATTGTTGTATGTCTGTGATATCAATCTTTGTCATATAGTTTAGAAGCATTTTATTTGGAACATTCTTTGATTTTGTATCGGGTCATTGCGATGCTAAGTAGATGAAGTTTGAAATTTGATTTTTTGTGTACTCATATTTCAGGTAACAGCGAGTGTACTCTTGGTACTCATAATTGTCATAGCAATGCGACATGTACTAATACGGATGGATCATTTACTTGCACTTGTGACACAGGATATAGTGGAAACGGAGTGACATGTACAGGTAGGCAGAAAGTGTCATGTGTCGTTGTTAATTGAAGTCTTTTTTGGTTTTTTCATCTTGAGATTTGATTGTAGCGTTTGTTTGATAGTTTTAAAGTATTAGTTTGTTTGAATATTTCTACTTTTGTTTATGGATGATCTTATAGTGAGTTGATGAAGTTTGAAATTTGATTGTTTGTGTACTCATATTTCAGATAACAACGAGTGTTGATAAAGTTTGGTTTTAGGAAATCTATGTGGAATCACATCATTGCACGAACTGAACTCAAAACAACTAAACATGCAGCAAAAGCATAAACAAAACTGTATACTCACGAACAACAGCACAGCGGGTAATAACGAACACAAACAGGAACTAGCTGTCAATCAATAAACATGAGTCACCAACGAAAGGTACAAAGTCTATTTCTAACACTCCCACTTGACGAATGTTCTATTGAAAAATATATCAATCAATGGTCGCTTGTAATTCCCATTAATGAGCGCAACTCGTCGAATTTTGGTCTGGGTAGTCCTTTCGTTAGAATGTCTGCCACCATCTTGTCTGTTGGACAATAAACGAGCTCAATGTCTTTCTTGTCTACAGCCTCTCGAATGTAATGGTACTTTATATCGATATGCTTGGTACGCGAGTGTGTCTTTGGATTTTTAGTAAGTGCAATCGCTCCTTGGTTGTCTTCGTACAATTTGGTAGCTTTCGATTGCTTAAAACCGAGACTTTCAAGTAGGCTTCTTAACCAAATAGCTTCTTGAGCTGCCAAACATAAGGCAATATACTCAGCTTCTGTAGAAGATAACGCAACAACAGTCTGCCTCTTTGATTTCCATGAAACTGTTGCACCAGCTAGACTGAACATGTATCCGGAAGTGGATTTTCTTGTAGTAGCATCTCCTGCCCAATCGGCATCTGCATATCCGTGGAGATTTATGTCGCAATCACTTGAAGACTCAAACTTTAGGCCTTGATCTAGTGTTCCCTTAATGTAACGAAGAACTCTTTTTACTCCACTCCAGTGTTCTGGGCCTGGATTAGCCATAAACTGACTTAATACTCCCACTGCAGCTGACAAATCAGGTCTAGTTGCAATTGAAGCGTATGTCAGTGATCCAATAGCTGCTTGATACTCTCTTGTATCCAATGCATTCTCTCCATCAGCTAACCTTTCAAATCTCTTCCCTGCTTCCATGGGGGTTGATACGGCTTTGCAGTCATACATTCCGAATCTTTTCAGCACATTTTCGAGGTACGCTTTTTGATTAATGGTAAGCACTCTTGCAGCTCTATCTCGTTTGATAGACATGCCTAGACAATAGTGAACTTCACCTTGATCTTCCATCTCGAATCGTTGTTTCAACTTGGCCTTTTCCGCTTTTAGCATGTGAACATCATTTGTGGCTAACAGAATATCATCAACATATAAAGCAATTATCATCAAACTTGCTTTCTTTCCATCTTTAGACTCTGACTTTGAATAGATACAAGGATCAGCACTACTTTGAACGTATCCAGAATCTTTCAAGAAACGATCTATTGCAATATTCCAGCATTTTGCTGACTGTTTTAGGCCATAGAGACTCTTCTGCAGCTTGCAAACCATGTTAGGTCGATTTTTATCAACATAACCTTCTGGTTGCTCCATGTATATCTCATTCTCAAGATCACCATTCAAAAATGCAGTTTTAACATCCATTTGGTGAACTTCTAAATCAAGCTGATTTGCGATAGCTAATACAGATCGAATAGAACTGTATCTAGCGACAGGAGCAAATACTTCTTCATAGTCCTGTCCTGCTTCTTGTGAATACCCTTGAGCAACTAACCGAGCTTTGTAGCGACTGACATCACCGTCTGCATTCCGTTTAACCTTGAATACCCATTTGCATCCAACAACATTCTTTCCTTTAGGTAGATCAACCAATCTCCACGTTTTGTTTTGCATCAGTGACTTATATTCACCATCAGTGGCTTCTTTCCATTGCTTTGCATTCTTTCTGTTGAGTGCTTCACTGATACTCCTTGGCTCTTCAGCATCAGAAACAGCAATAGAAGCGTAACTAACATCTTGGTATTTCCACCATTCTCCAGCAATAGTACCCAATCTATCAGGAGCTACTCGTTGTCGCTGTGATCTTCGCGGCTCTCTTTCTGGTATCACAGGCTCCTCCACAGCATCTTCAGTAGGGTTTTCATCAAAGTAGACAACATCAGGCTTTGATAGCATTCCATCAATCAGTTCTTGATCCTGAAGTTTGATTTCACCATCAAGATGTTTGCTGCCAAAACTGTTCTCGATGAAAATTACATCACGACTTCTGAACATTTTCTTTGTCTCAGGATTGTAGAACTTGTACCCCTTGCTGTTGTTTGGATAGCCAACAAAGATAGACTGAACAGATTTCTTGTCTAGCTTCTTTCTCTTCTGATCTGGTACATGGACATATGCATTGCAGCCAAATACTTTTAAGTTGCTCACATCTGCTTTAGAGCCGTGCCATTTTTCATGGGGTGTCATCTCTTTCAGGTAAGACGTCGGACTTCTGTTTCGCAAGTAAACTGCAGTTGATACAGCTTCTGCCCAAAAACTTAAAGGAAGCTCAGCATGATGTAACATAGATCTGGTAGTCTCCATTATGGTACGATTCATACGCTCTGAAACTCCATTCTGCTGAGGTGTGTAAGGAATAGTGTCATCTTTCTTTATTCCTTTGCTCTTGCAATACTCTGCGAATTCACGTGATTCATATTCACTTTCATTGTCTGATCTCAAACTCTTGACACGTTTCTCAAAAAGGTTTTCCACCAACTCAACAAATTCTTTGAATTTTTCAAGAACTTCACTTTTATGCTTCATGAAATACACTGTTGTAAATCTTGAATAATCATCAATGAATGTAACGAAGTATCTGGAACCTCCCACTGAATTAACACTCATGGGACCGCAAACATCACTGTGAATAAGTTCCAGTGGCTGAGAACTTCTACTCTGGCTTTTCTTGGGAAAGGGTTGGCGGTGTTGCTTTCCCATTGCACAGCCTTGACAATTTCGATCAACTTGATCCTTTGAATTCAAATTCAAGCCATCCACCATTGACTTTTCATGCAATAATTTGAGATTATCATACCCCAAATGGCCATAACGACAATGCCACAATGACAAAGACTTTTCATTGCTCTCTGTTTCTCCAAAGAAGGATGATTCGATGGGCTCCGAATTAAGCTTGTACAGTTTTCCATGTTTGTGCCCAATACTGTAGAGCTTTTCATCGATAAGAATCTTACAAAATTGGCCTTTGAATCTCACTTCAACGTTCTTCTGCGTCATCGAAGGCAAAGACAGCAACCTTTTCTGTATCTTAGGAACATAAAGCACATCTTTCAGAGTAATGTTCACCTTCTCTGTGCCATCAAAAACTGATAAGTGTAAATTACCCTTTCCATATGCCAGCAATACACTGTCATCAGCAAGCTTGACATGTAAAGGATTTCTGAATGTGACATAATCTGTCATTCCTTTCTTGCTAGGCGTCATGTGCTGTGAAGCACCAGAGTCAATCCACCAATCATTTTCCGCTGATGAAAGACCTCCTGCTGATAAAGCAATTTCAGGACTGTCGTCTTCAGATTCCTGTGTACTTTCAACTCTGTTTGCAGATTCCTGGTTTGACTGGTTTTGCGTCTTTTTTGCATCTGCTTTCTTCTTGTAACAATCTTTTGCAAAATGCCCCTTCTTTTTGCAGTAAAAACATTTGAAATTCTTCGTGCTAGATGGCTTTGTTTGCTCTTGGGATTGCTTACTAAATAGTGCATCTTGACAAGCATCATATTTCACTGCTCCTGCACTTCCGCTCTGCATCTTATCATGCTCATGAATTAATCTATCACGCACATAGTCCCAAGTAAGTTTATCTTCCGCAATAGTTTCGAGAGCCGTGATTAAATGGTTATATTCTTCAGGCAAACTACTAATTAGAATAATAACCAAGTCCTTCTCAGCTACGGCATCTCCCACTGCTTCTAAGTGCTCCGATAAAGTCTTGATGTAATTCACATGTGCTAGCATACTCGTGCCCTTATCCATGCGAGCAGAATACAACTTTCGACGATAAAATATCTTACGAGAGAGTGACTTTTGTTCGAAATGCTGTTCAAGGTTGTCCCAAGCTTCTTTTGCACTTTTGGCAGATCGTACATAAATTTGTAAATTTGTGGCCACTGATAAGCATACCGAAGCGAGAGCGAAATTCTCCTTCTTCCTGAATTTTCTCTGCTCAGCATCTGTAGCCCCCTCTGCCAGTTGATCCGTGCCAGTAACGATCTCCCATAGATCTTTTCCTATCAGACACATTTTCATCTGAAATTTCCAGCTATGGTAGTTGTCTCCAGTCAACTTTTCCACTTTAAAGCTTATGTCTTCAGTCGCCATCGTGATAAACAGACTCAGACAGCCAAACTGAGACCTACAAATTCAGTGAAAACTGCCCGCGATCGGCGTGATCTGGGCCCATAACCTGATAAAGTTTGGTTTTAGGAAATCTATGTGGAATCACATCATTGCACGAACTGAACTCAAAACAACTAAACATGCAGCAAAAGCATAAACAAAACTGTATACTCACGAACAACAGCACAGCGGGTAATAACGAACACAAACAGGAACTAGCTGTCAATCAATAAACATGAGTCACCAACGAAAGGTACAAAGTCTATTTCTAACAAGTGTACTCTTGGTACTCATAATTGTCATAGCAATGCGACATGTACTAATACGGATGGATCATTTACTTGCGCTTGTGACACTGGACATAGTGGAAACGGAGTGACATGTACAGGTAGGCAGAAATTGTCATGTGTCGTTGTTAATTGAAGTCTTTTTTGGTTTTTTCATCTTGAGATTTGATTGTAGAATTTGTTTGATAATTTTAAAGTATTAGTTTATTTGAATATTTTGTTTTTGTTTATGGATGATGTTATAGTGAGTTGATGAAGTTTGAAATTTGATTGTTTGTGTATTCATATTTCAGATAACAACGAGTGTACTCTTGGTACTCATAATTGTCATAGCAATGCGACATGTACTAATACGGATGGATCATTTACTTGCACTTGTGACACTGGATATAGTGGAAACGGAGTGACATGTACAGGTAGGCAGAAATTGTCATGTGTCGTTGTTAATTGAAGTCTTTTTGGTTTTTTCATCTTGAGATTTGATTGTAGCGTTTGTTTGATAGTTTTAAAGTATTAGTTTGTTTGAATATTTCTACTTTTGTTTATGGATGATGTTATAGTGAGTTGATGAAGTTTGAAATTTGATTGTTTGTGTATTCATATTTCAGATAACAACGAGTGTACTCTTGGTACTCATAATTGTCATAGCAATGCGACATGTACTAATACGGATGGATCATTTACTTGCGCTTGTGACACTGGACATAGTGGAAACGGAGTGACATGTACAGGTAGGCAGAAATTGTCATGTGTCGTTGTTAATTGAAGTCTTTTTTGGTTTTTTCATCTTGAGATTTGATTGTAGAATTTGTTTGATAATTTTAAAGTATTAGTTTATTTGAATATTTTGTTTTTCTTTATGGATGATGTTATAGTGAGTTGATGAAGTTTGAAATTTGATTGTTTGTGTATTCATATTTCAGATAACAACGAGTGTACTCTTGGTACTCATAATTGTCATAGCAATGCGACATGTACTAATACGGATGGATCATTTACTTGCACTTGTGACACTGGATATAGTGGAAACGGAGTGACATGTACAGGTAGGCAGAAAGTTTCATGTGTCGTTGTTAATTGAAGTCTTTTTTGGTTTTTTCATCTTGAGATTTGATTGTAGCGTTTGTTTGATAGTTTTAAAGTATTAGTTTGTTTGAATATTTCTACTTTTGTTTATGGATGATCTTATAATGAGTTGATGAAGTTTGAAATTTGATTGTTTGTGTACTCATATTTCAGATAACAACGAGTGTACTCTTGGTACTCATAATTGTCATAGCAATGCGACATGTACTAATACGGATGGATCATTTACTTGCACTTGTGACACTGGATATAGTGGAAACGGAGTGACATGTACAGGTAGGCAGAAAGTATCATGTGTCGTTGTTAATTGAAGTCTTTTTTGGTTTTTTCATCGTGAGATTTTTTGTAGAGTATGTTTGATCGTTTTAAAGTATTAGTTTGTTTGAATATTTTTGTTTTTGTTTATGGATGATGTTATTGTGAGTTGATGATGTTTGAAATTTGATTGTTTGTGTACTCATATTTCAGATAACAACGAGTGTACTCTTGGTACTCATAATTGTCATAGCAATGCGACATGTACTAATACGGATGGATCATTTACTTGCACTTGTGACACTGGATATAGTGGAAACGGAGTGACATGTACAGGTAGGCAGAAAGTGTTATGTGTCGTTGTTAATTGAAGTCTTTTTGGTTTTTTCATCTTGAGATTTGATTGTAGCGTTTGTTTGATAGTTTTAAAGTATTAGTTTGTTTGAATATTTCTACTTTTGTTTATAGATGATGTTATAGTGAGTTGATGAAGTTTGAAATTTGATTGTTTGTGTACTCATATTTCAGATAACAACGAGTGTACTCTTGGTACTCATAATTGTCATAGCAATGCGACATGTACTAATACGGATGGATCATTTACTTGCGCTTGTGACACTGGACATAGTGGAAACGGAGTGACATGTACAGGTAGGCAGAAATTGTCATGTGTCGTTGTTAATTGAAGTCTTTTTCGGTTTTTTCATCTTGAGATTTGATTGTAGAATTTGTTTGATAATTTTAAAGTATTAGTTTATTTGAATATTTTGTTTTTCTTTATGGATGATGTTATAGTGAGTTGATGAAGTTTGAAATTTGATTGTTTGTGTATTCATATTTCAGATAACAACGAGTGTACTCTTGGTACTCATAATTGTCATAGCAATGCGACATGTACTAATACGGATGGATCATTTACTTGCACTTGTGACACTGGATATAGTGGAAACGGAGTGACATGTACAGGTAGGCAGAAAGTTTCATGTGTCGTTGTTAATTGAAGTCTTTTTTGGTTTTTTCATCTTGAGATTTGATTGTAGCGTTTGTTTGATAGTTTTAAAGTATTAGTTTGTTTGAATATTTCTACTTTTGTTTATGGATGATGTTATAGTGAGTTGATGAAGTTTGAAATTTGATTGTTTGTGTATTCATATTTCAGATAACAACGAGTGTACTCTTGGTACTCATAATTGTCATAGCAATGCGACATGTACTAATACGGATGGATCATTTACTTGCACTTGTGACACTGGATATAGTGGAAACGGAGTGACATGTACAGGTAGGCAGAAAGTTTCATGTGTCGTTGTTAATTGAAGTCTTTTTTGGTTTTTTCATCTTGAGATTTGATTGTAGCGTTTGTTTGATAGTTTTAAAGTATTAGTTTGTTTGAATATTTCTACTTTTGTTTATGGATGATCTTATAGTGAGTTGATGAAGTTTGAAATTTGATTGTTTGTGTATTCATATTTCAGATAACAACGAGTGTACTCTTGGTACTCATAGTTGTCATAGCAATGCGACATGTACTAATACGGATGGATCATTTACTTGCACTTGTGACACTGGATATAGTGGAAACGGAGTGACATGTACAGGTAGGCAGAAAGTTTCATGTGTCGTTGTTAATTGAAGTCTTTTTTGGTTTTTTCATCTTGAGATTTGATTGTAGCGTTTGTTTGATAGTTTTAAAGTATTAGTTTGTTTGAATATTTCTACTTTTGTTTATGGATGATCTTATAGTGAGTTGATGAAGTTTGAAATTTGATTGTTTGTGTATTCATATTTCAGATAACAACGAGTGTACTCTTGGTACTCATAGTTGTCATAGCAATGCGACATGTACTAATACGGATGGATCATTTACTTGCACTTGTGACACTGGATATAGTGGAAACGGAGTGACATGTACAGGTAGGCAGAAAGTATCATGTGTCGTTGTTAATTGAAGTCTTTTTTGGTTTTTTCATCGTGAGATTTTTTGTAGAGTATGTTTGATCGTTTTAAAGTATTAGTTTGTTTGAATATTTTTGTTTTTGTTTATGGATGATGTTATTGTGAGTTGATGAAGTTTGAAATTTGATTGTTTGTGTACTCATATTTCAGATAACAACGAGTGTACTCTTGGTACTCATAATTGTCATAGCAATGCGACATGTACTAATACGGATGGATCATTTACTTGCACTTGTGACACTGGATATAGTGGAAACGGAGTGACATGTACAGGTAGGCAGAAAGTGTCATGTGTCGTTGTTAATTGAAGTCTTTTTTGGTTTTTTGATCATGAGATTTGATTGTAGAGTATGTTTGGTAGTTTCAAAGTATTAGTTTGTTTCAATATTTTTGTTTTTGTTTATGGATGATGTTATAGTGAGTTGATGAAGTTTGAAATTTGATTGTTTGTGTACTCATATTTCAGATAACAACGAGTGTACTCTTGGTACTCATAATTGTCATAGCAATGCGATATGTACTAATACAGATGGATCATTTACTTGCACTTGTGACACTGGATATAGAGGAAACGGAGTGACATGTACAGGTAGGCAGAAAGTGTTATGTCTCGTTGTTAATTGAAGTCTTTTTGGTTTTTTCATCTTGAGATTTGATTGTAGAGTATGTTTGGTAGTTTCAAAGTATTAGTTTATTTGAATATTTTGTTTTTGTTTATGGGTGATGTTATAGTGAGTTGATGAAGTTTGAAATTTGATTGTTTGTGTACTCATATTTCAGATAACAACGAGTGTACTCTTGGTACTCATAATTGTCATAGCAATGCGACATGTACTAATACGGATGGATCATTTACTTGCACTTGTGACACTGGATATAGTGGAAACGGAGTGACATGTACAGGTAGGCAGAAAGTGTTATGTGTCGTTGTTAATTGAAGTCTTTTTTGGTTTTTTCATCGATTTGATTGTAGATTATGTTTGGTAGTTTCAAAGTATTAATTTGTTTCAATATTTTTGTTTTTGTTTATGGATGATGTTATAGTGAGTTGATGAAGTTTAATATTTGATTGTTTGTGTACTCATATTTCAGATAACAACGAGTGTACTCTTGGTACTCATAATTGTCATAGCAATGCGACATGTACTAATACGGATGGATCATTTACTTGCACTTGTGACACTGGATATAGTGGAAACGGAGTGACATGTACAGGTAGGCAGAAAGTGTTATGTGTCGTTGTTAATTGAATTCTTTTTTGGTTTTTTCATCTTGAGATTTGATTGTAGAGTTTGTTTGATAATTTTAAAGTATTAGTTTATTTGAATATTTTGTTTTTGTTTATGGATGATGTTATAGTGAGTTGATGAAGTTTGAAATTTGATTGTTTGTGTATTCATATTTCAGATAACAACGAGTGTACTCTTGGTACTCATAATTGTCATAGCAATGCGACATGTACTAATACGGATGGATCATTTACTTGCACTTGTGACACTGGATATAGTGGAAACGGAGTGACATGTACAGGTAGGCAGAAAGTGTTATGTGTCGTTGTTAATTGAAGTCTTTTTGGTTTTTTCATCGATTTGATTTTAGAGTATGTTTGGTAGTTTTAAAGTATTAGTTTGTTTCAATACTTTTGTTTTTGTTTATGGATGATGTTATTGTGAGTTGATGAAGTTTGAAATTTGATTGTTTGTGTACTCATATTTCAGATAACAACGAGTGTACTCTTGGTACTCATAATTGTCATAGCAATGCGACATGTACTAATACGGATGGATCATTTACTTGCACTTGTGACACTGGATATAGTGGAAACGGAGTGACATGTACAGGTAGGCAGAAAGTGTTTTTTTTTTTGTTAATTGAAGACTTTTTTGGTTTTTTCATCGATTTGATTTTAGAGTGTTTGATCGTTTTAAAGTATTATTTTGTTTGAATATTTTTGTTTTTGTTTATGGATGATGTTATAGTGAGTTGATGAAGTTTGAAATTTGATTGTTTTGTACTCATATTTCAGATAACAACGAGTGTACTCTTGGTACTCATAATTGTCATAGCAATGCGATATGTACTAATACAGATGGATCATTTACTTGCACTTGTGACACTGGATATAGTGGAAACGGAGTGACATGTACAGGTAGGCAGAAAGTGTCATGTGTTTTTGTTAATTGAAGACTTTTTTGGTTTTTTCATCGATTTGATTTTAGAGTATGTTTGATCGTTTTAAAGTATTATTTTGTTTGAATATTTTTGTTTTTATTTATGGATGATGTTATAGTGAGTTGATGAAGTTTGAAATTTGATTGTTTTGTACTCATATTTCAGATAACAACGAGTGTACTCTTGGTACTCATAATTGTCATAGCAATGCGATATGTACTAATACAGATGGATCATTTACTTGCACTTGTGACACTGGATATAGTGGAAACGGAGTGACATGTACAGGTAGGCAGAAAGTGTTATGTGTCGTTGTTAATTGAAGTCTTTTTGGTTTTTTCATCTTGAGATTTGATTGTAGAGTATGTTTGGTAGTTTTAAAGTATTAGTTTGTTTCAATACTTTTGTTTTTGTTTATGGATGATGTTATTGTGAGTTGATGAAGTTTGAAATTTGATTGTTTGTGTACTCATATTTCAGATAACAACGAGTGTACTCTTGGTACTCATAATTGTCATAGCAATGCGACATGTACTAATACGGATGGATCATTTACTTGCACTTGTGACACTGGATATAGTGGAAACGGAGTGACATGTACAGGTAGGCAGAAAGTGTTATGTGTCGTTGTTAATTGAAGTCTTTTTTGGTTTTTTCATCTTGAGATTTGATTGTAGCGTTTGTTTGATAGTTTTAAAGTATTAGTTTGTTGAATATTTCTACTTTTGTTTATGGATGATCTTATAGTGAGTTGATGAAGTTTGAAATTTGATTGTTTATGTACTCATATTTCAGATAACAACGAGTGTACTCTTGGTACTCATAATTGTCATAGCAATGCGACATGTACTAATACGGATGGATCATTTACTTGCACTTGTGACACTGGATATAGTGGAAACGGAGTGACATGTACAGGTAGGCAGAAAGTTTCATGTGTCGTTGTTAATTGAAGTCTTTTTTGGTTTTTTCATCTTGAGATTTGATTGTAGCGTTTGTTTGATAGTTTTAAAGTATTAGTTTGTTTGAATATTTCTACTTTTGTTTATGGATGATCTTATAGTGAGTTGATGAAGTTTGAAATTTGATTGTTTGTGTCTCATATTTCAGATAACAACGAGTGTACTCTTGGTACTCATAATTGTCATAGCAATGCGACATGTACTAATACGGATGGATCATTTACTTGCACTTGTGACACTGGATATAGTGGAAACGGAGTGACATGTACAGGTAGGCAGAAAGTGTCATGTGTCGTTGTTAATTGAAGTCTTTTTTGGTTTTTTCCTCGATTTGATTGTAGAGTATGTTTGATCGTTTTAAAGTATTAGTTTGTTTGAATATTTTTGTTTTTCTTTATGGATGATCTTATAGTGAGTTGATGAAGTTTGAAATTTGATTGTTTGTGTCTCATATTTCAGATAACAACGAGTGTACTCTTGGTACTCATAATTGTCATAGCAATGCGACATGTACTAATACGGATGGATCATTTACTTGCACTTGTGACACTGGATATAGTGGAAACGGAGTGACATGTACAGGTAGGCAGAAAGTGTCATGTGTCGTTGTTAATTGAAGTCTTTTTTGGTTTTTTCATCGATTTGATTGTAGAGTATGTTTGATCGTTTTAAAGTATTAGTTTATTTGAATATTTTGTTTTTCTTTATGGATGATGTTATAGTGAGTTGATGAAGTTTGAAATTTGATTGTTTGTGTATTCATATTTCAGATAACAACGAGTGTACTCTTGGTACTCATAATTGTCATAGCAATGCGACATGTACTAATACGGATGGATCATTTACTTGCACTTGTGACACTGGATATAGTGGACACGGAGTGACATGTACAGGTAGGCAAAAAGTTTCATGTGTCGTTGTTAATTGAAGTCTTTTTTGGTTTTTTCATCGATTTGATTGTAGAGTATGTTTGATCGTTTTAAAGTATTATTTTGTTTGAATATTTTTGTTTTTGTTTATGAATGATGTTATAGTGAGTTGATGAAGTTTGAAATTTGATTGTTTTGTACTCATATTTCAGATAACAACGAGTGTACTCTTGGTACTCATAATTGTCATAGTAATGCCACATGTACTAATACGGATGGATCATTTACTTGCACTTGTGACACTGGATATAGTGGAAACGGAGTGACATGTACAGGTAGGCAGAAAGTGTTATGTGTCGTTGTTAATTGAAGTCTTTTTTGTTTTTTCATCTTGAGATTTGATTGTAGAGTTTGTTTGATAATTTTAAAGTATTAGTTTATTTGAATATTTTGTTTTTGTTTATGGATGATGTTATAGTGAGTTGATGAAGTTTGAAATTTGATTGTTTGTGTACTCATATTTCAGATAACAACGAGTGTACTCTTGGTACTCATAATTGTCATAGTAATGCCACATGTACTAATACGGATGGATCATTTACTTGCACTTGTGACACTGGATATAGTGGAAACGGAGTGACATGTACAGGTAGGCAGAAAGTGTTATGTGTCGTTGTTAATTGAAGTCTTTTTTGTTTTTTCATCTTGAGATTTGATTGTAGAGTTTGTTTGATAATTTTAAAGTATTAGTTTATTTGAATATTTTGTTTTTGTTTATGGATGATGTTATAGTGAGTTGATGAAGTTTTAAATTTGATTGTTTGTGTACTCATATTTCAGATAACAACGAGTGTACTCTTGGTACTCATAATTGTCATAGTAATGCCACATGTACTAATACGGATGGATCATTTACTTGCACTTGTGACACTGGATATAGTGGAAACGGAGTGACATGTACAGGTAGGCAGAAAGTGTTATGTGTCGTTGTTAATTGAAGTCTTTTTTGTTTTTTCATCTTGAGATTTGATTGTAGAGTTTGTTTGATAATTTTAAAGTATTAGTTTATTTGAATATTTTGTTTTTGTTTATGGATGATGTTATAGTGAGTTGATGAAGTTTGAAATTTGATTGTTTGTGTACTCATATTTCAGATAACAACGAGTGTACTCTTGGTACTCATAATTGTCATAGTAATGCCACATGTACTAATACGGATGGATCATTTACTTGCACTTGTGACACTGGATATAGTGGAAACGGAGTGACATGTACAGGTAGGCAGAAAGTGTTATGTGTCGTTGTTAATTGAAGTCTTTTTTGTTTTTTCATCTTGAGATTTGATTGTAGAGTTTGTTTGATAATTTTAAAGTATTAGTTTATTTGAATATTTTGTTTTTGTTTATGGATGATGTTATAGTGAGTTGATGAAGTTTTAAATTTGATTGTTTGTGTACTCATATTTCAGATAACAACGAGTGTACTCTTGGTACTCATAATTGTCATAGCAATGCGACATG
Organism: Aurelia sp. 4 Dawson et al 2005; assembly: GCA_964019985.1. NCBI lineage: Eukaryota > Metazoa > Cnidaria > Scyphozoa > Semaeostomeae > Ulmaridae > Aurelia > Aurelia sp. 4 Dawson et al 2005. The sequence goes on from OZ026494.1 coordinate 24,674,817, forward strand.
TACTAATACGGATGGATCATTTACTTGCACTTGTGACACTGGATATAGTGGAAACGGAGTGACATGTACAGGTAGGCAGAAAGTGTCATGTGTTGTTGTTAATTGAAGACTTTTTTGGTTTTTTCATCTTGAAATTTGATTGTAGAGTATGCTTGATAGTTTTAAAGTATTAGTTTGTTTGTTTTTTTTACTTTTGTTTATGGATGATGTTATAGTGAGTTGATGAAGTTTGAAATTTGATTGTTTGTGTACTCATATTTCAGATAACAACGAGTGTACTCTTGGTACTCATAATTGTCATAGCAATGCGACATGTACTAATACGGATGGATCATTTACTTGCTCTTGTGACACTGGATATAGTGGAAACGGAGTGACATGTACAGGTAGGCAGAAAGTGTTATGTGTCGTTGTTAATTGAAGTCTTTTTTGGTTTTTTCATCTTCAGATTTGATTGTAGAGTTTGTTTGATAATTTTAAAGTATTAGTTTATTTGAATATTTTGTTTTTGTTGATGGATGTTGTTATAGTGAGTTGATGAAGTTTGAAATTTGATTGTTTGTGTACTCATATTTCAGATAACAACGAGTGTACTCTTGGTACTCATAATTGTCATAGCAATGCGACATGTACTAATACGGATGGATCATTTACTTGCACTTGTGACACTGGATATAGTGGAAACGGAGTGACATGTACAGGTAGGCAGAAAGTGTCATGTGTCGTTGTTAATTGAAGTCTTTTTTGGTTTTTTCATCTTGAGATTTGATTGTAGAGTATGTTTGATCGTTTTAAAGTATTATTTTGTTTGAATATTTTTGTTTTTGTTTATGGATGATGTTATAGTGAGTTGATGTTATAGTGATGACTTAAAATAGCTAAGGTGATTACTCTGTTTAAAAAAAGGATATCCTGAGATACCTTCAAACTAGAGGCCGATTTCTCTTTTACCGATTTTCAGCAAGATATTTGAGAAGCTAATGTACAGGAGACTTTATAGATTCCTCGAAATTGATAAAGTTCTCTATTCCTTACAATTTGGATTCCAAGAAAACCACTCAATTGACCATGCCCTTGTGAGTATGACAGAAGCTGTAAGAAATACACTTGATAATAAAAGACTTTGTTGTGGTATTTTCATTGATTTACAAAAAGCATTTGATACAGATAATCACAGAACCTTGCTTTCCAAACTGGAACACTATGGTGTTCGTGGATGCGCCCTTGAATGGTTTAGATCATATTCATCTGATAGAAAGCAATATGTTTCTGTTAATGGAAGTAATTCAGACGTACTTTCAATTACTTGTGGTGTGCCACAAGGTTCTGTACTGGGCCCATTACTTTTCCTGATCTATATCAATGATCTACGAAATGCTTCTAAGAAACTTACCTTTTATCTCTTTGCCGATGATGCGAATATCTATCATGAATGCAATGATTTACCTAATTTGACTAAAGTTGTCAACAAAGAGCTGATATCAGTTAAAAGATGGTTTGATGCTAATAAACTATCATTAAATATTGATAAGACAAACTATATAATCTTTCATTCTTCATCTGTCAAAGTTCCTTCTGATTCTGATATCAAGATCGGGAAGAAACATATTAAAAGAGTTTAGTTTGTTAAGTTCTTAGGTTTCTTACTTGATGAACAGCTAAGCTGGAGATACCATCTCAGTGAACTGTCGAAAAAGTTAGCTAGAACTTGTGGAATGTTTTTCAAAATTAGGAACTTACTTCCTTTAGATGTTTTAATTTGCTTGTATAATGCATTATTTCTGTCTTTCTTACAGTATGGTCTTGTTGTTTAGGGCCAAACATATGCATCATACACTGATCCAATTTTCAACTTACAGAAAAAAGCAGTCAGAGCAATCTCATTTCAGCCTCGCATTTCTCCCTCTCTACCAATCTTCAATTATCTTAAACTTCTGAACTCTCTGAGATCTTTTAACTAAGACTCTTAACTTTTGTCTTTGATTCTGTTAACAAAACTTCACCTGGTTGCTTTCATGACTTTTTCTTGTTTAGTTTATCTGTTCATCAATATGCCACAAGACAGGCCAGTCAAGGTGATCTGTTTATGTCCCGAAAAAATAGTCTTTCATATGGTCTAAAGTCAATTCGTTATCTTGGTGCTAAACTTTGGAATGCTTTACCAGTTGAACTGCGAAATGCTCCATCAAAAATATCGTTCAAAGCAAAACTGAAAATTTATCTATTGGAAAAGGCCAAGCAGTGAATACTGCTGATTACTGTGCTGCCCCAATTGCTATTAGTCTGCGAAAGAATTCATCTAAATTCATCTGACAATAATTTAGGATAGGGGGGCTCTCTCCTCGATTAGTTTACCTATTGAGAGAGCTCCTCCTTTAAATAATTCCCTGCATACAATTTATGTAGTTCCTTTTTTATTTGTATTTGTATATTGTATTAATTTTTCTGTATCAATTGTATTAATTTTTCCGTAACATCATTAGCTTTGTAGTTTAGTTATTTGTGTGCATTGTTAGAACCATAAATTGTATGTAGAGAATTTAAATAATATGAAACTGAAACTGAAACTGATGAAGTTTGAAATTTGATTGTTTGTGTACTCATATTTCAGATAACAACGAGTGTACTCTTGGTACTCATAATTGTCACAGCAATGCGACATGTACTAATACGTATGGATCATTTACTTGCGCTTGTGGCATTGGATATGGTGGAAACGGAGTGACATGTACAGGTAGGCAGAAAGTGTTATGTGTCGTTGTTAATTGAAGTCTTTTTTGGTTTTTTCATCTTGAGATTTTAATTTAGCGTATGTTTGATACTTTTAAAGTATTAGTTTGTTTCAATATGTTTGTTTTTGTTTATGGATGATGTTATAGTGAGTTGATGAAGTTTGAAATTTGATTGTTTTGTACTCATATATCAGATAACAACGATTGTACACTTGGTACTCATAATTGTCATAGCAATGCGACATGTACCAATACAGATGGATCATTTACTTGCGCTTGTGACACTGGATATAGTGGAAATGGAGTGACATGTACAGGTAGGCAGAAAGTGTCATGTGTCGTTGTTAATTGAATGTTTTGTTTCTTGCTGCATTTTGACACGTTATTATAGAGTAAGTGTAAAAGTATACACCACTTTAATTAAGCAGCCTCGTTTTGGAAATTTGTCGAAATCTCTTCCTATTGTTAATATCAAAATTTCGAGCCCAGATTCGGATTTGGCACCCAAACTTTAGTCTGGTTACATGTTTGTGAACTGTTGACAATTGTCATGTTGATTTTATGACGATGTAAAGTTCAAAGATCTATAAGGGATTTGACCGTGTAAAGTCGTTGGGGGTGAAACTTTACACCCCGAGTCATTTTCACGGTCAAATCCCTTATAGATTTTCAAACTTTACATTGCCATGAAATTAACACTACAACCGCTAGCAACATGAAAACTTGAGGTTAGACTAAAGTTTGGGTGCCAAATCCGAATTCGGCATCTAAAATTTCATATGGAAGAATTTTGAATAATTTCGATAACGAGGCTTTTCATTAAAGTGGTGTATTGAAGTATTTGTTGTTCAATGTAGTAGGTTTTTGCTGTATAGATTATGTCATAGTGGCTATATGAATTTGAAATTTGATTATTTGTTTACTCATTTTGCAGATATCAACGAGTGCACTCTTGGTACCCTGAATTGTCATAACAATGCAACATGTACCAACACAGTGGGATCATTTACTTGTACATGTGCCACTGGATACAATGGAAACGGGATGAATTGTACAGGTTGATATTGAATGACTTTTGTTGTTCAATTCCTTTTTTAGGGATTTATTTTCTTGTGATATTATTCTATGTTTTGTAGTTAAGAAGCATTTCACTTGGAATATTCTTTGGTTTTGTTTAGGGTCTTTCTATGCTGAGTAGATGGGCTGTGAAATTTGATTATTTGCGTTCTCAATTTTCAGATAACAATGAGTGTACGCTTGGTACTCATAATTGCCACAACAATGCGACATGTGCTAATACGGATGGATCATTTACTTGCGCTTGTGACACTGGTTATAATGGAAACGGAGTCATGTGTACTGGTAGGCAGGAAATAGTTGTTGCTATTCGTTTACTTTGCCTTTTGTTATTTAAAAGAGGTAGTAGCGTGCCCATTCTCTTGTACTTCACTGTTGGAAAAGTCTTGCTTCTCCTTTGTAAGGCTTCACCTTCACCATTTTGACCACATGCTGGGCTGCAATTCAAGATAAAATGATGATGAGGCATGGTCTCATTTTCTAGAAAATCACATTTTCCTTTTTCCAAATATTTCCACAAATTCCCGCATGAATCCCATAGATAAAGAAAGTGATTTCCAGGCATTGATGTTCATGAAAAGGCTTCTACTTCACCATCATGGCACATTGAAAGTCGTCGAAAATAAAATCCCACGTGTGGTTTGGAAGGATAGAGATGAATCGGGGCAATAAACGGCAACCCCCAATCTTAGATATCTTTCATTTCTATCAAGATGTAGGGTCTTTCAGTGCCATAGGATGGTTTTTTTGTGCCTGTAATACTTTGCAAAAATTCGTGCTATTAATAGCAACAACAACATTATCACGAAGGAGATTGTTACAGATCCACTACTTCCTATTGCGTTGTTGAAAAGTTCTTGTTTTCCTTTTCAAATATTTAGCTTTTGATGCAGATCATCTTTGAAAATTAATGCTTCTTTAATTCATTTTTCAGATAACAACGAGTGTACTCTTGGTGCTCATAACTGTCATAACAATGCGACATGTACTAATGTGGATGGATCATTTACTTGCGCTTGCAACACTGGATACACAGGAAACGGAGTGACATGTACAGGTAAGCAGTGATTAAGTGACTTTAATAATTTTCCCCATCTCATTCCTTGTTTGAGATACTTCTCTTTATTCAGCTTTTGAACCACTTGTGAGTAACGTTGATTTTGAGGGGATCCGCTTATGACAGAGAGATAATGTTTGAGAGTTGATCATATGTGTACTCATTTTTCAGATAATAACGAGTGTACTCTTGGTACGCATAATTGTCACACAAATTCGACATGTATTAATGCTGATGGCTCATTTACTTGCGCTTGTAGCACTGGGTATATTAGAAACGGAGTGACATGTGCCGGTAAGATGAAATTTGATGTTTTTGTTTACCTATATTGTTTTTTGTTATCGCATGGAGGTTTTACTTGTTCAAAACTTTCTATTACTGCTTTATTTTGATGAAGGTACCGTTTAAGATAACATTTTTTATTTATTATTTATCAATTTTTCAGATAGCAACGAAGGTACTCTTGGCACTCATAACTGCCATCATAATACAGCGTGTAGTAATACAGTTGCATCACTTACTAGTCATTGTGTTATTCGATACGCTGGAAATGGGGTGACATGTGCAGGGAGGACTAAACTGGATGCTTTTGTCCATCTAGGCTATGCTGTATTTTGTCAATGATGGAGATTGGTTCTTTCACTGCTCTTAATTGCTTTATCGGAGAATGTTTAATTTCTTTTGCTAAAGGTATTTGTATTTGATGCAGATGATGTTTGCAGTTCGATCATTTGATTGTTGTTCTCGCAGATTCCAACGAATGTGCTCTTGGTACTCATAATTGTAATAACAATGCAACATGTACCAATACAGATGGTTCATTTACTTGTACATGTGCCACTGGATTCAATGGAAACGGGATGACATGTGAAGGTAGGACGAAAATTGATGTTCTTGGTTGTTTAATTTTTCTGTTTTTATTGAAAGGAGGGTGTAAAGTTTCTAATTTTTGGTGAGAGTAACAAGGGCAGATTTTGTAATTCAATAGCATCAGGCGCTTTGGTTCACACCTCAATTCAAAGCGATTAACGAATGCAGACAAAAGAAATCCTCTCAAGCAGAAATTAAAAACAAATGAAGCCGCAAAGTTGCCCTGAAACCAGTACGGCAAACTCTCATTTGGTGCAGGCGAAAGGAGGTTTTTAAAAGAAAGTATGTGCTTATAACGAAAGAGGAAGGGTACAACTAAAGTTCTGTCTCGCGGATTTTGTTTATTTGATTCAGAAACCGAGCACAGGACATTACAATTTTTGCATATTTATTGCTCAGACGTACGCAGTCACTCCTCTGCTCCTGAATCAAATAAACAAAATCCGCGAGTCAGAACTTTAGATTTACCCAACTTCTTTCGTTATAAACACATACTTTCTTTTAAAAACTTCCCTTCTCCCGCACCAAACGAGAGTTCGCCGTACTGGTTTCAGGGCAACTTTGCGGCTTTGCTTGTTTTGAATTTCTGCTTGAGAGGGTTTCTTTTGACTGCATTTGCAAATCGTTTTGAATTGAGATGTGAACCAAAGCGACTGATGCTATAGTGTTACAAAATCTGCCCTTGTTGGTGAGAGTGGTTTTTCATTTTCTTTTGCTGCTTTTTTGGATAATATTTACATTCCGTTATCCAGAACTCTTCCATTTTGATTCAGATGATGTTTGAAATTTCAATGCATTGAGTGCGTGTACCCCGCGCTCATGACAAATATCAATTATCCACTATTTTGTATGATTGGCTGATGACGTCATTCTGTTTGCAAAAAGCTCGAGAAAGAAAACAAGGTTGACCACGTTTCCGAAGGGAAATGAAGTCAAAGACCTTTCCTTCAAATGAAATGCTTTTCTGCATGTCACATCAGTTCATCAGGCAATCTTTATTGCATTCATTCTGTTCTGCTGAAATGACACCCACAACTGTAACCTTTCAAAGATCAGAACCAGCTATGTGTCAATACATCATTACATCCTTGCAATTTGCAAACAAAATGACGTCATAAACTGAAACTGAATATCAGTGGATAACTTGAAAACGAAATGAGATATCAAACAAATTTAAACAGGATTCTTTATCATCTGACTGTGCCGTTTATTTACATCAATAAAAATTTTCATGTCGGATCACCTTTAAGAATTGTTTACTTTCCACTGCTAATGACTATAACATTATTGTGCAATGAAAAAGGGCCGTCATGGATTTGTCAGAAAAAGTTCAGGGCAGCGTCAACGTTTCAGAGTTCGCTCATTCATTCAATCATTCATTCATTCATTCATTCATTCATTCATTCATTCATTCATTCACTCGTTGATTCATGAACTCAATCAATTCATTCATTCGTTCCTGCATTCGTTCAGTTATTCATTCATTGGGAATCAAATATTTTCTCTCGCACATATTTGGGTATGACTAATGCAAGTTACGATGATTTTTCGACTGAAGAGTTAATTAACCATGTTATTCATGGCTTTCATAATATCGAATTGAACGTTCTTTAGAGAAATTAATTTTCATTAAAAGGCACTCTTGCCGCCCGCCTCCCTCTTAGAAAAGGGCAGGAGGGACGTTTGCCCTTAACGTGCCTCCCACTCTCCGACACTCTTGGTGTTAGAGAAAATTACACACAAGTGAAATAATCCCCATGACCATATTCTCTATACAGAAATCACATTAAATAACACGACTTATGGCGAGCCATTACCGCCAAAATTCTACAACACATAATTCAAGTCAAAACGCATAATTCAAGACAAACGCACGATTTTTTTGTTACCTGTAGATCTAAATTGAAGTCTCTTTACCAAATTTGAAGTCTCTTTACCAAATTTGAAGTCTCAACCTCATTTTCATGTTAGATAGAAGAATTGAAGTCTCGACCTCGATTTCATGTTAGGTTGCAGAATTGAAGTCTCGACCTCGATTTCATGTTAGGTTGCAGAATTGAAGTCTCGACCTCGTTTTCATGTTGGGTCGCAGAACTAAAGTCTGAACCTCGTTTTCATGTTACGTTGCAGAATTGAAGTCTCAGCCTCATTTTCATGTTAGATAGAAGAATTGAAGTCTCGACCTCGATTTCATGTTAGGTTGCAGAACAAAAGTCTAAAGTCTGGAGTAATTTGGGAAAGGTCCAGATCTTTTTGAATGGGCCGTATATAGGCTATTGCCGTCCCCAGTGAAGATTCGTCCATACGAAAAAGTGCTGCCAAGGAATTGGACATTTGCTATCTGCGGCTCCCTAGGAAGTACTGCGCAGCGACGCATTGTTATTAGATGAAATGGCCGAACAATGAAAGGGCGATTCGTAAACTTCTCTCAAATGCTACAAGAAAATTTCTAAACTTCACTGTGAAAATGCCTGTAACTTTTTCCAAGTAAAGATGACATTTTTCATATCAAAAAGACCAGCCAAGTGTACTCTGTTAGCCTCGATGTGTACTTTTTTGATATCGTGTACGAGGCATATGCAATATTGCAGATACTGAGGCCAGTGCCTGTACGATCAAACGAATGCCGTACTGAAGCACTTGTGATTGCCAAGGACTTCCAGTTTTAAAATCAAAATTGCCGGTTCGAATTTTGCAGAAAATGAAGAGAAAAGTACACTAACGGAATGAAGAAGAGTTTATTGTGCCAGAAGAATGTGTATTTTTTCAAATTGGGATAAAATTTTTGCCCAAGGGATGAAAATTGCAAGAAATTTGCTGAAAATGATCGCTGCGGCCTATCGAAAACAGTGGGCGTTGCGGGTGAGTGAAAACTATTGTCTTTTGTCCAAGCTCTTTTCCACATGCTTAAAAAGGGCACTTGTTGAGGAGACAAGATACGCTTGACTGAGGAAATTGATAAATCCCCCCGTGCAGTGGGTCAAAGCTCATGCGCCTGTCAGAGCTTCAACCCCAAAACGCTACTGCGCATGAGCTATAACCTACTGCACGGGGGGAAACATAAGATTCCTCGGACAAAGCATATCTCGTCTCCCCAACAAGCACGGAATAGCCACTTCGAGGGGGCACAATCGTCTTCAAAGGGTCAATGCGGCCTTGAAACCTTAGTATTTCGAAGCCACCACATTCCCTTAGTTTCGGGAAACATTCCTCCAACCGATCTTTTATATGGTTGGCGTCGCCACTGCTGTTGAACACGACCTTTTTCCTCCCAAGGCCTGCCTCGTGCAGTTCTAGCCTCTGCCGTTGATTTGGGGCAAAATCTTGATCTACACTGGACAGGCAGAAAAATTCGTGGGTCCATGTTTCGTTCTTTCGCTTGGGATAGCTCCTGGAATTTGTATTTCTTGTATTTGTGCGTTGGCTATTGTGTCGTTGATACAGTGCAACAGCCTCCGGTAATTGCCAAGACTGCTGCTGTTCTGCTCCTTTGTGGCTCTAGATGCAGTTGCTGAATCAAATCTTACGGGATTGCTGCTGTTTGGTGCAAGTGCATGCGTTGAAGATTGTCGTGAACTTGTGGCAAAAAGTGTCGTTGAAGAGCTTACTGCAGCCGAGGTGGTTGCAGTTCTTGCTACTGGCACACCTGCTGAACCCAGTCTTTGAGCAAGAGACTGAGCTCGCTGCAAAATTTCAGCCAACTCACGAGCTTGTCTATCAGCCATGTTGTAAAAACCGCAACTGATACTCCCGCACATGTGGATTTTTCTTGCAAAAAACTGAACGACAGTGAGGCTTCATTAGCCTTAATTTCATAGAATCGAGGCTGATAATTCAATTCTCCTTGCGTTCCTTTGGCGATCAAAACAATCATGATTGTATTGTTTAAGATTTTAACATGAAAACGAGGTTCAGATGTTCAGACGTTAATTCTGCGACCCAACATGAAAACGAGGTCGAGACTTCAATTCTGTAACGTAACATGAAAACGAGGTCGAGACTTCAATTCTGCAACCTTACATGAAAACGAGGTCGAGACTTCAATTCTGCAACCTAACATGAAATCGAGGTCGAGACTTCAATTCTTCTATCTAACATGAAAATCTAACATGAAAATGAGGTTGAGACTTCAAATTTGGTAAAGAGACTTCAATTTTGATCTACAGGTAACAAAAAAATCGTGCGTTTGACTTGAATTATGCGTTTTGACTTGAATTATGTGTTGTAGAATTTTTGCGGTAATGGCTCGCCATAACGACTAGCTTGAAGAAACAGATGCAACTTTCTCTACGATATGCATTTCATCATAATTTCAATGCTTTGTCAAACGCTTGTTCGTCTAAAACATAAAACAAGAAGGCAATTGAATTTTGCCAAACCAATCAGAATTCGCTTCTTGATTCTAGTGCAAACTTCAACAAGGATAATGGCTCAGTTGCACAGCTTCTAAATGCCTCCCTCCTGTCAATCTCTTATCATCAGTTTGCACGCAGGCTATTCTGCAGAGGAAGGTTCAAAATCTCTTTCGCTACCTCCTCTGCAGCAATATGTAGATTTTCCTCCACAGGTGAAGGTGAAGTGAAGTTGCAGTTTTTAGCGCCAAGCACTGGGATCGCAGATATAGAGCAGACCTAATCGAGTCCGTGACGCCTTATCAGGACACTTAGATGGTGGGGTCCTACCGGGTATCGAGCCCATTCCGTATTACTGTATTGGCTGCAAGGTCAGAGGATTACACCACTGGGCTTCTGAATCGCTAATCTGCAGTGGTGTGTAGCCATACATAACTAGTGTTCAGTCATGTGGCAAAAGTAAACTGATTACAGTGAGTCCAAGTTATCAATCACCTAGACTTGCTCCAAGTCTATTCCGTGGTACATCGGCACTAAATACCATAGTTACTTCTGTGGGGGCATACACCACGAAGAGGACGCTTTTCCCTCGCAGCGTCCTCATAGTGGTTTACGCCCCCGCAGAAGTAGCTATGTTCCTTAGTGCTGATATACCACGGAAAAGACTTGGAGCAAGTCGATCAATCACCAAAACGAGACAATTGCTCGCAAATCGAGACTGAGCGGGCTGTATCAGTTTGATGAAGGAGTAAAACTATGACTTGTAATCATCCACAAATATTCCGCTCTTTTGATCTCCACTTTTAATTGCTGGCTACCATGGTACAAAACGTTGGACCATTTTTGGAATAAGAGGAAGCTGAATTTTCCAGACATGTTTATGGTTCAACCTTAGTGATGATAGAACTAGTAGCAATTGTTTTCAGAAAACAATGGGATAACTAGTCTCATCACAAGCCACTATTAAAGAGAGGCTGGCTATCAGACACAATGCATAACGAAAAACTTTGAGCAGAATTCATGTTTCATATTGGTTTTAATTCAGACTGTTTTTCTCCATAGACATTGATGAATGTGCAGCAAGCAGCCATTGTCATCACCATGCCACCTGTCAAAATACATTTGGTTCATTCACTTGCACCTGTAGCAGTGGGTTCTCTGGAAATGGGGTACAGTGCATTGATATCGACGAATGCTTGAGTAATCCATGTCACATCAATGCTACGTGTAGCAATGATATTGGATCAGTCATTTGCGACTGCAAAACCGGATTTACTGGGAATGGTGCCACCTGCACGGACGTAAATGAATGCTTTACTGATCCATGCCACACAAATGCCACATGTAACAACAACATTGGATCATACACTTGTTTATGCAAATCGGGATTTTCAGGAAATGGAATACAATGTGTGGATATCAATGAATGCTTGAATAACCCATGCCACACGAATGCCACATGTAACAACAATATTGGATCATACTCTTGTGTATGTAAAACAGGATTTTCTGGAAATGGAACATATTGTACAGATGTGAATGAATGCTTGAATAACCCATGCCACACGAATGCAACATGTAGCAACAACATGGGCTCATACTCTTGTGTATGTAAAACCGGATTTACTGGGAATGGTGCCACCTGCACGGACGTAAATGAATGCTTTACTGATCCATGCCACACAAATGCCACATGTAACAACAACATTGGATCATACACTTGTTTATGCAAATCGGGATTTTCAGGAAATGGAATACAATGTGTGGATATCAATGAATGCTTGAATAACCCATGCCACACGAATGCCACATGTAACAACAATATTGGATCATACTCTTGTGTATGTAAAACAGGATTTTCTGGAAATGGAACATATTGTACAGATGTGAATGAATGCTTGAATAACCCATGCCACACGAATGCAACATGTAGCAACAACATGGGCTCATACTCTTGTGTATGTAAAACCGGATTTACTGGGAATGGTGCCACCTGCACGGACGTAAATGAATGCTTTACTGATCCATGCCACACAAATGCCACATGTAACAACAACATTGGATCATACACTTGTTTATGCAAATCGGGATTTTCAGGAAATGGAATACAATGTGTGGATATCAATGAATGCTTGAATAACCCATGCCACACGAATGCCACATGTAACAACAATATTGGATCATACTCTTGTGTATGTAAAACAGGATTTTCTGGAAATGGAACATATTGTATAGATGTGAATGAATGCTTGAATAACCCATGCCACACGAATGCAACATGTAGCAACAACATGGGCTCATTCTCTTGTGTATGTAAAACCGGATTCACTGGGAATGGTGCCACTTGCAAGGACGTAAATGAATGCTGGAATGATCCATGCCACGCCAATGCCACATGTAACAACAACACTGGATCATACACTTGTTTATGCAAAATAGGATTCTCAGGAAATGGAATACAATGTGTGGATATCAATGAATGCTTGAATAACCCATGCCACACGAATGCCACATGTAACAACAATATTGGATCATACTCTTGTGTATGTAAAACAGGATTTTCTGGAAATGGAACACATTGTATAGATGTGAATGAATGCTTGAATAACCCATGCCACACGAATGCAACATGTAGCAACAACATGGGCTCATACTCTTGTGTATGTAAAACCGGACTCACTGGGAATGGTGCCACTTGCACGGACGTAAATGAATGCTTGAATGATCCATGCCACGCCAATGCCACATGTAAGAACAGCATTGGATCATACACTTGTTTATGCAAAACGGGATTCTCAGGAAATGGAATGCAATGCGTGGATATCAATGAATGCTTGAATAATCCATGCCACGCTAATGCAACATGTAGCAACAGTATCGGTTCTTACAAATGCACATGCAAGATGTTATATGTTGGAAATGGAGCTAGTTGCACGTACATTTCCCCCACCGCAAGCGTGAACCCGAGTACGATTAGATTTACTGCAACTCCATTGTTAAAAACTACGGTTACAACTACTTCATCAACTCTTATGTGGGATGGTAATTCTGCCGGTGTTCTCCAGCCGCTTAAGTTTTTGATCGCTCTGGAACTAGTCTTTTTAGTGTTATGATCACAGGCAACACGCGCAGTAAGGTCTTAACATCAGAGTGACAAACCATTTGATTGTTTCAATCATATGATGCAACAAAATGTATTATACCAGACTGGTGACATGCGTTTAAGTTTTTCTACATTGAATAGAACTGTTATTTACTGCCATAGTCCATAATTGGTATTGTGGAGGTATCGTTGGGGGGGATGGAGTGAAAAAAGGACTCGTTTAATTCTAGTATTATCCTAGCTGATTCAGAAAAAATGTATCGGCTGTTTGATAAACCATACAAGGAATTTATGCAACTACTATGTAAAATTTCATGCACACCATCACTTTTACCATTTCGACAGTCTAAAAGTGCATTGAATGGAGCCACACACTGATAGTTTTAGATATAGCCCATAGGTAGCTAGCTCTAGGAAATTTTTCATTTGAGATTAGTCTCAAAATAGATTCAAACCTCAGCAAGACAAAGGAGGTTTGTAGTTTTTCAAACAGTTTTTAAGGTTTTTGTATCATTTTTCAACTTAGCTGTAAAGAATTTCCTTCACACAGTTTGACCTTTTCGCAGCTTGGAGAAAGGGAATGAGGAGAGCGCAACCCATTATGACAGCCTTGGAAACAACAGGAAATCAGGAGCATAACCGTACGGGAAGAAAAAATCTAGGTGGGTGGCCTGACACAAAGCCCATTGTTTGCCAACATTTTTGCCCGACTAGGGGCAAAAATTTGTCCCAGGAGGATCCCCTCCTTAAAGCTCGTATGCTTCTTTGGATGAGTTAGCCATCTGGCTATCCTTTCACCCACTTGTGAGTGTATTTTGAGCTATTTTATGGTAGGTATTTGTCCTAGGGCTCCAAGCGATTCAGTTTAGGCCCATCCGATCAAGAGACCTAACAATGAATTGAGTGTACACATGCAAGCAAGAAAGTGGCTCAAAATACACTCACATATGGGCGGAAAGATGGCAAGACAAATAAGTAATCTACGCAGAACACTTATCATACTAAACACGCACCATGCAACTCTTGCAAGGTGCAAATAAGAGCAAAATAACTCGAGTTTGCAGAGAGATGCGGCAGAAATTTCTAATCACCTAACTGGAGGGGATTCCAGTTATTTCCTACTGTTGCCAAGGTTGTCAGAAATTACCGCGCTCTCGTCGGTCCCTTTTTCCAAATTGCGAAAAGGTCTGTGCCAGAGATTTGATTAGATTTTGAATGAGATAATGAAGCGGCTCTTTGGCAACTCATATTTTTTTATATAGCTATATGTGGAATCCCTTTCTGTCCACCTTGAACGATTTTGCTAAAAGAATATGGTTTCCAAATTGAAAGTTTTGATGCTTTTATTTTTGCCGACTTTTTGGATTTGGGGGGGGGGCAAGTCCCCTGCATAAAATCGATCTGGTAAATCATGAATGCTTCAGGCAACCCTAGACTTGCCCCAAGTCTATTTCGTTTTCGATCAATCAAACATAGACTTATTACAGATGACGAGTCAAGGAAAACCCTAACAAGAGCTTACCTCTGAAAAAATTTTGGTACTTGATCTACTTGCCAAAAAGACATTCGAGGATTGCCTTTTGATTTAATTTGGGTGATTTTTCAGACAGGAGTTTATACCAAACAGGCATCTTCCCTAAATAGTTTTAAAAAACCTGTTCAGGCTCTTTTAGTTTTCTTTTATCGTGGAGTTTGTAAGTTGTGTACGAATGTTAAAGTAAAAACCCGCATGAAAGAGCCTAGGTTTTTCTTGGGCAGCTTGAAAAGGTTCTTAATTAAATGGCTGTTACTCTGAATTCCAACCTGCAAGGTTCTTAAAGGTTCTAATACACAGCACAAGAACTCTGAAGAACTCTTCATGTCCGAAGAATTCTGATCAGACTATCAAATATTCTTGAAATTCTCAGGCATTCTGAAAACATGGAACCTATTACATATAAGATTCTCTACCAGTTCAAGCCCCTGAAGACTTCTTACTTAGGGGGTTTAAAATTAAGTTTCAGGCTCAAGATTCTTGTAAAAACAGGTTCAGTTAGGTGGGTTTCTGCTGTACGCTTTTGGTATCATGGTTTTTATATTGTAATGTTTCTTTTTACTTTGAAATTGTTCATTGTAATTAATAACATTTTTCAGTGGAGGAACCCTTTAAAGCTCCAGTTGAGGGGCAACCCTCCTTAAGGGAGTGCAAAAACCAGCATGCTTTCTGTGAATTCGGTGACCTTTTCTCCTCAGTTTCCAGAGTAACTTGACTGTACGAAGTTCCCAAAAACAAGAACAAACGATTGCAAAGGCTGTTGGTCGTGGTACTCCCATTAATAAGCTAACACTTTGTGAACGTCTTACAAACTATCTTTTTTACAAAAATCACGAACAATGTTTATGTTATGCATGAGATTTTAACATGTTCATATTAGATAAGTACTGCTCACACACTCTAGTGATAACTGGTCCACACTGCTCTTTCTTAGTTAGTTGCCAGGTGCTCTATACACCTGAACTGATCGTGCTGTCTGCTTGCATTAAAAAGCCAGTTTTCATTTCATTTCATTTAGGGAGGGTTACCCCTCAACAAATTTGCTTTTCGAGGGGCCTCCAGTTCTTATAGCTTATAAAATCTAACATTGCTAGTCAGAATATGCAGCATAAAGCAAGCAAAAAAACCATAAACATGTAGAATATTCATTCACATTGAGACAAAAATTGAAATCTACGACAAACAAAACTAATTCTAAAAAGTGTCGTTTATCAGGTACTGTCCATTACTTGTTCCTTTTTCGAAGAAGAATCTGACAGAAGAACAGTTATCTGGAAAGATTAAAACAAATAACCCTTTGAATAAAAAGATATGTAGTCAAATCAATCGGCAAAAATCGTGAAACACATGCAAAAACTCTTATGTTGCTCCTTCAAGCCTGGTTTTCATTAAAGCGTAATTCATCGCCGACCATTGTTTTAGAGCATCGGTGATGCCGTAAGACAATGATCGGCGATGACTAAAGGCTGGTTTTCATATGTCGTATTTCATCGCATTTCATCGCAGTTCATCGCAATTTGTGGGATGTCCATAATTGCGATTGTCAAATTATATGAAAATCGAGAATCGTAATTCATCTGAATTCCTCCTATTTCATCGCAGAAAACAAACTTTTTGATTCGCTAGGCTAGGATCAGTTGCGACGAATTACGATGAATTACGATGAATTAGGATACCTTTTTTGGTTGGTTTTCATATATCGGAAGCAATCCTAATTGATCGTAGACCCGAAATTCCGATGAAATGCGATGAATTACGATGAAATGCGACACATGAAAACCAGCCTTAACGATTTAATGAAAACAAGGCTTCAAGAGTGGGGTTTTCCACGCCCCTTTGTTCAATGTTGAGAAAATGGACTTGAAAGACAAAATCCTGCATTGAACAGGGAGAATGGTAGTGTAGTGAACATAACCTCAGCATATTTTTTGCCCTCCAATTAACTCACGTTTACAAAGTGCTCTAAATACTAGTGTCCGCAATTTCTTGTTGTATAATCAAAGAATTAAAAACATAATCGTGCATAAAAGGAGCTGGAATATTACTGGAGCTACTTTAACGGCACCCGGGGGGGGGGGTACTTGACTGTGAACGAGACTCAATGTGAATCTCGACTTTGACAAAAGGACCCATTTGTATGACAGACCTTTTCCAAGAATTTTGAACCCATATTCATGAATTTCAGGAAGTTTCGTAACCATGTCTATGAATTTTGTCGATTGGAAAATGCAAGGTCTATTCCAATTTACTCAATTGTGGTAAATATTCTGAAAAAGCTACCCATCTACCAGAATTAAATGGTAAAACAGGCTCATAGATAAGGAATTTCAGGTGAAAAACCTTCAAAGAATGAGAGAAAACAGTGAGTTGAAGACAAGCAAGGTAACGAAATACACTTTAATCATTAAAGATAATTTCAAGCCAGGTATTGTGGACTCGATCAACACCCAAATTGTGTCCACAATTCCCATGGCAAACCACATTCGACCGAGATTAACTTCTGTTACCTGACGAAAACTGCTTAAGCCACTCGGCCACTCACCCCGTGGTCAATGGACTTAATCGGGTAAGGTTTTACCCAAGTCATATGACCATGCCCATGGGAAGCTTTGGTATTATGCTACAGTTTGCGTTCATGGCACAACACTGCATGGCATGAAATATGTTAGAGAAATCAAATTATGTTTTATCAAGAGATAGATCACGTCAGTAGCGGAGCCACGGGGGGGGGGTATGGGGGGTAAATACCCCTCCCCACTTTTTTGAAAATATGGTAATTTAGATTCGTCCAAAAACCTCATAAAAATCATAGGGTAGGGGTAGGTATACCTTCAGCTTTTAATCTCGCTTTCTCAATCAACTATTGCCACAGTGCAATTTGATCGAAAAAGATATGAACTAATTGTTCTGAAATCTTTTTCTGTCTTTGTCATTTTACCTGCTCCAGTTCATGTCTTTTCCGATTTATTATTATTGGTGCAGCTTTCATCCACGGCATTGCTTCTCGAAATCAAGAAGAAAACACCGCAACAATTGATGTTTTTAGGCGAGAATTCTATTTGCCATTCTTGGATCTCCTGTTAAGCGAGTTGCAGTAACGATTTTCAGAAGAAGCATGTGAGGATATGGAGTCCCTTTGTGTTGAAGATCGAAAATATATTTAACAATTAATATTATTACATGACCCATTGAAAGTTTTACAAGCTGTGATACTCGTTGTAATACAATTCAAAACCCTGTATTAAGGTTTGTCGTATACTAACATGATTTCATCTGTCATTTTTTATCCTAATTGGGCGTATCCCTATAATCAAAAGGGAGCATTTCTACATTCAAAATGGGCGTTTCCCAAAGTTCTTAAGGGCGTGGTCCCAAAAATTTTTCCGGAGGCTTCGCCCCCGGACCCCACCGTTTCTTACCCCCTCCCCACTTCGTGGCGGCTGGCTCCGCCGCTGGATCACGTGCCTTTAAATGAGTATTAACAAACCTAAGCCGATTTTGTACATGAATTACGTTGAATAAAGTGTATAGCCTAGAGTTTGAAATGCTGTACACAGCCGATTTTGTCTACCAGGATGATTAAGAAGGACACCCTCCTTCACATCTTCAAGGTTATGTCTGTCGGAATATTTTTGGGGACTGCAGTCAATGGAAGATAGGAATCAAATGTTTTAGCCGAATTTTGCTCGTGGCCTATGACCGGAGATCGCCAAAACCTCATTTTTACGGGCCAATCAAATGGCGAATAAGTGGGGGAGACAAAAGGAACTTGTGAAGATTTTTCTAAATTTTACCTACCCTCATAAAACGCAACCAGGACAAAAAACTGCTTGAAATTTCCGAAATTTTTTTGAAGAAATCTACTCTCCATACATTTGGGCATTCAAGTTTGGATGCCGGTCAAGATATCTCTCAATGCCAAGGAGTTATGGCGCCTCAAACTCGCGACCTTTGTTCGTTTTCAGCATTTTTGAGCTTCTAGCATTCTCAGTACTCAATTTAATCCTAAAAAGTCTTCTAAAACGTACCTGAAACATCACTAATTCCCATAAAGTCGATACAGTGGGGTTGGGGACCTTTTCTCGCTTCGTAGATGAGCAAATCTGACACGCTTTCTATTAACCCTGTCCACAAGTTGCTCGGCAACTTGCAGTCTTTTGGGCAACTTTTAGGAATTTCGGCAACTTTTGCAACATTGAGCAACTTGTTCTTACTTTAGCAATTTTACAAAAATTTCAAAGATGTTTGTTTGTTCTTTGAAAAAGTAATGAAAATCAGACATGTAAACCATCTGTTTTCTGGTCAGGCTAGCATTCAACGCCTTTATCTGTGAAGAACTGGTCTTCAAAATAATTTGTGAAGAAGTCGTCTTCAAAATGATGATGATGATGATGATAATGATGATGATGACGATGATGATGATAATAATGATGATCATGATCATAATAATTATGGTTATGATGATGATTATTATTCGTTAACTATTATTGCTGTTGTTGTTGTCGTTGTTGTTGTTGTTTATGATCAGAAAATGATTCTCTCCAAAATTATGAAGATGTGTCAGATGGGCCCAAAAATGTTAACGTGAAAAGGCTTAAACTTCCAAGAAACTAATGTAGTTAATGAAATCGTTGAAGTAAAGAGGATTTTTGGCACTAAGTTTGTGAATAGATCTCAGTTATTCATGTATTTATACCATATGACCTTAAAACAATAAATGAGCAACTTTTGGGCAACTTCTTGAAAAAGTGGCAACTTTTTGAGCAACTTTTCAGGAAAGTTTGAGCAACTTTTCAGGAAAGTTTGAGCAACTTTTCGAGAAATTTCGAGCATCTTGTGGACAGGGTTACTTTCTATGGGGTCCAAAATATGGCCTAGCTCTAAAATGTGCTGAATTACATTTTTGAGTAAGAAATTTCAAGAGTACCCAACTCTCTTCGTTTGTTTAAGGCATCCTGTAGTTCTGTGTATTTACCAGACTGTTCTTGGTTTCTATTTGACGATTTTCTTTCACAAATAATTGAGCAAGTCGCAAATAAAAATCCGTTTACTTTGTTTCTTCGCCCAGGCACTCATCGGTGTCATCACGAATCACAACATTTGCTGCGTTCTGCGAGGTCTGGGGAAGAGGCGGCACGTACCACGTGACCACATGTTGTTGACAAACAAATTCTTTGCTTTTAAAACCGGGTGAGTCAATAAAACGTCCGGCGTTTAAAAAAATCCTGGCCCCTGAACATCAAAGCAATGAAATTGAAAATTCCCATATTTTATTCCCGATATGTCAAATTAGGTCCAGCAACTTACCCGGTTTTAATCGGCCATTCCTTCCCGTCGAAATAGGAGATATTCTGTACCAAGTCCCTTTCGAAAACCTGCAAAAACGAGCGAAAACAGCAAGCAAAATTTCCCTTTGTTCTCCTTCCTGATAATAATGACTCTTGAATGTGTTCATGCATTTTGTCTTCATGAGAGAATGGAATCCTCCTGAATGAGTTATTCACAATAGGGGGACGACTTTTCAGCTCGTCAAAGAGAAAGCATGTGCTAATGCGTGCTGAAAGTCATCGCTGTGAGGTTAACACATTAGGGACTTTTGCTTGTAATCTTAGCATGTTTTTGAGGTTTCTCAAAGGGGCTCGTTTGAGAAAATCGCGTACAGCATCTGAACGAAGTGACCGATTTTATTCAGAAAAATTTCTTAAAAATAATTGAACATGTTAGCTATTCAATCTGGTATTGCAAAATATCATTGCTTATATCAGGGAGCAGTAGCATCTCAAATGCTGAGCGTGTTGCAAAGTTTTTTCAATACATCTAATGTAGAGATAAAAACTGTCCAATGCATGGTGAAACGGCTGAATTTAAGAAAATTGAGTGAAATTAGAAAGTTACAGAAAAACTTCACAAATTATCAATTGGCCTCCCTAATTGATCATTTGCGAAGTCTTTTTTCAACGGCCCAGAATTGGTTAGGAGTGAGGGGAGTGCATTATGTCTCCTTAGAACATTGCAAGACCTGTATAATCACAACCGAAAACAGCCTTTTTCGTGAAAAACAACCAACAACAATCGTTTTTCTCCGTGTTTATGAGGAGACTTACAATATCCACCTGACCATGTGCTTAGGACCAAAAATGTAAAATGCTTTAAAACAACACGCAAACATGTGCGCGTTGGTGTATTTTTAGTTAAATTTTCTTGCTTTGGTACTATGTCTATAATAAGACACAACAAAAGAAAGTATCACGCACATTTAATGGAATTTTAGAAAAACTTCGAAATTATCAATTGGCCCCCTAATTTATAATTTGCGAACTTTTTTTCAAACAGCCCAGAACTTACCTAGGGTACCAGAGTCTCAAAAAAACCTAAATAAAAGAAGAAACAAAAGTGAGGCTCTAGAACCATCCAAACATAGCCTCTTTCTGAGCTTCATTTCTCGACCAATCAGGAGCCAGGATTCGAAATCGCGAATATTGAACTGATTGTCGATCACAGGCTTGATCACAGGTTTGATTATCATGGTGATTCGCTGCAGTGGGTTATCAGTGTTCATCATCGCGAAGTCTCGGCAAGGGTTTGTAAATGTTTTGAACCAACAGTTTCCATATGTTTGATCAGCATAATGATTCGCTGCTTTTCATCGTCGGTTCTCATCATGGTGGAGCTAAAAGAAGCAGAAGAGTCCTTTTCCACAAAGCAGAAACAGGTGATACCTACGTACAGTTTAGTTGACCACTATGGTTTGACTGGAGAGATACATTCGAAATTCTCTGAAATTCTACCCATTATGGGTTGTTCCTGCCTTTTCACGTAGCTGCTGCGATTCTATCCCGATTGGCGATTGCAAACAAGCTTTCATTTCACCAGAGTTTGAACAGCTTTCAAGTAGAAATGTTGTTATTGCAGTATTCCCATTACTTGCAATCTGGCAATTATGAACGTCAAGATAAAACAGTCGAGGGAATCTCACCTTGCTCCCTGCATGAAGAAAACATGAAGCCGACTGATATTATTTTTCTTAGGCCTGGTCACCTTCAGTCCTTTCGCTGTATGTTTTTCAATGTTCTTAGAAGTAAGATTAAAGACTTGTGAAATGAAAATAGTCATAAAAGATTTTCGGGTTCGAATTGGTACCAGCCCTTTGGTAGAAAATCGTTAGAAAGGTGTTTCTAATTGTTGAAATTATTTTGAAGAGCATAGGGAAACATACTTTTTTGTCTTCAGCTTTTAATTTTACAATTGATTTTTCAAGGCAAGAAAGTTTTAGAAAAGTACGATTGTGAAATGGTCTAAAAATGGTCATGAAAAGGCAAAATATTTTAGCATGTTTTAATTACCTCAAAGCACACATTTTGAGGATCAGAATGAGACTAAAATGAAAAGGATCGGTGAAGTCTGAGCTAAGATACAAAGAATAGTAATTTGTTGTCAGAACAGTGCCATGCCTCTTTTGGTCATGTAAACACAAATCTCATTTAGGCCCAACTTCAAAATTAATATCTTCGCCTTCGGTTGATTGATCTCGAAAATTTTTGCAGTGCATGAAGCCCAAGGTAATGGTTCATGTCACAATTCTAAAATTTTATGGGGATGCTTCTTCAGATCTTCAAAGTTTTGTCGGTTGGAATACTTTTAGAGAATGCAGTCAAGGGTGATGGTTGTTCAAACTACACTGTCTTGTCCGATGAGACCAGGTTCATCAGTTTCTTAGGTAGGACTCAATACCCAAGTTGGCCCCAAGTTGTGAAAAGAATCTGGAAACTAAATGGTATCGTTTCATGGGACAAGCTGCTACTTGAATGCAAGACGTTTCTATTCTCTACAAACATTTTTGCAATCTGAACACTGGAATGGATAAGTATGGAGGATTTCTGCACAAGCGTTTACGCGCTTTCAAACGAATGTGCAGTGTGAATGCAGCCTTTCGGAGTAAGCAACTTTCTCCCTGATCGAAAGTTATCATTTACAGCAAACAATTTCAGCCAACGTTGTTTATACCAGCTTAAAGTCACTTGACCATGCTCTTGGGAAATCATCTCTTTATTTCGTATCACGCATAGGCCTAAGCGCATTGTTTCACTAAATCAACATCAGAAATTCTGCCGCCCCAAGCTTTTGATAAATAGGATATATAGCTCCCTGAGGAGTGCAGGCAACCAAGAATTTCAATGTTGAATGCTTTTTATAATTTGAGTAGACTTGTGCACGGGCTTTTCAATCGGTATCGGGGAAAATACTGTCGGAACACATGTGCAAGGGTTTCCGTTGAAGCATCATCATCTGGCCATTTGATTAAAAATCTGAGCTTTTCATAAAGCAGATCTACCCATCGCCAAAAAAACATCGTTTATGGCTGTCTTTGAAACATGATAGAGGTCTGCCAGCGCTTAATTTGTAGATTTAGTCTCAGTTTAATCAGAGTTAGTAAAAATTGGTTCTCTAACAGGACTTTACTTTTTCCAGCTTCCGGAAAGTATGGCTTAAGAGTCTCAAATACAGCATCAAACTTTTCAACATCTATTCCTGTGAAGTATCTAATTTTTTTTTGCATTATTTGTCAGTGTTGCATATGTTAATGGAATTTGTTTTTTTACTGCAATGTTAATTGTAGTTTGGCATCTTCAAGCTCTTTTTTCAAGGCCAAAATTTCTTCCATATGGCTTGCTTTTGTTCTTTCAAGCTCATTTTGCAGCTCCTGGATTTCTCCATTTGTTTCACAGTCATGCTGAACGTTATTTTCTTCATGGCAACCAATTTCTTCAGGGGTTGTTGTATCATCTTTCATTAAAATTTCCTGCTCATTTTGCAGCTTTCTCTTAACTTGCGCACTAGATTCTTGGGCCTCTCTCCTTTTGAATGCATCAAACCTGACAAGCTTTCTTCCTTCTACTTTCTCACTAGTTTTAGTGTGGACGAATATTGATGGAACATAATCAGGGTGCTGAGGATCATTTACTGCTTTTCCTAAATAAATACCAATGGATCAAGTTAATAATTAACTAAACATTGATATATAAGAAGACGTGGTTGATTTAAGGGGCAAAATGGGGGCAACTGCCTCCCTTTCATGATGAAAACTCTGTTTTTCACCCTTTTTTCATGAAAAGAGCACCCCTAATCCATACCCCAAGAATTATTCTAAACACAGGTCCAAAAACTTTCTGTTGCATTTTTGGCCTTCCTTTGTAGGTTGCCCCCTTTAACTTCAGACTGGACCTAGACCAACCACCACAAGCCGCAATGTATGTGAAACCAAGGATAGTGCCCGACGACTTCATTCGGCAGGCCAGTAGATCATGTAATCTGCGTCGGGTCAAACGCAAAAGCAAACAGGGGCCAAGGGCTCAGTGGTCTCGAACGCCTCACACACCAAACACAGAATGTCAGTTGTTGACCCTACCCTTGGCCCTAATTGTGACCCGTATGTCTGCTTTTGCGTTTGACCCGCAGAATACATGACCTGGCTGGCCTGCAGAATGAAGTCGTCGGGATAGTGCCTGGGTTCACCTTTTCTTGCTTCATCCCAATTACTTTGGATGTATAGGTGTATATGTAGGTGTGCTAGGTGCCAAGAAAATAATCATAACTTAGGAAAGGAAACTAACAAAAAGTTAGTTTTTAACAAACTTTTTAACTCTTGATTTTAACTAAGTTTGAAACCAATTGTGCTTGTTTTAGATCATACAGAAGACCGTAGATTCCCATCCTATACTCATTCTAAAAGTCTGTATATGATCAGGCCTAACACAGGACATTTTAATTGAAACAGATCCTAAAAAACAAGCCTGTGACGAAATGTTTGCCACACAGAAATACATTTGGCTGCCATAAAGAACCATCCTCGTTGATTCGTCTGCAAGCTGTAGTCCATTTTTGTCGACGTTCTGGGTTGTTATTTGGAAAGCGGTGAAACGGGGGTTTATTTTCCATTTTATTATGGCTGTGACAGCCAAAGGCAGCACAACTCAGAGGAATTCTCCTGCTAAAAAGTAACTTTGAAGGACACAGCTCTCTTCACAGTCTGTCGTTTCGAAATGCCAGTTTTCACTACAGCTGCGGTAGACTCAATAACACTTCGTAGTTTCGCTTTTTGCCTGAACTGATATCGCTGCAACTACGACTTATTCCCAAACGCTTGCGGAAACGGTAAAGTTCCGTATTGATTCTATTTTAAACCTTTCCGCTGCTCCACAAAAAAGTTCGACTGAGCAGTGTTGGAGTCTCCATTGTCTCTATCACTTGTGTGCATTCGAACATTCTACAAAATGTATCAATCTGTCGTTCGATTTGCATTCTTTTTTAGAATTTAGCTGTGGGCCTAAATCATCTGCTACTTTTTCCTCACAACAACTGGGTCCAAAATGCCTTAAAATCAGTTTTCTAGAACTGCTGTACCATCAAATTAGGTATCAGTACTTCGGTAAAGGATCATTCTTGCCACAAAAGCAAATACCGCCTTGCTCTAAGCCACATGCTGATCGGTAGACGACGGGGAAACAGAATCCTGTCGCCGATTGAAATTTTTTGCCGTTTTTACAGCTCTATGTCCATAAGGCCCTCAGTGGAGCGATAACAACAACAACAATTCAACTCAATGAGATAAGCGTAACTTGAGGGTCCTTATGGTGGTGAGCCTAGACTGATGATATGGCCGTAGTTATCGCTATTGAAAGACTGCCGGACGGTTTGGTGTACTAGTCTCGTTTTGGATAGCGATTCTTGGGACTCATCGTAATCAGTCTATGGTGAGCCTACAGCTGCGGTTGTCTAGCAACACCGTAGTTGATGCGCGCGCAAGTCGGAACGCAGAATAGAGTATTGGTCAAAGGATGATCAAAGAGGAAATGTTTCTTCGTATCTTCAAAGTTTTGTTGGTTGGAACATTTTTAGAAACTGCAGTAGAGGGTGATGGTTGCACAAACTACATCATCTTGTCGGATGCAACCAGGTCCATGAGTTATTATGATCAGGCTCAACCGTATCTATGTGACAAGAATCTGGAAACGAACTGGTATCGTTTCATGGGAAAAGCTGGGAATCAAATGCAAGACCATTGCCCAACGGCCACCCAACATTGCCAAACTAATTTGGCCAGTTGGCTAGATGGAACACATCCGAGAGTTCTGGATGGTGAGGTTGAAAGAAAACTTTGTTTCCGTACTAACAGTCTCGAAGTCGTGGCAGGTAGTTGCTGTTGGCTTAGTAGTGCCGTTAAAGTGAAAAATTGCGGCAACCAGTACTACGTTTACAAAATGGGCCCCACATGGTTCTCCCAGTCGTTCTGCTTTAGGTTTTGCGGTACTAGAGTTGGTAAGTAATGCAAATACTCTAGAATTTATGCAAAATAAAATCCTACAGATTTACAATGAATTAGAAACTATTTTTCTGTTCTAGCAGCAGAGCCAGGGCGCGACGAAATAGCGAGTGTTCTAACAGAGGAGCCCAGGAGCCTTGAGCCCAGGAGCCCTAGAGCCTAAGAGCCTTGAGCTCAGGAGCCTTGAGCCCCTAGAGCCTATGAGCCTTAGAGCCTAGGAGCCTAACAGCCGTAGCGACCAAAGGGTGTCATGAGCCCAGAGGCAAGTTGCCTCTCCATAACGAGAGGTAATCCAAATTTCTTTTTACATCCTCAGGACAAATTTAAAACAACATTTGCGGGTCACAAAATGAAAGAAAAACAAGAATAGACGCAAGATTTAAATCTTGATGCAGCCGATGGGACTAAATGGGCCCTAAGTAGATGAAATAAGAAACTTCCCCCTTAATTTCCAGCATGAAATTCCTTATATTTCTCATTCTGATAAATGTGGATGAGAAATAATAATTCAAATATGTAAAAAGATCTATTTACAGCAAATTCTACTGCCCCGCAGCCGTTTACCTTCTTTAAATCAATGAGATTGTCATGTTTTGTAATTTTGCACGATAAATGGTTGGACCCCCAACCCCTCAATCTTCTCCAATCCCTAAAGTGGTATTCACCACAGTTGATTACCCCCTTTTTTACCTCTAAATTGTCCGAATATTCCCCCATAACATTTATTTTTAAAGGTTGAGGTTTGAATTGGAAGCAACTTGAAAAATGAGGTGCACCCCAAAGGTGGGCATCTCCCCCATAAGCCGCTGTCAGATGATATAGCATACTTTGTTAAACAAACTAGAAACCTCAAAGAAGTGAAAGGCAAAGTTCCTTGTTCTCTCTTGTGACTATGCTTTTAATACCGGAAGCAGTATCAACTCTGACATGCTGGAAGCTCAATCATAACCCAAACAGGTGAGTAATTTTATACCATCTTAATTGAATTCTGGAAGAAACTCTTCATATAGAAACCCAGCTCTCTGGGTGTAACTGAAAACTGGAAAAAACTATTACACAAAATTTTTTATATTCAAGGAAATCGAAAGAGATTTTCAAGTTATTTTGACAGGTTTTTCTATCATTTTATTTAGTTGGGAGGCCTTGTGAAGTGTTGTATTACAGCTGGCACAATGTCTTAAAAGATTTTATCAAATGTTAGCATTTCACGAGGGCACAGGATAGAAACACCAAGAATATGATAAAATGCCTGAGAAAAAATTAAGAACCTTTGAGGGCTCTATTCACAAAAATTTTACAAAACTGTCTTAAACTATCCAGGTCAAGCTTAATTTGAAGGTGTTGTGCACCATAGTGGTGGCACAGTGGTGTAATCCTCTGACTTTGCAGCCAGAACAGTCAGGCAGACAGGGCCAAATCCCAGGAACAGCTCCACCAGTTGAACAATATCTGCAATCCCAGCCTCAGCGCAAAAACACAAATTCACCTTCATCATCTTATACTAAAAGAAAGGTAGGTTGGTATCTATATGATGCTCAGTACAAAAAATTCTCATCCATTGTAAGTTTCTAATGGGATGGGAACTTTTATATATATATTTTTATAAAATGTTTGTGTTGTGTTTTAGCTGCAGCCTGAGGAAAGACCCAAGGTCAACAGATGATTCCATTACAAAGAAGAAAATTTTGCAAATCCAACACAGTCACGTCTCATGTAAAGAAGACAGCTATTAACTTTGGGCTGACAGAGCAGAAACTGGATGGAATAATGTCATATGGCAGTCTGACTTTTATTTAAGTATTGGCTACATAAGCTCTTTGAAAAACCAAGGATTTGAGGCCTGAAGAAGAACTATCAGTTGCCTTTTTTGGATCTGTTGCAGGCAGCTAGGGGGCCTAAAAATATTACTTTTCATACATCCCTGCCCAGTTTCTGCTCTTTTGGGACCAATTCTTACTTCCGTCAGATTTTTCATTTTAAGAAACTCTGCTGGAAAGAGCAGAAACTAGGCACACTTGCATGAAAAGTCATAACGTTGAGCCCCCCCCCCCCCTCCCCAGGTGCGTGCAAAAGTTCCCAGAATAAGGCAACACTTGATATTTCTTCTTCAGGCCTCAAATTCTTTGTTTTGATTGACTGATTTTTGCGAACCTACAAAATTAGAAGAGTCAAATTCCAAAGACAAAATCAATGCTTCTGAAAAGTTTAATTCTGATAAGACTTCTGATCATTTTCTGGTAGAGTTTCTTAATTCTCTATGAGAGACTACACAGTTTCTTATGAAAAATGGATGTATTTATACACTAAAGCTGGGTTCACCTCCATTTGATCGTTGTCAACTATTTTCCCATGTCAAGCATCCTGTATGAAAAAGCTCTGAACCTGATATACTGTGTAGGGTAAATAATTGTTGCAAGAAATCTTGTGATATTTTCTTGTCAACGCCCTGCTCTGCCACGTTCAGTTGTTTGAAATAAGTCAAAATTTCACGATTTTGAAGAAGTTTTGCTGTCATATCTCCACTGCTCATCTTTTTATGAGAAATATTTCAAAACACCAAAGAAAATTGAGATGACCATTGCCATCAGTTACTTTGCCACCATCATTTATGACAAAAACTGTTGGCTCTTGAATTTGTTAAAGTTATTTGAACTTTGGATACACCTATGCAATTTTCCAAAGACATATCCACTTAGCAATGCAATACAAGCCTCCTCTGTTAGAATTGCTACAGTATATTAGAAATGTTGCTTGGTAGTAAAGTTGAATTTGCTTGGGCTTGATGTAAATAGGCCAAAACATGAATTGCCAGCTACATTCCAATGACTGAACAGGAATATTTGCTCAATCTTTGGAATCCTTCCTCAACAAAAACATTTATAAAAATAGGGGAAATTTTTTCATTGTTTCTATTTCATGCTTGGATGATAGATGTACAATGCTCTTGTGCATAGAGAACACATCATCCATGTTCTTGTAGTCTCAAGGCTCTGCTTTGGCAGGATAATTTGATAACTTTTCGCCGCCATCAGTCAGTTTTGGAACTGAGTTTGCAATCATTCCTTTGAACTGTAATGGGTGCAGGACTGACCCAGCTGCTTTTGGTTCTTTCTGTTACAAGTTCTTGCAGTATCTTCGCCAAAATTATCGTTCTTCTCGCATTTGGTATTCGTAGGGTCACAACTATGATATGCACCTCTCTCAACATCGCTCACGATAATGCGTCCTTTTCTTGTTCTTTTTCAACCTAACGCGAGAGTTTGACGCATGTATACATGAGTAGAGCTATGGTCGTTATTAGATAATAAGAATTAACAAATTTGTTCCCGGTGTAATCTGGCTTCAGACCAAAAGCAGAACAAGTTTCCTGGCGATATGCAAAAGTAGGCCTAATTTTAGTCAATTAACTATCGTGCGATTATGAAAGAAGACGAAACTGAATTAAATTTAAATGTACCTCAAACACACCACCATCTATTTCAGAATTGATAGCTTCATCTTGCTCCAACAAGTCCTTTTCAGCTAAACCAAAACATGCATCGAAAGAGACGACGAGACGGAAACCTTCGCTGTAAGTACGAGGATCCTCTCGCATGTTGTGAATCGATGCACTCTCACGGTCACGTGATAGCGCGTTTCAACATCAGCGCGTAAACACAACAACCAAACAATGGGTGATTGTTCCAGCTTCAAGACTATGGTTCTCTCTTGTGACTATGCTTTTAGTTGAGAGAGCAACCACCTACAGAACTGAAATCCGACTGCGTTTCCCTGTGCGTAATATTCATTTTCTAACCCGCAAATGTTGTTTTAAATTTGTCCTGAGGATGTAAAAAGAAATTTGGCCTACCTCTCGTTATGGAAAGCCAACTTGCCTCTGGGCTCCTGACACCTTTGGCCGCTACGGCTGTTAGGCTCCCTGGCTCAAAGTCTCCTAGGCTCTAGGGGCTCAAGATTCCTTGGCTTTAGGCTCTTAGACTCTTGGGCTCTACGGGCTCAAGGATCCTGGGCTCCAGGCTTCCTGGGCTCCAATGTTAGAACACTTACGAATAGCGGAGAAAGGGATAAAAGTGTCTTAGCCGATATTTGCTAGTGGTCCATGACCGAATACTGCAAAGGTCTTACCTTCACAGACCAATTAAGCAGTGAATATGCGACGAAGACAGAGGAAACTCGTCAAGAATTTCCGAAATTTTACGTTCCTCATGAAACACAATTGGAGAAAAAACTGCTTGAAATCTCCCGAAGCTTTTTGAAGAAATTTACTCTCCAAATGTTTGGAGAGGAAGAATGTAGTTCGTTGCCCAACTTAGCTAAGTTTGAATTGTATCGAGAAAAAACCACGATGACAGGCTGTGCGTCGGATCTTCCTTGAATGAAAGATGCTTGCAGCGAAGAGCGAGTGAAAATATTTGAAGACAGGAACACCACAATACAACGCGTAAGAAATGACAACTATTGTTTCGATTAAATATTGATTATATGAGAGCTGATATTTCGCCTCGGCATACGAGGCTTCCTCAGAGCTAAACTAGCTTAGCTAAGTTTGATTGTATACAATACTGGAGTTCAACAAAATAGCTAACAAATCCCTACTGTTAACAAGACCCCTCATTAGTAGGGAAGACTGTGTAGAAAAGTTCTCAGCTACGTTCTTCAGATAGGTCTACCCAAGGGCGGGCATGTCACACTGAGGATGATGCCCCTGGGGGGAGGTACTATACATATTTTGGGTAGGTGAACGTGCCATCGGGAAGGGTATCGATTTTCACGATTTCAGATTTTGGTATAGGGTACGGTATCAATTTTTGCAATTTTGGTATTGGTATTAGGAACGGTATTGCACGTTTTTTACAAGAAACTTGGATCAGGCCATAGTACTAAAAGTTTCTTAATTCCACATGAAATTTTGTCCATTTTAGTACTTAAAGTTTCTTAATTGGTTTCTTATTTTCGAATGCAGAAGTATCAATGTGGTCGCTAACACTGCGGCAGATCTGATTCTTGACATCATAAAGGAATAAACAGTGTTCTGTAATGTTGAAAACAAAAATGTTTAGATAATATTGTCCAAGAATAAAGGTTCAACGATCTATTTGCTGTAATATCCATGTTTTCTACTTTGAAAAGTTTCTTAGTACTTCTTAGACATAGTACTAGAGTTTCTTAAAATTTTGGCCATCTTAGTACTGGTTTCTTATAAACCAGTTTCTAATGTAAAAAAACTTGTGATTTTTATCATTTTGGTATAAGGAATGGTGTCGATTTTCGCAACTTTGGTATAAAGAACGGTACTGATTTTTATGATTTTGGTACCGGTGAGTCAATGAAAATGCCCGGCGTTTGAAAAAATCCTGATCCCTGAATATCAAAGCAATGATGTTGAAAACTGTCTTGTTTTATCCCGATATGTCAGATTAGGTTCAGTAATTTATCCGGCTTAATAGGTCATTCCTTCCTGTCGGAATAGGAGATTGTCTGCTGAAAGCCCCTTTCGAAAACCTGCAAAAACGAGAGAAACTATACTAATCCCCAAAATATTATATGGATGTGAAACATGGACAAATATGTCAAAGCAACAATTAAACACATTAGAGAAAATACAAAAAGATGCAGTAACAAAAACTAATTCCATATCAAGTACAACACCATATCAAGGTATAATATATGAATGCGGTCTTATGCCAATTACATATACCGGGTGTCCCAGAAAAAAGGTAACAGATTTGATCATGGCTAGCGCAAAGGATTTAGCTTGAATCGATCGGAAATAATCTTTAAACTATTCCTCGATAGAAAACTTGAAGATAGACACCTTCTTTGCTGATATTGGAGCATTGAAAGAAGAAATTTTTATCATGAAAGTCAAGATTTGCCTCCACCCCTACACCAGAGCTTTTGGGTTTTGGCCTAAGTTGTTGACGCACTTGTTGTGGAATCTCCTGAATCAGAGCGAAGTACAAGCAAGAAGCCTCGTGCTCTG
Organism: Aurelia sp. 4 Dawson et al 2005; assembly: GCA_964019985.1. Classification (NCBI taxonomy): domain Eukaryota; kingdom Metazoa; phylum Cnidaria; class Scyphozoa; order Semaeostomeae; family Ulmaridae; genus Aurelia; species Aurelia sp. 4 Dawson et al 2005. The sequence goes on from OZ026494.1 coordinate 24,706,845, forward strand.
GAAAAATTCTTGATGGAAATCCAAATCGAACTTGATATCAAATTCACGAATTTTTTTCCCAAAGAGACATCTCCTTTCATTCAAGAAACCTTTGAAGTACACCTGCCGAATAAAAGTTATTCATCAGCGAAATAATTCCCTTGGGTGTGAAAAAATCTTCCTTGTTTGAATAAACTGCATTTTTGTTATCATTGGAATTATTACGAAACAAGCAATCGCGTATACCCAAAGGATAAAAATTAACAAGGACAAGATCCTTGAAGGTGCTCACTCGTGCTTAAATTGTTTCTATTCTGTAAATTAATCTTGACTGGAGAAAGTTATTCCTTGGTGATTATATTCATTCATAAGTTTGTCAGTCTTTAATTTTTACATTTCCATTCAAATGTGTACCTAAGCACACTGGTCCTTGTTCAGAATTTCTACGCTATGTAAGTCCTTGAGGAGACTCCCCTAAACAGCGCGCTTGTAGTTTAGGCCAAAACCTAAAAGCTCTGGTTTCGAGATGGAGGCAAATCTGTGCTTTCAAGATAAAAATATCTTCTCTCAATGTTCTAATATCACCAAACAAGGTATCTATCTTCAAGTAAACTATCAAGGAATAGTTCAAAAATGATTTCCGATTGATTCGAGTTCAATTCTTGACACTAGCCTTGATCAAATCTGTTAGCTTTTTTTTGGGACACCCGGTAGGATAAAAATGAAAAGACTTGTATACCTCAGAAAGATGATAACAATGAAAGACAGTCGACTAACAAAAAAGGTTTACAAAGAACAGAAACGTCTAAATCTAAATAACTGCTGGAACTCAGAGATAAAAAATGATTTAAAAGAACTAAAAATGAATATCTCAGAAAAACAAATAGGGAAGCTGACAAGCAAAGGATGGAAAAATATGATAATAACAGAATAATTTCATTGATACAAAGAGATATGAAAGAATGCAACAAAACGAAATGAAGATTAATAAAAGATAACTGCTTTGGAAAAAAAGAATACATTGCTCATAAAGACGCAGCAAACCTATTGTTGTTAAAACTAAACATGACTGACTTAAAAGCTAACTATAAAGGAAAACATGAAGATGCCCTGTGCAGAAGGTGTGGAGCTCAAGAAGAAAACATTGAACATTTGTTTCATTGCCAAAATTTTAAAGGAAAACCTTTGAACTCAAAAAATTTACTGAAAATTGACCCAACAAAACTCGGGAAGATCTTTGAAAAAGTGAAGGCATTTTTGTCATAAGTAGAAAAAGAAAACACATACTTTCTCCCAACTAAAAAAAACAAACAAGCAAACGCCTGTGTTACCGTTACGTCTAAAGTGTACTGGTAATTGCTCCGAAATGGAGAAGTAGGTTGTCACTATTATTATTATTATTATTATTATTATTATTATTATTATTATTATTATTATTATTATTATTATTATTATTATTATTATTATTATTATTATTATTATGCAACTCTTCTCATGGTCTTGATGATATACCAGTGTTTTGTCTATGATCAGGCCACCTCCCGTGGCTTGAGGTAATAGATCTTTAGTCTTTCTTGCTAAACCGTCATTCCTTTTCTTCTAGTGTTCCATTTCGTCCTATTTGTTGTAGTCCAAAACTTTTCTAATTATTCTGGCAGTACCCAACAAACAGGCTTTCTGCAGAGGATCTAATCCTGATTTGAAGTCAATCTTTTCGAGATATTTTGCAACATTCTTGGTAACTGTTCCTAAAGCGCCAATGACAATTGGTATTATGTATACTTTTGTTACTTCCATGTTCCAAACTTACTTCAGATCTGTATAATGCTCAAACTTTTCTTTCTCCTTCTTTTCAACTCTTGTATCGAAAGGGCATGCCACATCAATAACGTAGCATGTTTTTTCTTTCTTATCCAGCAGGACTAGGTCAGGTTTGTTATGGTCAATTTTTATTTCTGTTTGAATGGAAAAGTCCCATAATAGTTTGACCTTTTCATTTTCTAAGACAGCCATTTCTTTATCTACGAAATGTTCATAGCTCTTTGCAGTGGTGGGAAATCCATATGTTTGGCACATCTGCCAGTGTAGGATAGCAGCAACTTTGTCATGCCTTGCTTTTTTATAATCGTTCTGAGCCAACTCAACTCATTATTATTATTATTATTATTATTATTATTATTATTATTATTATTATTATTATTATTATTATTATTATTATTATTATTATTATTATTATTATTATTATTATTATTATTATTAGCAAGCAAAATTTCCCTTCTCCTTCCTAGCAATAATGACTATTGAATGTGCTCATGTATTTTGTCCTCATGGGAGAATGGAATCCCCCTGAATAAGTTATTCACATTAGGGGGAAGATGATGGGGTGCAAAACTGTTTCCATGTTCAAGATGGGGTATGAAAATTTCTCTAATTGTGCAAAATTATCCTCCACCCTGGTACCCCGGGTTAAAAGTGACCGCTCCCTTATGTTGGGATCAAATTATTGTGGGTAGCTGAAGCTTGAAATTTCATTATTTGTTTACTCATTTTCCAGACAAAAACGAGTGTACTCTTGGTACTCATAATTGTCGTTTTTATATTGAACTTTGAGTAAGGATCTCAAGGAATGATGCTACAACGGTTGCATTTTCTCTTTTATTATAACATCAACAAAACTAAAACTATTTACATTCAATTTCTCGACTTATCCTTTTCCTTACATGAATGCAACATGATGCCAACTCTCTAGCTTTTAATAACACCCAGAATACAATACCCTTTCGTTAAGGGGATCTGGTACCAAGTTCCTTTTAATGAGATGCAAAAAACACACACAAAAGAGGCTAAGACTAGCCCCTGTCAATAGTCATAACAATGCGACATGTACTAATACTGATGGATCATTTACTTGCGCTTGTAACACTGAGTATCGTGGAAACGGATAGTGAACTGTAAAGGTAGACGTAGACTGATGACGACGAGTCTCTTGTAGCCCTGTGCTCTTTGACTTGATGATGGCGCTTCAGGTAATAGAGACTCATAGTATTACTCTGAAAAACTTGGCCCTATTTAGGCCCAAACTTCGCGATTCCTCCAGTACCAATCAAATTGCGAGATTTGTCAGAGAACAATGATGTCGAATTCTCCATTCGAATGATGCAGTTGATTAGATTTTGAACAAAGTTGCTACGGCAGGTGGCTGAAGTTTTCTCTGGTTTGTTTTGATCTTAAAAACATGGCAAATGTAGCGTTGAAAGACTCATTTTGGACTTACCAGGTAAAGTGAACTTCCTTCTTCGGATTTGTACCAAGTTTCTTTGATGAAACGCCTGCTTAACGTGGTTTTTAACGCATTTTCTTTCCAGGAGTGACCGCTGAACAGAGATACGGCAGTCGTTCGATGCTGATTCGATCGATCGAGCCATGATCGAATGCATGAGATAGGGCCGGGTTTTTCACTGTTTCATTATGAGTCCCTCTTGAACAAGGGTTACCGCAGGGATACAAGGGACTCATCATCATAAGTCTAAGGTAGACGGAAAATTTGAGTTGTTGTTAATTAAAGTTTTTGTGCTTGCATCTATAAGATATGATTTTGGAATATCTATAGAAAATAGTCTTTTGTAAACATCTTATCGTTTGAATAGGTGATTTAGTTATTTGTTTGATTTCCAGAAATCAACGAATGTACATCTTGAATTCATAATTCTCTTGCAATGACACATGTACTAGTGTTCTTGTTAATTCAAGTTTTTGTTGGTTGCTGTATCTTCGAAACATCATTTTACAATATGTTTGATAGTTTTGAAGAATTTGCTTTTGGAATATTGTTGGATCGTGTGATGATGAAGTACATAGATGAGAGTTTGAAATTTGATTATTTTTGTACTCATCCTTCAGATAACAACGAGTGTACATCTGGAACTCATAATTGTCATAATAATGCGACATGTACTAATACGGAAGGATCATTTACTTGCGCTTGTGACACTGGATATAGTGGAAACGGAGTGAACTGTACAGGTGGGCAGAAAACATGATTGCTGTTGTTAATGGAAGTTTTTGATGGTTGCTGTGTTTTTGAGATATCATACTAGAGTATATGATAGATTCGAATAATTTGTTTTTCAATATTGATTGATTTGTGTGGGGAAGTTGTAGCACGTACTTTCATTATTTGAAATTTCATTATTTTCGTTTTCATTTTTCAGATAACAATGAGTGTAGTTTGAAATTGACTATTTGTGTACTCATGTTTCAGATGACAACGAGTGTACTCTTGGTACTCATGACTGCCACAGCAATGCCACATGTACCAATACGGATGGATCATTTACTTGCGCTTGTGACACTGGATATAGTGGGGACGGAATGACATGTGAAGGTTGGCAGAAAATAGTAATTTTTCTTCTTAAATGAAGTTTTTGATGGTTTTTGTATTTTTGAGATATCACAAAAGAGTGTATAATAGATTTGAATTATTTGGTTTGGGATACTGTTTGATTTGTGTGGGTGATGTAATAGTACGTGCATTTTGAAATTTGATTATTTTGGTTCTAATTTTTCAGATAACAACGAGTGTACTCTTGGTTCCTATGATTGTCATAACAATGCGACATGTACTAACACTAATGGATCATTCACTTGCGCTTTGAGAGATCACAAAAAGTGTACAATGGATTTGAATTATTTGGTTTGGGATACTGTTTGATTTGTGTGGGCGATGTTGTACTACGTGCATTTTGAAATTTGATTATTTTGGTTCTAACTTTTCAGATAACAACGAGTGTACTCTTGGTATCCATAATTGTCATAATAATGCGACATGTACCAATACGGATGGATCATTTACTTGCGCTTGTGACACTGGATATAGTGGAGACGGAATGACATGTGAAGGTTGGCCGAAAGTAATAACTTTTCTTCTGAATTGAAGTTTTCGATGGTTGTTGTATTTTTGAGAGATCATACAAGAGTGTACAATAGATTTGAATTATTTGGTTTGGGATACTGTTTGATTTGTGTGGGCGATGTAATAGTACGTGCATTTTGAAATTTGACTATTTTGGTTCTAATTTTTCAGATAACAACGAGTGTACTCTTGGTTCCTATGATTGTCATAACAATGCTACATGTACTAATACGGAAGGATCATTTACTTGCGCTTGTGACACTGGATATAGTGGAGACGGAATGACATGTGAAGGTTGGCAGAAAATAGTAATTTTCCTTCTGAATTGAAGTTTTCGATGGTTGGTGTATTTTTGAGACATCATACAAGAGTGTACAATAGATTTGAATTATTTGGTTTGGGATACTGTTTGATTTGTGTGGGCGATGTAATAGTACGTGCATTTTGAAATTTGATTGTTATGGCTCTAATTTTTCAGATAACAACGAGTGTACTCTTGGTATCCATAATTGTCATAACAATGCGACATGTACCAATACGGATGGATCATTTACTTGCGTTTGTGACACTGGATATAGTGGAGACGGAATGACATGTGAAGGTTGGCCGAAAATAATAACTTTTCTTCTGAATTGAAGTTCTCGATGGTTGTTGTATTTTTGAGAGATCATACAAGAGTGTACAATAGATTTGAATTATTTGGTTTGGGATACTGTTTTATTTGTGTGGGCGATGTAATAGTACGTGCATTTTGAAATTTGATTATTTTGGTTCTAATTTTTCAGATAACAACGAGTGTACTCTTGGTTCCTATGATTGTCATAACAATGCGACATGTACTAACACTAATGGATCATTCACTTGCGCTTTGAGAGATCACAAAAAGTGTACAATAGATTTGAATTATTTGGTTTGGGATACTGTTTGATTTGTGTGGGCGATGTTGTACTACGTGCATTTTGAAATTTGATTATTTTGGTTCTAACTTTTCAGATAACAACGAGTGTACTCTTGGTATCCATAATTGTCATAATAATGCGACATGTACCAATACGGATGGATCATTTACTTGCGCTTGTGACACTGGATATAGTGGAGACGGAATGACATGTGAAGGTTGGCCGAAAGTAATAACTTTTCTTCTGAATTGAAGTTTTCGATGGTTGTTGTATTTTTGAGAGATCATACAAGAGTGTACAATAGATTTGAATTATTTGGTTTGGGATACTGTTTGATTTGTGTGGGCGATGTAATAGTACGTGCATTTTGAAATTTGATTATTTTGGTTCTAATTTTTCAGATAACAACGAGTGTACTCTTCTTTCCTATGATTGTCATAACAATGCGACATGTACCAATACGGATGGATCATTTACTTGCGCTTGTGACACTGGATATAGTGGAGACGGAATGACATGTGAAGGTTGGCAGAAAATAATAATTTTTCTTCTTAAATGAAGTTTTTGACGGCTGTTGTATTTTTGAGAGATCATACAAGAGTGTACAATAGATTTGAATTATTTGGTTTGGGATACTGTTTGATTTGTGTTGGCGATGTAATAGTACGTGCATTTTGAAATTTGACTATTTTGGTTCTAATTTTTCAGATAACAACGAGTGTACTCTTGGTTCCTATGATTGTCATAACAATGCTACATGTACTAATACGGAAGGATCATTTACTTGCGCTTGTGACACTGGATATAGTGGAGACGGAATGACATGTGAAGGTTGGCAGAAAATAGTAATTTTCCTTCTGAATTGAAGTTTTCGATGGTTGTTGTATTTTTGAAACATCATACAAGAGTGTACAATAGATTTGAATTATTTGGTTTGGGATACTGTTTGATTTGTGTGGGCGATGTAATAGTACGTGCATTTTGAAATTTGATTGTTATGGTTCTAATTTTTCAGATAACAACGAGTGTACTCTTGGTATCCATAATTGTCATAACAATGCGACATGTACCAATACGGATGGATCATTTACTTGCGCTTGTGACACTGGATATAGTGGAGACGGAATGACATGTGAAGGTTGGCCGAAAATAATAACTTTTCTTCTGAATTGAAGTTTTCGATGGTTGTTGTATTTTTGAGAGATCATACAAGAGTGTATAATAGATTTTAATTATTTGGTTTGGGATACTGTTTGATTTGTGTGGGCGATGTAATAGTACGTGCATTTTGAAATTTGATTGTTATGGTTCTAATTTTTCAGATAACAACGAGTGTACTCTTGGTATCCATAATTGTCATAACAATGCGACATGTACTAATACGGAAGGATCATTTACTTGCGCTTGTGACACTGGATATAGTGGAGACGGAATGACATGTGAAGGTTGGCAGAAAATAGTAATTTTTCTTCTTAAATGAAGTTTTTGTTGGCTGTTGTATTTTTGAGAGATCATACAAGAGTGTAAAATAGATTTGAATTATTTGGTTTGGGATACTGTTTGATTTGTGTGGGCGATGTAATAGTACGTGCATTTTGAAATTTGACTATTTTGGTTCTAATTTTTCAGATAACAACGAGTGTACTCTTGGTATCCATAATTGTCATAACAATGCGACATGTACTAATACGGATGGATCATTTACTTGTACATGTGCCACTGGACTCAATGGAAACGGGATGACATGTGCAGGTAGGACGAAAATTGATGTTCTTGGTTCTTTAATTTTTCTGTTTTCATTGAAAGAAGAGAATAAAGTTTCTAGTTTTCTAGTAAGTTTAGTTTTTCATTTTCTTTTGTTTTTTTTGGACGATATTTACATTCCGTTATCCAGAACTCGTCCCATCTCTGATGATATTTGAGTTTTCAATCCGTGTATCCCGGGCTCATGACAAATATTAGTTATCCACTATTTTGTATGATTGGCTGATGACGTCATTTTGTTTGCGAATAGTTCGAGAAAGTTCCTTTGCGTAAATGTTATTTCTTTTTCCTTTGCAATTTCTATCTCATATTGGATGTCAAACTTTATCCAACTTGATCCCTTAACCAGTCTGCACTCGTGACTTTTTTAAATTTCTTCCCAACCCCGATCTGACATCCAATGTGATACAGAATCAAGTACAGTATTCTTTGGCCTTTAATTGTGTGTGGTGTACAGTTAGTTGTATGTAAGGTATAGTTGCGTGTCTTTATGTTCAGGCTCTGGGGTAGTCGTTGTATTTCGCTCCCCTTTGCATCGTCCCTGTAGTATTGTATAGTAGCTAAGTAGGTATAGTAGAATGTAAAATTTGTTGTAAATTTCTTATATGAATAGAAAAAAAGAAAGTATACATGAATGACCACGTTTCCTAAGGAAAATGAAGTCAAAGACCTTTCCTTGAAATTAAATGCCTTTCTACATGTCACATCAGCTCATGAAACAATCTTTATCGCATTTATTCAGCTCAATTTTGTCTCCTACAACTGCTACAGTAGATTTTTTGGTGCGCAGTTTCTTGTTCTTCTTCGGTAGAAAAACATGGAATCTTGAAATGGATGTTGAAATTGCCCCTGAACTTTCAGCCCTAGCGATTCATTTAAAACCAAGCAAACTACAAAAATGTGTCGAAAATGCTATTATTTGAAGTTTTCTGCATTCAACTGTGTAGGTTTCATTATGATTAAAAACCTAAATTAGTTGCTACAGTAGATGTTTTGGTGCGCAGTTTCTTGTTCTTCGTGTCCTTCTTCGGTAAAAAAACATGGAATCGTGAAATCGATGTTGAAAGTGCCCCTGAACTTTCAACCCTAGCCATACATTTAAAACCAAGCAAACTACAAAAATGTGTCGAAAATGCTATTATTTGAAGTTTTCTGCATTCAACTGTGTAGGTTTCATTATGATTCAAAACCTAAATTAGTTGCTACAGTAGATGTTTTGGTGCGCAGTTTCTTGTTCTTCGTGTCCTTCTTCGGTAAAAAAACATGGAATCGTGAAATCGATGTTGAAAGTGCCCCTGAACTTTCAACCCTAGCCATTCATTCAAAACCAAGCAAACTACAAAAACGAGTCGAAAATGCTATTACTTGAAGTTTTCTACATTCAACTGTGTAGGTTTCATTATGATTCAAAACCTAAATTAGTTGCTACAGTAGATTTTTTGGTGCGCGGTTTCTTGTTCTTCTTCGGTAGAAAAACATGGAATCGTGAAATCGATGTTGAAATTGCCCCTGAACTTTCAGCCCTAGCGATTCATTTAAAACCAAGCAAACTACAAAAATGTGTCGAAAATGCTATTATTTGAAGTTTTCTGCATTCAACTGTGTAGGTTTCATTATGATTCAAAACCTAAATTAGTTGCTACAGTAGATGTTTTGGTGCGCAGTTTCTTGTTCTTCGTGTCCTTCTTCGGTAAAAAAACATGGAATCGTGAAATCGATGTTGAAAGTGCCCCTGAACTTTCAACCCTAGCCATTCATTTAAAACCAAGCAAACTACAAAAACGAGTCGAAAATGCTATTACTTGAAGTTTTCTACATTCAACTGTGTAGGTTTCATTATGATTCAAAACCTAAATTAGTTGCTACAGTAGATGTTTTGGTGCGCAGTTTCTTGTCCTTCTTCGGTAGAAAAACATGGAATCGTGAAATCGATGTTGAAATTGCCCCTGAACTTTCAACCTTAGCCATTCATTTAAAACCAAGGAAACTACAAAAATGAGTCGAAATGCTATTACTTGAAGTTTTCTACATTCAACTGTGTAGGTTTCATTATGATTCAAAACCTAAATTAGTTGCTACAGTAGATGTTTTGGTGCGCAGTTTCTTGTTCTTCGTGTCCTTCTTCGGTAAAAAAACATGGAATCGTGAAATCGATGTTGAAAGTGCCCCTGAACTTTCAACCCTAGCCATTCATTTAAAACCAAGCAAACTACAAAAACGAGTCGAAAATGCTATTACTTGAAGTTTTCTACATTCAACTGTGTAGGTTTCATTATGATTCAAAACCTAAATTAGTTGCTACAGTAGATGTTTTGGTGCGCAGTTTCTTGTCCTTCTTCGGTAGAAAAACATGGAATCGTGAAATCGATGTTGAAATTGCCCCTGAACTTTCAACCTTAGCCATTCATTTAAAACCAAGGAAACTACAAAAATGAGTCGAAATGCTATTACTTGAAGTTTTCTACATTCAACTGTGTAGGTTTCATTATGATTCAAAACCTAAATTAATTGCTGTTAGTGAATTTTGCAAGTGCATGTTCGTCTGCACTCTGTAATTGACGTTAGTCCGAAATAGATTTTCTCTCTGCAACAACAGCTTCAATTTTTTCATTGTTTTGTCGCGAGGGATATATACATTGCTAAAGCAATAAAGGAACTTACTATAATTTGATTTCTTTGTTGTGTGTGGCTTGATGTCTTTGTTTTATTGATTGGTCAATTGTTTATCTTAGAGCTTTATTTCCTGCTTCCTCGCTTCTGCAACTTTCCTCGAAAAGTAAGATCTCGTGGTCTTGCGCAGAATCTTGCGCAATGCGCCAAAAACGAATGTCGCCTATCTTGAGACCAAGCGGGCTGTATCAGCTGATGAAGGAGTAAAACTATGGCTTGCTATCATCCTCAAATATTCTGCTCTTTTGATCTCTACTTTTTATTGCTGGCTACCATGGTACAAAACATTGAGCCATTTTTGGACTAAAAGGAAGCATAATTTTGCAGACATGTTTTATGGTTCAACCTTAGTGATTATAGTTATAGTTCAACCTTAGTGTTTTATGGTGAACTAGTATATATGTATATAAACGATATAACGTGGCAACGCCACACAACGTTTTCTTAGATGTACAGCTCGTAGAGTAGCAAAATATATACGGTGATGCCACCATGAGAGTCTACCACAAGAGCTCCTAGGAGCTCAAACCATGCGGTCCAAAAGAAAGCTGAAAAAATTTTGGGGAGACTGAGCAAAAAAAATTAAAAAATGCTTGGAAAGGCAAAAAAGTGAAGAGAAAGTACTTTTGGACAACAAGGCTCAAGAAACCAGAAAAATGCCTGTCAGCAGACCCCACAATGCCACGACCCGTGCCATCTATCATTTCAAAATATCATTCCATTTTTTGCGATCCTTTGCCAGGTGACTTGCCTCTTCCCATGTCAAATTCATTGTTTGTAATTGTTTCCTCATCATTTCAATCCAAGTAAGCTTGGGTCTCCCTCGCGGTCTTTTGAACTGCATCAATGCTACTCTTAACGCTTTTCGTGCGGGCGTGTTCTCGTCTAACCTCATCAGGTGACCAAACCATTTTATTCGCTTTTTCTCGATTGTTTTGCTCCATGGTTCTATTTTCGTTTTTTCATATACGTCTTCATTTTTTACCATCTTTGGCCATCTAATATTTAGAACGTGTGAGCGCAGTATTCGCCTGTGAAAGCTATCGAACTAGTACCAATCGTTTTTAGAGAAAAACCGAATAACTAGTCCGATTACCAGCCAATATTAAAGAGAGGCTGGTTATCGGAGATAATGCATAACGAAAAACTTTGAGCAGAATTCATGTTTCATATTGGTTTTAATTCAGACTGTTTTTCTCCATAGACATTGATGAATGTGCGGCAAGCAGCCATTGCCATCGCAATGCCACCTGTCAAAATGCATTTGGTTCCTTCACTTGTACCTGTAGCAGTGGGTTCTCCGGAAATGGGGTACTGTGTGTCGATATCGACGAATGCTTGAGTAATTCATGTCACATCAATGCTACGTGTAGCAACAATATTGGATCATACACTTGTTTATGCAAATCGGGATTCTCAGGAAATGGAATGCAATGTGTGGATATCAATGAATGCTTGAATAACCCATGCAACACGAATGCAACATGCAGCAACATTGTCGGATCTTACAAATGCACAAGCAAGATGTCATATGCTGGAAATGGAGCTAATTCCACGCATATTTCTGCCACCGCAAGAGTGAACCCAAATACGATTAGATTTACTGCAACTCCGACAGCAAAAACTACAGTTAAAACTGATTCACTAACTTTTGTGCTTGGTGGTAATTCTGCCAGAATTCTCCAGCCTGTTAAGTTTCTAATTGCTCTGGAAATAGTCCTTTTAGTGTTATGATCACAGGAAACACGCACAATAAGGTCTTAAAATCACGATGATAAACCATATGATTGTTTCTATCATATGATGAAACAAAATGTATTATGTTATACTGATGACATTCGCTTAAGTTTTTCTACATTGAATACAACTGTTATTTACTGCCTTATAAATTATACCTGCTAAGTCAGAAATGTATGTTGATTGTTTGATAAACCATACAAGGAATTTATGGAACCACTGTATAAAATGTCATGTACGCCTTCACTTTTACCATTTCGAAGATTTAAAGAGTCACTGCTAACCATGATTCTTTGGACGCCAAGTTCGACTTTCGTATTATCTGAAAGTCGTTTCTGGCCTAAGTTCTCTTTGCCTTGCTTTCATTCAGTGAACACAGGATTACGTTTCACAATGGGTCTAAAGCATAGACAAAGGTATAGAGTCCGAATTTTGATATTTCTCTTTATCAAATTTCAAAAGAGGCCAAAGCAACGGACATGCCTCCGATACCTCGCACGTGCCGTCTCCAGTTTTTAGTTTGCCCATGACAAAGGATGATCGCAAAGCCTAATGGTTAGCAGAGGGTCTTTAAAAGTTCATTGATTGGGGCCACACACTGATTGAAATAGCCCATTGGTAGCTAGCTCTAGAAAATATTTCCTGCGAGATTAAAGACCCTGTGCTCCCCATGATCCTTTGTATGCGCACAATCCAGCAAAACATCACAGTTTACTGTAAACAACGCAATTCGACCACAGAAGATGGGAAAATGAATAGCTCTCAGGAGAAAAGCTTCCCTAATCCTTCAATTACTTTTGGAAATGTATTTTGTTTGAGTTCAAAGCAATTAAAAAAACTTTGTTTATAAGAAATACATAATACAACGTACTGTATAACTTATACGACTCAGAAAAAGCGAATCTTATCTTGTCTGAGCCGCTTTGAGAACAGAAAGACATGCGAAATATATACAAAACGTAACACGAAGAATAGTAATGGCTAACTGGTAAAAATATAAGGATTAATTTTCTTTTTAGAGCGTTTATTTAAAGGTTGATTCGATTTTTATTTCATATCTTTATTTCTATTTGATTTGTTGTTTTTGTGACATTTTTATTGGTATTGAAGGAGCTTAAGATTTTTTATTTCGGCAGAAAATATTTTTACGTTATTGATATGCATGATTTTGTCTGGGAGGTTATTCCAGAGTCTTGCACCTTTGTTTTTAAGCGCTTGGTCACCCCAGTGTTTGCGGGTTCTGCATAGTTTATAGTCTTTAACAATAGCTTCATAACATTTATTTGAAGGTTGAAACGACAATGCACAGCCTTGCGATTGCTAGGCCATAATCTTTTTCATACAGTATGAAATTCATTGTCAGACCAGAAAGGATCATGGGAAGCACAGGGTCTTTAGGTCTAAAAAAAGATTCAATCCCTTACCTAGATAAAGGAGATTTGCAGTTTTTCAAACAATTTTTACGGTTTTTGCATCATTTTTCAATCAATTAAGCTGTAAAGAATTTCCTTCATAAAGTTTCTCTCAACTAATCGACCATTTCACAACTTGCAGAAAGGGAATATCGGGATCGCATCCTATTCTGACAGCCTTGGAAGCAGCAGGAAATCAGGAGAATCCCCTCCTTAAACCTCACCTCGTATGATCTTCTTTCAAATTTTAGTTATTTTCGAATAATTTTGTACTTTCAAGAGTGTCTTCTCTTGATGAGTTAGCCATCTGACTATCCTTTCACCCACTTGTGATAGTGAATTTTGAGCTATTTCATGGCAGGTATTAGTCCTCGGCTTCGAAGCAACTCAGTTTAGGCCAATCCGATCGACAGACCTAACTATGAATTGAGTGTACACATGCAATAAAGTGGCTCAAAATACACTCACTTATGAGCGGAAAGATGGCAAGACGCCTAAGTAATCTACAGAGAACACTTACCATACTAAACAAGCATCATTCAACTCTTGCAAGGTGCAAATAAGTGCAAAATAACTCGAGTTTGCACAGAGATGCGGCTGAAATTGCTTATCACCGAACTGGATGGGATTCCAGTTATTTCCTGCTGTTGCCAAGGCTGTCAGAATTGACCGCGCTCTCGTTAGTCCCTCTCTCAAAATTGCGAAAAGGTCTGTGCCAGATTAGATTTTGAATGAGATAATGAAGCGGCTCCTTAGCAACTCATATTTTTGGATATAGCTATATGTGGAATACCATTTTGTCCACCTTGAACGACTTTGCTAAAAGAATATAGTTTCCAAATTGAAAGTTTTGATGCTTTCTCAAATAAGGATATATGATTTACGGTAGGAAACCTATAACTTTTGACCAAAAAGTGACAAATTAAAAATGTAGGCAAACACTTTCTGATAGTGCAGTAAGGGACCCTCGAATATTCTAACGCATGATTTACTTAAGATCGTTTCTTTCTTCAGATAGATTATTTCGTTGAAAGTGCTTGCAAATCAGATTTTCATGTCTGTGTCTGATATGACATTCATGTCGTTTTTGTTTTTCGTCCTTTTCGTCGATCAATCCAATACAGCGCCTAGAAGAAGACTAGCTATCAAGGCGCAATAATAATAAAAAAGCCGTTCATTTTGATTTGCGTTAGTGTTGCACTATTGCATCTAAGTATTACATACATAATAAATATGGGGAATTAAAGACCCATTGCTAACCATGACCCTTTGTGCGCTGAATGAAACGGAAGACAAAGGGAATTTAGGCCAAAAAGGACTAACAGATAATACGAAAGTCGACTTTGGCGCCACGTAGGATCAAGGTTAGCAATGGGTCTTTAATAACTCTAAGGAGAAAAGCTTCCCTAATTCTTCCATTACTTTGGGAATGTCTTTTGTTTGAGTTCAAAGCGATGACTTCATAACGTTCATTTGAAGGCTGAAACGACAAAAGAGCCTTGCGATTGCTAGGCCATTATCTTTTTCATGCAGCATGAAATTCATTGTCTGGCCAGAGAGGATCATGGGGAGCACAGGGTCTATAATAACAACACTTTTGTAACTACTGAATCTGGCTTAAAGATAAAAACGCTTAACGCGTTTGAAGCACAGGGATCGAATGAGTAAAATCAAGATAATATATTCTAATGACACATTAACTGCAGCTTTGTCTTTAAGACTTGCATGGACTTGCTTCAAGTCTCGCTCTCCTTCCCATTTCCTTTCCTTTCCCTTTTCTTCTTCCGTTTCTCCTCCGCCCATTAGTGAGACTTGAAGCAAGTTCAAGACTTGCATTGCAGTTGTAGACATAGTCTCTAAAATTGATCCAATGCACGTTCGACCACAGCATGAAGTTTTTCTTCGTTGTTATTAAAACAAGACTGGTCCACACTGGTCTTTGTTAGTCAGTTGCCAGGTGCTCTTTACACCTGAACTGATCGTGCTGTCTGCTTGCATAAAAAAGCCAGTTTTCATTTCATTTCATTTCATTTAGGGAGGGCTACCCTTCAACAAATTTGCTTTCGATGAGCCTCCAGTTCTTATAGTTTATAAAATGTAACATTGCTAGTCAGAATATGCAGCATAAAGCAAGCAAAAAAACCATAAACATACAGACTATTCATTCACATTCAGACAAAAATTGAAATCTACGACAAACAAAACTAAATCTAAAAAGTGTCGTTTATCAGGTACTGTCCCTTACTTGTTCCTTTTTCGAAGAAGAATCTGACAGAAGAACAGCTATCTGGAAAGAGTAAAACAAATAACCGTTGTATAAAAAGATATGTGGTCAAAACAATCGGCAAAAATCGTAGAACATATGCAAAAACTCTTATGTTGCTCCTTCAAGCCTGGTTTTCATTGAATCGTAATTCATCGCCGACCATTGTTTTTTTATTGATATATATATTATTACAATAACAATATTACCTCCTACCATACAAATTCTAATCACTATACTACACTACAGGAACGATACCACGGGGAGCGAAAAAACAATGACTACCCCGTGGCCAATAAGAAGACACGCAACATTAAACTAACAAACAACTGCACTACGATTTAAGAACTAATGGATAATGTGCTAAAATTCCGTCTGACATTAGATGTCTGGTCAGGGTTTCAAAGAAATAAAATGTAGTCACGAGCTCAAGTCGTTCGTGAAGTTGAAAGATTGTAAAACTGGTGGACATCTAATGTGAAACAGGATTACATAGAAAAAGATCATTTACTTTAAAGGACCATTGTCTTAGAGCATCGGCGATCATCGGCGGTGCTGTAAGACAATGATCGGCGATGAATTACGATTTAATGAAAACAAGGCTTCAAGAGCAGATTTTCCACGTCCCTTTGTTCAATGTTAAGAAAATGGACTTGAAAGACAAAATCCTGCATTGAACAGGGAGAATGATAGTGTAGTGAACATAACCTCAGCATATTTTTTGCCCTCCAATTAACTCACGTTTACAAAGTGCTCTAAATACTGGTGTCCCCAATTTCTTGTTGTATAATCAAAGAATTAAAAACATAATCGTGCATAAAAGGAGCTGGAATGTTACTGGAGCTACTTTAAAGGCACCCGGGGGGGGGGGGGTACTTGACTGTGAAGGAGACTAAATGTGAATCTCGACTTTGACAAAAGGACCCATTTGTATGGCAGAACTTTTCCAAGAATTTTGAGCCCTTATTCATGAATTTCAGGAAGTTTCGTAACCATGTCTATGAATTTTGTTGACTAGAGGATGTAAGGTATATTCAAATTTCTTTAGTTGTGATAAATATTCTGAAAAAGCTACCCATCTACCAGAATTAAATGCTAAAAACAGGGTCAAAGATAGGGAATAGACCTTTTAGCTATTCTACAAAAGAGCCTGGATCGAGCGCTATTTTTATACATTTTTATACAGGAGGTTCGACTGAGTGGCGTTAGAGCTTCTATCACCATTGTGCACATTCGAAAATTCTACAAAATTTGATGAATATCGTTCGATCCAGATTCTTTTTTAGAATAGCTAAAAGGTCTATTTCAGGTGAAAAACCTACCCATATGAGCGGGACATCCAGTATCACTTAAAAATCAAGTTCACCCCCCCTCCCACACTAGCAAAGGGTGTCTGTTCACTTGATGAACTAAAGAGTATAGAGAGTCCCTAAAAAGATGCTATTGTACCTATTGTACATTCCACAAGTGAGCACCAATTTGCTTTATCTATAGAAATCAAAGTCATAGACTCAGTGCAATGATGCAAGAATTTAGCACCAGTGGCAATAAACTTAACATACTGCCTTTAACATTGCTATGAATAGATTTTTTAAACTTAATGGACTCAAACAGCAAACTTAGAATCGAAGGATATTGAAATGAACAGCAAGCAAGATGACATATCAAAGCAACTTGTTACAGATTGATACTGGATTCACACTGACACAGTTAAACTAGCTTTATCTAAACCAGTTAAAATTTCAACCAATCAAATGACTGGATTTGTTTAATTGACCAATCAGAAGGCCCTATTAAAAATCTGGTTTGATTCAAGCTGGTTTAACTTGCAGTGTGAATGGGGCATAAGTTCCTTGTCTCATCCATAAAAAAGCATTTTTTCTGTTTCAGCATGATTCACACCATGGTGCATTTAATGCACTTAGGCCCGAAGATCTTCGGCGTACACCTGACTTTTTTGTTGGCGGAGTCATGTGGAGTCATTTCTTCAACAAAATTGGTTCTTGGCTTGACGACGTTTGAGAATCTGCCTACCTTGGCGTGAATGTGAAGTTTTCTTCAATCTTTTACTGATAATACACAAATTTCTTTCATAAGAAACTAAGAATTTGGGCCAGTACTAAAAGTTTCTTAAAATCATCAGATTTTGAGTACTCAGATTTTTCAGCAGCTTCTCTCTCCCTGAAAATACTTGGTGTACAAAAGCTTAGGGCTCGGCATACCTTCGGCGTAAGTTTTACATGGAATGCACCCTGGGATTCACATTGACACCAGGTATTTTTGCTGACTTGAACCAAACTAAGCTTGATGCACATTTCAAGTGAGGCATTAAAGTTCTAAAATGCCTACTGTATGTATGACTTTTCTGTACGGCTCCTGCAAGGCTTCAAAAATATTTTGGATTTTCAGATCACAAAAAAATTCAACAGAAAAGCTTAATCTCATTTTTTTGCTTGAATGTCCAGCTTTTATCAGAAAAATGAGCAAGAAAAGTTGTCCTTACAGCTTACAAATTAAAAACTCAGAACTGTAAAATCATGTAAAATGTAGAAACAGTATGATAATAATGGACTGACCTCTTTCCCTTCAATATGATGAGGACCAGAGTTGATTGCAGTTTCAGCAGCATCACTACTTCTGAAGACAACAAACCCAAATTTTTTTGATCTCCCCGTATTCATGTCCTACAAATTACAATGGGCTAATGATGAATGAAGAACAGTAATTGCTGTGACGAGGATGAGAAACAGCAACTGTATTTGGCTATAACTGCATGGAAGAAAAAGGGTCAGTTAAATAGATGGGTAAAACTGTCTTGACTTTAGTCTCAACTATTGGCTGTCTATCTTTGAAAGTGGCAGTTAACTATCAAGATATAATTTGATACACAAAGCAGAACTGCTTGAAATGATGCCATCAAGCAACCTGATATAAGGAAATGTTTGGATACATGACCTTTTCATATGATATATCAATTGTTTATTAAAGGGGCTGGGTCCAGTTGCCATAAAGAAATCTGTTATCTCTGTGATCTACATTATTGCACACATGTGGCCATTGTGTTCTGCACACATTTTAGAGGATGAGATGAATCCACAATAAAGTTGCTCCAAAAAATCTACCAATGTCTCAGCAATCATAGAGTGTTTCATTGATTTCTCTATGAAATGATAAAGTCCATCTTCAAAATGACACCTTCAATTTCAGAAAAATAGTGGAAAATCTCTGCAAATTTATTCAAAAAGTACTGTATGTGCTCCAGAGCCCATTAAAATGCCCCAGGAAGCAAATATCAATTGTAGCCTAATTTAGGTATTGTTGCTGAGAGCTGGGCTCAAATTTTGAGTTTTCATGCATGTGCTCACAGTTCAGCTCTGCAAGTTTGATGCAAACCCTTGATTACCAACATCTTGTGATTCAACTACAAGAGTAATCATTGTTCTAAATTCATCTAAATTTTGAATAGTATGCACAAATACTTTGCTTTAGGAAGATTTTTTAGGGCAGTACTGTATGTTGTCAACTTTGAATTGCAGGAAACATCATTTTCATGGAACACAACCATCAAGTTTTGATTTGTATTATTTGGGTAATATAGAAATTATCTTTTATATAACATAACTTGGCTTGGCCCAGAGACTTTACATCAGTTAAAAAGAGAAGTTCAACTTTTATGGATCCCAGATGATCGCTCAAAACTTAAATCACTGGAGAATCAATGAACTATTGTAAAAGGACCTTGAAATGGTCACGATTCATACTTACAAATATAACTTTGGTTTCTCGCAAGGGTCCAAACTGCATAAAGTGCTTCCATAATGATTCTTTGTAAAAAATCAAGAGACAATTAACAATTTGAATTCAATGAATGCATTGAAATACTTTGCTGCACAACAATGGCACCACAGAGAGAAGATTGCCAATGGTTAATTACTTGCAAGTATGTAAACATGGGTAGGCGTTTAGTTAAAGGCGAGTTATCGTTGTTGAGTATATTCCAGTAATTGCTAATTGATACAGATAAGGGTTTTTAAACCCACCGATTATATAAAATGAACTTATCCACGCCAATCAAAGATACTGCATAAACATAGTTCAAACATTATGTTTGAAACATATGCTGCTTGTTGACACAACGTTTCCAGATACAAAGGCATTTATCACAAAGTATTTCGACCACTTGTTAAGGTAAATTTCTTGCACTGAGCTATAATTTTTACTTATTTGAATTTAAACATACCTCTACTTGCAGTCCAAGGTAATCTTGCAACAAACAGCTTCGCAGTTTTCCCTGCAGTGGCAGCCATTTTTCTGCAGAACAAGAGAACAAGTCTACAAGTCTCGTTACCAAATGTGGCACACGAGGCTGCGTTGCTTCTTAGATTCTTTACAAAAGTTCCTATTTCGTCTTTCCACACTAAAATCATTGAGTAAATGCAGCATCAACAACGAATTGCTATCAAATAGCTCATGTAACAATTCTTCATTATTTTCCCGCCCTTTTTTGTGGCTTTTCGAAAGGGTAGAGAGAGATGGGTGTGAAAAGTGTCGTCCTGTGTGTGCGGTGGCCACGATGAGATGACTGCCAACCAAAATACCAAAGATGCACAAGATCTCGTTGGTTTGCAGAGTAAGGTAAAGCATACGATTGTTTTTATCAGCTGATCTTCTACCTGTTCTGGTCAGCGCCCAATTATAATATCTGATTTAACTGAGTTTTAATCATCATCATAGCATGATAAATAATAATGCACTACCTAAATACAGGCATGGCTGCCAGAAAATCACTAAACAAAACTAAGCTATGCAAATAACCAAACGCAAAAAGGAAGAAAGAAAAATGAACTAGAATGAATTAAAATGGAACTGCGGTGAAATGTAAAATGACAAACAACTGGGAAAGGGTACGATAAGGTGTCTTGGTAGATCCAGGCTTGATCTACATGGCAGTTTCAAGTGAATCCCTCAGTTTGTTTGCATCCATAATGAACTCGGCTAGGCGTCTAATAACTATAGTGTTTTTGCTCCTCATAATAGTGGAAAATTGTATCTCTTGGTCCAAGATTCATTAATGATTCATTAACCCCTCATTAACGAACATTTCCATGAACATGTAACAGGAAGGCAAGCTAGTCTTTGCCTGTGTGAGCAAGGGTGATGTTGCATTAAAATGATTAAACAATGGATTTAGTTCTGTTTAAGACAGTTTTTAAGACAAAGAAACAGCAAAGCGATTTTGTATCTTAATCGTTGTTTTAGAGTAATTATTTGTAATTGTTGTATTTGTACTGTTATTGTTAGTATTAGTTTATGGGAGTATTCTGTAAGTTGTCTTTAGTAATAAATTCAACTTTGGCCCAACTCTGTCTTTATCTCATGGTCTTCTAATTTAAACAATGGATTTAGTTCTGTTTAAGACAGTTTTTAAGACAAAGAAACAGCAAAGCGATTTTACAGCCTCTTTATACTTAGGGCCGCCAGATTGGAAAACTTGCAGCATTCTATTCACCACTGGTCATATACGGGGTGTCTCAAAAAGATTGTTTGACGTTTGATTAAATGCTAAAAAAGAACGATACGCTGAATGCATCCTTGGTTAAGTCACCCTTTTCCTGCGATTTTAGATCAATTTTTGACACAAGAATTTTGCAAATCCGCTAAAAATTCATAGAGTTACAAGCATTTGAAGTTCAAATTTGTGCGAATGCTGAAACCAGAGGCCTCGAAGTGGCATTTTTGGTAAAAGCTCCATAGGCCGTCGTTTCTTTTATTTCTCAATTGTTTCAGGGTGAACCAAGTTGGATTCAAACAGGTTTTCGATAACCTAGCTGGCAAGCATATACAGTAGATGCTTTGAGGATACAGGTTCAGTCTCTCGCCGATTATGTTCTGAACCACTGTTTTTGGACTTATGCAATGTAAGGAAATTTAGAGAATGATCGCAAGAAATAGTTTACTTTAGAAGTCCTACTTGGTTTGCTCTGTTATCAACGAGAGGTATGACATTGGATAAGCTTTTCTCACCTCCGTCTTCGAGCTTTTTGCAATACCAGTAATCTGGGGGGGTCTCTGGTTCAGCTATTGCATATTTTTTATCTTTGAGAGCTCGTAACTCAGTGAATTTTCAACCGATTTGCACGATTTTAGTCTCTAAAAATATTTCATAATCTTAGGAATAGGATTATCTTTCAATGAGCTTGTTCACGTTGTCCTTATTTTTCAATATTTTCTCAAACATCGAACAATTTTTTTGAGATACCCTGCATAGTACAGCAAATTCTTCCATGGGAAACAAAAGATTGCAGCATGGATCAAATCATCAACCCATACTTGGCCTCTCCGGGGAATGGGAGACAAAACAATGGAATACTAGAGAAGGTGCTCATGTGGAAATGATGAAATATTGTGAGTATTTTATTCATCTAGAACTTTGCAGCAGCCAGAATTGCAAAATTCTGTGTTGTAAACAGGGTTACTGTAATTCAAATTTTTCTTGAGATGATACTGTGCAGGTGCTACTGTATATTACAATAAAAGATCAGAACCATTCATTTTGATGGCAGACATAACACAGAAAGCGCAGAAATGGTATTGTTTTCATAATAGGGAGTTCATGAAATCATGATTGCAACTGCAATGCAATCATTCAGAGCATGGGTTTCAATAGACTTTTTCTTTTTTGTACAAATTCTTTATCCCTTGAGGTACCATGCAGCTAGGGTGGATCCGATTGCCTGTTTCCAGAAAATCTTTGGTGCAGAGAGAGAACTTATTTGACTATTTGCGCAGGGACGGATCCAGCCCAAAGTTGAAGGAGGGCAATTTGCAGAGTGGGAGTCAAAAATTTAGTGAAAATTAAGCGTGCCGATGGCGCACAGAAATTTTTGGGCCTTCATTCAGGAAAAATTCTCTGCTTTTTCAATTGAATAACACCTTCATTTATATGTTTCCCACATTCAGAACAAAGCACAAAAAACAGTGCATTTGGGTCAGGATAAGGAACGCCCTTCTTGCCAAAAATGGGGCGCCAAGCTCACTTTCATCATGAAGGGGGGCAGTTGCCCCCAACTGTACCCCCTAAATCCGTCACTGTTTTTGCACACATTTTGATGCAGAAAGGAGCCTTAAGACAATTGGCCATTCAATGTCTCATTTTATTAAACAATTGATATCAATTTTTCTTTGGTGCAGACTGGCAAACAAAATTGTTGCGCTCCAAAATATTTGGCGCAGAGCTGGGCAGAGATTCACTCTGGCCATGCAGTTGTCCCTTTAAACTGCACAACCTGGGAACCTCATATCTGATGTTCTATATGGCAGATCTAGGCATATATGTAAATGGAGTGCTTGCTGAATCTAACTTGCAAAATGTGCATAAGTGAGATCATGCTTCTTTGCTGCATGTCTGATTTTGTAAAAAATTTGCAAATGCAAACTACTATGTAAAACTGACTGAAAACAAGAGTTTCAAGCTAAGTTTAAGAACAACAAGGAGTTACGCAAAAATAAACAAATTTTTGACACCAGAACTGCAAAATAAGTTAAGTAGGACTTTGTGGAGGAGCATGTAAGTATAATCCATGGAGGTTTAAAGATGTTCAAGAATGGACCATATTTGGATTAAACAGATACACCCAAAGTGAGGAAAATTGTCTGTAAATAATGACCTTTGCTTTGGGCAGTCCCCCCAAATTTTATCTTTCAGTGCGCTTATCTGCAGAAAATTTTATTTGATGTTGAAGCTCTGTCAGCTGTGTTGTAAATCACTATTTAACTGTTGACCTGTCTGCGGGGGGAACAAAAGCTATGAAATGACTGTTTCCAGAAAGGACATCCACCGAAGAACATCAAAACTTTGATGATATGATGCATGAGATTGTATAACTGCTTTTGTGTTGAAAGGCAACCCTCTGTAAACATGATACCAGGATGAAATTTCGAGTGATATAGCCTATCTGCATCACCATCCTTCACCTTTTGAAGCAAGCTAAAACACAGAGTTCATAAAGAGGTATCCGGAAAGTGGATGATTTATAAACGCTGCCCTGGTCATGGGAATTAGCGATGGTTCTCCTGTGTATGTTCAGGTGAGTTATCTATTAATGAATAAACTGATGGAAAACAATGGAAGAGGAGAACTCAATGACAGCAATTATTTTGTTGAACATTCAAGCATAGCAATGCTATGAAACTGAAACTCAAGCAATCTACAGCTCCCTACCGAGAGCAATAGCTCTCTGCCAATGGATAGGCCTGTAAACGAATTGTGTTGTAAAATGGTATGTGTATTGAATGAAACAGTTGATTCCATTGACTGTTGCTTGGAAGGCTGGCAATGAAACTCGCTGTTTGTGGGTAAAGGTCTCCTACATTTAGCGGTTGTGTAAGTTGCTTATTCTATTTATGCATGCATTATTCATTGGAAAATTTCATTAAACCACAATCGCAAATATCCCTCCAAGAGAACTTGCCGCGTTTAGGTTGTATAATTGGCACCCTGTGCTCCTGGGTTCATAGCCTGCAGTTTTAGACTGTGAAAAACCATTTAGATTTACGACTTTTTCTATTGATTTTGAAATTTAGCAATACTCAATAAGACTATGGGCGTCCCAAAGACAAGTTTCCCTCTTTGAACAGTTCCAGAAAAGTAACCACTGCCTCGTTTTGTATACTCATTACATAAATCACATTGGTATCGCTATTGAATTGGATCCTCTTCATAGACAGGTATTTATACGCATACTAACCGGTGTTGGTGTTGTGTTGTACTATGCGCATACTAACCGGTTTTGTGTTGTGCAGGAAAACATAAAGCCCCATATAAAGCCCGAGGTCTTAAAAGTACAGACCGAGCTTGCGAGGTCTGTGCATTAAGACTGAGGGCTCTGTATTTTCCTGTACAATACAAAGCCGGTTAGTATGAGTTTTGTTACCTGATAGCTTCTAATTTTGAATTGTATCATTTAGTCAAACACATTTTGTTACCGTCACGTCGTTTGAGTTTATTGTAAATCTTAGAGGCCTAAAGCAGCTGCTGTGGCGACAAAAACCCGTCCATTTATCGTATTATACAAGTATACGGGAAACCCACGGGAAAAGTGCGATTGACCAATAGGAGTGGCGGGATTCTGTATTGCCTGGTTTTTGAAACTTCAGTCAGGTAATAAAACTCTGCAATAGGAAAAGTGTGGACCACAGGAACTTGTCTTGTCTTGACAATAAATCTAATTGTCTTTAAGAAAGAGGCAAAATCATGCTTTTTACGGACAAAACAGAAAAGTATTAGGCTCTATTAGCAGCAAGACACGGACGTCTATGAAAACACAGTTACTTGTTTATGTTTTAGAGCATTCTAATTTTCCCTCCCAGAAAGCTTCTCACAGACGGACAAATTTCCTAGGAACTGTTTGCATTCTCGCATTTCCATCATTTGTCAATGTTCTCCTATTGCATTTTTTGCTTCCCCTCTCGGCGTACAAATTTTGCAATGCGGCCTCAGAAGTGAATCAGAAGTATACTTTTTAGATTGTCACTTTCAGGATAGAAATTAAATATGTCTCTCGAGACTCGCAAAAGATTTGAAGTTGATTTCACTTTGTAATTTACATTCTTCATAGACGTAGGAACGGGGGGGGGTACCCCAAGTTTTTGCAATAGACAAAGAAGTGCCCTTTTTATTTTTAGAAAGTGCCCCCTTTTTCTCAAGAAAAAGTGCCCTCAAAGGGTCGTGCCCCTCCAAGTTTGAGATACTTCCTACGTCCCTGCTTCCTCGAACAAAAGAGTTAAGCTGCCATCTTCTAGACTGGCGTTATCTTGCTTAAACAGCCTATTATCGTTCTTGGCCCGTTTATGGTGTTCAAGCTCCATACTGTTAGACTTTGTTTGTGAAAAATCTCGATGTTTCTGTATTTTGAGCTGCAGTCTTAACGGTCTCATTGATAAAATGTTTTGGCTCTTTAGTGACCTTTGCAGGTATTCTGTTTTTCAGGAAATCATTAGTAATAAGTCAATATGCACAGATTCAGAAATGATGCAAATGCTCAGATCTAAGATGGGCACTGCACAATGAATCGCTGTTTAAATTTTATCAATATACATTTAATGAAATAACGACTCAGTGGCATAACTTGTTTGGAACACATGGTATTTTCGAAAATGGTTTGGTTATTCATCAAACATTTGATGAGATTCTGAGATTACCTTTGGTTGATAGAAGAATTTCTCATTATTTTGAAAAAATCCTTTGATTTGTTAGATATATGGAAAGATATATACATGAGAGGTTTGGGGATTTTTCAAAATCTTGATAAGGTTTTGAGTTTTCAAGTCTTCCGGGATTTCACAAAATCAGTCGACCCTTGAGAAAGATTTCAAGACTTTTATCATGATTTTAAGATTTTATCATAGATTTCAATATTTCCACTCACTTTGTATTAAGCAAGACATACGTCCTTTTCATTTTCATATGCAGGGCACGGTGGGCCCCACATTTATTTTTATGCAAAAACGATGTAGGAAATGTTATGTACACCTTCTAGCAATCAATTCTATCGCCTGTTCACTCCATTTTTCAGCGCTGGCGCTGGCGCTGCCTCTTCTTTGACGTCCTGAGAACAGTAAGATTTCAAACAAGATTGTTTGTTTTGCTCACTTGACATAAATGAAGTATGTAACATAGCAACAAGCAGTTTGCAAAATGTGTACGCAAAGCAACAGGTGGAGAGCTTCATTGACCACTGCTGTGTGAAGTATTTTCTATAATCTGTTACAAACAACTGTTTTAGAATGCTGAATTCGAAAACCCGTAGCTATATGCTTTGAATGTGGTATTACGGTTTAGCTGCAAAGTGAATAGCATTGATGTGGTGCACTCAACAGCATGTTGTAAAAAGCGAACCCTTTGACCCTAGGACCTCTGATACCCCCAGGACTACCTCTGATACCTCCAGGACTGCAGATGAATAGGACCCTTATCAAGCTATCAAATGGTAGGTTGCGTATCGTAAGCTTCCCTTCTTGCATCCCACGAACTTTCACTTCTTCAAACCAATGCCAGGAATCACGCAGAAATGTTATACTATTTGCTATTCGTATCTAAGTACAATTTTGAGTATTCCTCATTGTAGCCCTCCACCTGCGCTGAGCCCCGACTAGTTCAGCTCCAAAAAGTGCGCCTAGTATCATCACAAATAGAAGCTGCGTAAGCGTTGCTTTTGCCGAAGCTTTGATGAAAGAGTTAGAATAGCCAACTAAGAAAGATATGATTAGAAGTGAGACAGCAACAATTGTATTCAAATCTGTTAATAGTCTTGCGCCTGATTATCTCTTGTTTATTATAAACTCTGATCGCAAACCCATCAACCTAAAAAATGCTGAAACTGACTTACTTAGTACTATTCGTGAAAAATAGTAATGGGCAGAAAGCGTTTGCATTTCGTGGAGCAAAACTCTGGAACGAACTAAGCTGCGAGCTCAAGTGTTGATTGTAAATGATTTATGATTGGGATTAGTTGTAAATATTAAACTATGATCGTTATTAGCTTCCTTTGCGATCAC
The DNA here is from genome assembly GCA_964019985.1 of Aurelia sp. 4 Dawson et al 2005. Classification (NCBI taxonomy): domain Eukaryota; kingdom Metazoa; phylum Cnidaria; class Scyphozoa; order Semaeostomeae; family Ulmaridae; genus Aurelia; species Aurelia sp. 4 Dawson et al 2005. The sequence continues at coordinate 24,734,037 of OZ026494.1, forward strand.
TTGTATTGTGGATTTTTATAATCATTTATACTGACTGACCAGGGCAACCGTGGATAAATAATTTTTAAATGAACATGATAATGAAATGTACTAGTTTAAAAACGTCTGCATGATTCCTGGCATCCTAGTTTATGTTTGAACGGAAGGAACTATGTAAGGTGGATGAGGAGAAGCTTATATGATATGCAACTTCTTGTTTGACAGCTTGGACGGCCTTATGGTTTAAAGCGTCCATGTTATTATTTGTACTGAAAGACCTCGGGGTATCAGGGGTCTTATGATCCTTGGGTCCTGTTTTTACGATATGCCGCTTTGCCACCGTCCCGGGGGGGGGACGGGGTTCTTGGACTACGAACATACGGGGACGTGCCGCTGGAAAATCTAAAAAGCTACCCTATCCCGGAGTCAAATTCCCAAAAATGATACCCTGTCCCGAAGTCAAATTTTCTTAAACAATACCCTGTCCTTTTGTTTCTTTGGACAAAGTTGTACTCTGCAAGGAAATTTGTACGAAATCTATCGAAAAATGTGGAAATATTGCCATCTAAGCGATTTGAATCATACTCGCAGCGTGAAAATGGCCTAAAACGACCTTTCGGAGTCAAAAATGACAAATATGGACCCTGTCATGGAGCAGATTTTTACTAAAATGATACCCTGTCTCGGAGTCGGAATCCTGAAAATGATACCCTGTTCAGCGGCACGTCCCCGTACGGAAAAATATATGAGTACCCCCCCGGGGCCACCGTGTCACGCTGGTATGACTGCGCAGTGAATAGAATTCTTCTCACTTTACTTGCCACCTGTTACTGCTATAATCATCCGCATCATTTAATTTAAGTATCTGAATGAGATGATTTTCTGTTCGGTCAGGTTATGACAGTTGGAATCACGCACTGCTATTGCTAAAGACATCAAGAATTGGTGAGATTGCTTTTTTTGCCTTTCGTTAAAGATCCTTGCAGATCAAATCTTTAGAAATGGTTGTTTAAATGGTTATTACATTTTTCCTTGTATTGATTGGCTCGAACGGATTTTAGACACTTTCCCGTAATTCTACTGGCTGACTCAAAAAACCTCACGAGCCGCCATCAGTCCTCTCTCATTAAAGTGAACGAGCGGAGATAATAGCGACATAATCTAAACATAGCACAACAGAACCGCAGGCGCTACTTATCTTGCTTTTGTTTCAAAGATCGAATACATCAAATACAATAGGTTATATTTAGATTACCCGGTCCCCCTAGCTAAGTTAGCTTTTAACCCCGTTGGTTTACTTTAATCCTCACTGCTCTGAGCCAAATCCTTATTAAGCTCCCCTCTCTAATAACCCTCACTCCTCTGAGCCAGAATTTCAAATAAGTGACCCCTCTATTAAGCCTTCCCCCTCTTATATCAAATTTTAGAGGCTACCAGAGTTTTACATCTATTTAGCCGACAAGTTGCATGTTGATTTTGGTATGTTTTGGGATACCGAATTTATGTATTCGACTTCTAAGATTGGACAGTGAATTCGCAAAATTTGATGACAAGAACTGAAAAGCTACCAAATATATCCTTGTCACCACGTTTTTGAATAAGCCCCCTCTCTACTAAGTCCCTTTTTATGTTCCCCTCTCGAGTCTCCGAAATTAGGTAAGCCCCCCTCGGAGGCTTGATAGCACTTTTATGGTAAGTTGTTGGGGGAGATGATGCGCTGACCCTATTGTTTTGACCGACTGTGACTCAGCTTTGTTGATCGAGATACTGCATGGTCACTTTATACAATGATTATTGTTTGAAAACTAGACTAAAGAAATTTTCGAATCCTAGATTTCTCATATAGAGTGTCTGCCGCCCCCCCCCTGCCAAGTTTGAGATGCTTTCTCCAGTCCCGTTTTTGCAGCTTTTGAATGTTGCTTTCTACAGACACTTATTCAATCATTCTTGAAATGTGGTAAGAGCTATTCAATTTCCTTTCTACTTGCGATTTGAAAATGCCAGTACCAGAAAGCATTGCTTATAATGCCGAGAAGTTTTTACAAGCGTTTGGGAAGCTGAGGTCAATGCAACCTGGTAGTTGTTGGTCAGTTTCAAAAATGTATTTAAAGTATGTCCATGGAGTTCTAGATAACTATTTTACTTGTTGAGCATCTCCAAATTACTTGTGAGAATCGTGCAACAATCCATCGTCAGGTATGCCTATGCATCCTTTGCGCATTCTATACATTGTTTAGACCGTAAAATGATAAACTTTCGACAATGTTTTTCACTTGATCATATGTTCTTCCGGGTAAGTCGGGAAAAATATACTTTTTTCATTTTATCAATGTTATACACGAAACACCTTTCAGCTATCAGTTAATGTTCAACCTATTAACAATGTATGTTAGGAAAAAAAGTAATACAAATCTCTGCTCTACCAAGGAGTCGTGTTTGAGTCCTGTGAAAGGCTCAAGAGATACTCTCTAAAACCTGTTCCAAACGGAGCGATTGATTCTTTTTTTGGAATGTTGTCAGGAATATCATTCCAGTTTTTGACACCAGAGAAGTAGAAGCTTCACTTTGCATGGTTCTATATTATGAAATTGTTTGGTTTTAATTGTACGTATGGCGAAGATTTTCGGTACAGAGGTCATGGAAGATTTTATATGTCATGGGACCTTGGTCAACGGAGAGCAAAGACGTTACAATGGGCCTTACTTGTCTGTATTGGTTACAGTGGGGATAGTTTGATGATGGAGAAGAGCACTTCAAATGATGTTACCATAGCGAAGACGACTTTCAAAGAGAGCTTTATAGACTCGATAAAGTTCCCTTTGCGGAAGGATATTTTCAACCCCCTTTTAGCTTGCTTTTGATGATTTTACGCTGCTCTTTCCAACGTTCGTCGGCTTTCGTCGATGTTGACCTCTAAGTATTTTGCGGTGGGGGGGCACTCATATATTTTTCCGTACGGGGACGTGCCGCTGAACAGGGTATCAGCTTCAGGATTCTGACTTCTGGACAGGATTTCATTTTTGTAAAATGACAGGGTCCATGACAGGGTCCATATTTGTCATTTTGACTCCCAAAGGTCGTTTTAGGCCATTTGCACTCTGCGAATGTGATTCAAATCGCTTGGATGGCAATATTTCAATAATTTTCGATAGATTTCGTACAAATTTCCTTGCAAAGCACAACTTTGTCCAAAGAAACTAAAAGACAGGGTATTGTTTAAGAAAATTTTGCTCCGGGACAGGGTATCACTATCAAAAATTTGACTCCGAGACAGGGTAGCTTTTTACATTTTCCAGCGGTACGTCCCCATATGTTCGTAGGCCAAGTACCCCCCCCCCCAGGGTATTTGTCTTGTCGACCTTTTGGTAACTTCGTTGTTGAGGAGGCAAAGGCATTACCGACCTTGTTTTGCTGTTGCCTATAACCCATAGCAATACATTCACTTTTGTTGGTATTCTTTCAAACGGTAAGTTTACACGTTTTTTTATGAGAAACTTGGATCAGGCCATAGTACTAATAGTTTCTTAATTTCGCATGAAATTTTGCCCCTTTTAGTACTAAAAGTTTCTTAATTGGTTTCTTATTTTTTGAATGCAGAATTAACAATGTGGTCGCTAACACTGCGGCAGACATGTTTCTTGACATTCAAAACATCATAAAGGAATAAACAGTGTTCTGTTCTGTTATGTTGAAAACACAAATGTTTAGATAATATTGCTCAAGAATAAAGGTTCAACGATCTTTTTACTATCATATCCATACTTTTAATTTTGAAAAGTTTCTTAGTACTTTTCAGCCATAGTACTAGAGTTTCTTAAAATTTTGGCCATCTTAGTGCTAGTTTCTTATAAACCAGTTTCTTATAAAAAAATGTGTACACACCGTTTGAAAGGTCACTGCTCCGTAATATCTGAGTAGTAATAATTTGCGATATCGTATGGAATAGCCAGCATGCTCAGTTATTTTTAGAATTTTTCCTGGCTAAAATTGGCCACTCCATTCAGGTTTTATTATCACAAATGAAACATCTAAACTACAATGTCATGGATACTCTATGAGCGCATGGCTGCCTGAACTGTAATCCTGTTTATGACGTCGGTGCGGTGGTCTACAAAATAGACCTTATGGATCTGCATGCTGCCTTCCCTATCCTGTGCAGATCCAGATTTCCTCGTCTGTCGGATGGATTAGATAGAAAGTGAATTTTGAGTCCTTGCCATTCAATTGAATGTCTTTGCGGCTAGAAAGCATTTTCTTGTAAAGTTTTGATTATCTATGTGTCGCTCAACTCTTCAGGATTGCATTTCGATCGATTTATTTGCTTGAAATGATTATTGTGCATACATCAAATGCATGGAGTCAGCCTGTCGGACGGACACTGTCGGACGAACACTATCGGACGGACAAAATTTTCCTATCCTTTTGGCGACGCCTACTTCACACTAGAGACTCATGTGCCATATAGCACTACTCCAAATGAGATTCAGTGTACCGTGTAGGCTCTATGAGGCCCCCCCCCCCCGGGAGGCCTTATTTCATTTCGGACCTTCCAGACGGGAGGCTTGATAGAGAAAAGGGGCTTATCAGAGAAATAATGAGGGGGGTTTATCAGAGAAAGGGGGCTTATTCACAAAATCCAGTGACGAGGATATATTTGATAGCTTTTCTCTTCTTTTATCCCATTTTTTGCCGAATTAACATACAAGACACAGTTTTCATCCCAAAACGTACTCAAGTTAACATGCATGGTTTTTAGCTAAATAAATGGACATACTTTGGTAAATTCTAGAAATTTGTGTATGTTGGGGGGACTTAGTAGAGAGGGGGGCTTATTTCAAATTTTCACTCAGAGGGGAGGGGTTTATTAGAGAGGGGGCTTAATAGATCTTTTACGGTAATTCCATGTTAGATTCTGTCCTCAGCTCCATACGAGCTGAAAAATTCGTATCAATTCAGCACCATGAAAACGACTTCCAAAAAGGTACGGTTTCTTATCACAAATGAGTTTTTACGCAGCAGAATTTGCACCTTGCGATTTTTTTATGAAAATAATGGTAAAATGAGCCACATTACCACATTCTACCGCCTGCAAGTACTGAAATCAGTTAAATTACTTTGCAACTCAAAGAAAATATGTTATTTGCAAAAATGCTATTTTCTCAGATTGCGACCAATTTCAATATAGGACCAAAAGAGCCCTATAAGTGTCGTTCCCACGCCAAGTATGAGGTGCTTCCTACAGCCCTGTTTTAGCAAGTTTTGAAAGGAGCTTTCTACAGACACCTGTTCAATAAATGATAATCTACTCACTTTCTATTTTCGATTTTAAGATGTCAGTTGTTTCAGGTGCTGAGAATTGTTTACAAATGGTCGGAAGCTAAAGTCAGTGCCACCTGCTAAATTTTCGTCATGTCTGAATTGTGTCCATGGGGCTGTAGGTGACTAGTTTGCTGGCTCGGCATCTTGAAGTACGGTAACTGGAGAATGCCCAGCCATTCAGTATCAAGTGCGCCCATACATTTTCGACGCTTTCTTTGCTGCACTTCTGACCGTATAACAGTTAAATTTCGAAAATGCTGTGTACAAGCTCAGATATACTAATGAGATTCATACGATCATCAACGACTTATGATTGAAATCTCTCCTTGGCTTCCTGATGAAACGAGGCTTCAGCTGTGTACAGTTGAGTGTATTTTTGCCTTGTTCCCGCTCACCAGTTACCACACGCATTTCTCTTTAAAGAACCTGCTAATAAGAAGCTCAGCTCTCAAATTGCAAAGGGTTTGGAAACTCCGAAACTGGAAAAGTGCAAATTAAGAAACAATTTATTTTATATAGGAAATACCTAACAAATTTTTACTTTTCCACTCGCTTCCTGCATGATATAGCTCTTAGGGTACTTGAGAGATATCTAAACATTGGAACGGCTTGAAAACAGCTTGCTTTGAAATTTTACTGATGGCACCATTTGTGAACACAGAGATTGGCATGAAACCGTTCAGAAACTCGAAAGAAACTCTGAGTTCTCAAAATCTGATAATTTTTAAGAATTTTCCAGTACTGGCCCCAATTATTAGTTGCTTATAAAAAATTCTCGTATTTAATCAATTACAAGGAAACGTACTTATTTGATGCATGTATTATTTGGTGCGATACTCATGTTTTGCTTTATTGTGCGCTATCTTTGGTGATTACCATGGGGCTGCCTTTTATAGTGGTAAATATATATTCATTGAATGTAAGTGTCTTGCAGCTGTGCCTGAATTCGGACACCAGAACAGTCAATGACACCAAAGTAGGAGTCTTTCAAGAAAGCAGACGTATACAGTCATTTCTGGCAGGAGCATCGAATACAAATTGTTTTTATTGATCAAAAATGGTTCTTTCGACGACGCTGCAGTTCGTAGTTCACACTTGGAGCAATATAATTATGACCTGACCTTTGTCGTTTTGCGCAATCTAATTTATAACCACTATACCCGCTGTTATTCAGCAACTTTACTCAAGTGAATTATCCCGTTCTCTCAAACAGTAACTCATCATTTAATAGCATTGTTTTGAAACCCCAGCTGCGCCCGCAGACTGAGAATTCTGGACAAGCCTAAACCTTACGTTCCTTTGGAAATAAAAAACAATCATAATCAAAACAACTCAATGAGATAACTGAAACAAAAGAACTATTTTGATATTGAAACAAATTGAAACAAACGAACTATTATGACATTGAAACAAACTGAAGCCTATTATGATATCGAAACAAACTGAAACAAATGAACTATTTTGACATTGAAACAAACTGAAACAAATGAACTATTTTGACATTGAAACAAACTGAAGCAAATGAACTATTTTGTTATTGAAACAAACTGAAACAAATGAACTATTTTGACATTGAAACAAACAGAAGCAAATGAACTATTTTGTTATTGAAACAAACTGAAACAAATGAACTAATTTGATATCGAAACAAACTGAAGCAAATGAACTATTTTGTTATTGAAACAAACTGAAACAAATGAACTATTTTGTTATTGAAACAAACCGAAACAAATGAACTATTTTGACATTGAAACAAACTGAAGCAAATGAACTATTTTGTTATTGAAACAAACTGAAACAAATGAACTATTTTGATTTTGAAACAAACTGAAGCAAATGAACTATTTTGTTATTGAAACAAACTGAAACAAATGAACTATTTTGATATGGAAACAAACTGAAGCAAATGAACTATTTTGTTATTGACACAAACTGAAACAAATGAACTATTTTGTTATTGAAACAAACTGAAGCAAATGAACTATTTTGTTATTGAAACAAACTGAAACAAATGAACTATTTTGATATCGAAACAAACTGAAACAAATGAACTATTTTGTTATCGAAACAAACTGAAACAAATGAACTATTTTGACATTGAAACAAACTGAAACAAATGAACTATTTTGTTATTGAAACAAACTGAAGCAAATGAACTATTTTGTTATTGAGACAAACTGAAACAAATGAACTATTTTGTTATCGAAACAAACTGAAGCAAATGAACTATTTTGTTATTGAAACAAACTGAAGCAAATGAACTATTTTGTTATCGAAACAAACTGAAACAAATGAACTATTTTGACATTGAAACAAACTGAAACAAATGAACTATTTTGATTTTGAAACAAACTGAAGCAAATGAACTATTTTGTTATTGAAACAAACTGAAACAAATGAACTATTTTGTTATTGAAACAAACTGAAACAAATGAACTATTTTGACATTGAAACAAACTTAAGCAAATGAACTATTTTGTTATTGAAACAAACTGAAACAAATGAACTATTTTGATATTGAAACAAACTGAAACAAATGAACTGTTTTGATGTCGAAACAAACTGAAGCAAATGAACTATTTTGTTATTGAAACAAACTGAAACAAATGAACTATTTTGACATTGAAACAAACTGAAGCAAATGAACTATTTTGTTATTGAAACAAACTGAAACAAACGAACTATTTTGATATGGAAACAAACTGAAGCAAATGAACTATTTTGTTATTGAAACAAACTGAAACAAATGAACTATTTTGAGATTGAAACAAACTGAAGCAAATGAACTATTTTGTTATTGAAACAAACTGAAACAAATGAACTATTTAATTTTGAAACAAACAGAAGCAAATGAACTATTTTGTTATTGAAACAAACTGAAACAAATGAGCTATTTTGTTATTGAAACAAAATGAAACAAATGAACTATTTATATATTGAAACAAACTGAAACAAATGAACTATTATGACATTGAAACAAACTGAAGCGTATTATGGTATCGAAACAAACTGAAACAGATGAACTATTTTGACATTGAAACAAACTGAAACAAATGAACCATTTTGACATTGAAACAAACTGAAACAAATGAACTATTTTGATATCGAAACATACTGAAACAAATGAACTAATTTGATGTCGAAACAAACTGAAACAAATGAACTATTTTGTTATTGAAGCAAACTGAAGCAAATGAACTATTTTGACATTGAAACAAACGGAAGCGTATTAGGATATTGAAACAAACTGAAACAAACGAACTATTTTGATATCGAAACAAACTGAAACAAATGAACTATTTTGTTATTGAAACAAACTGAAGCAAATGAACTATTTTGTTATTGAAACAAACTGAAACAAATGAACTATTTTGACATTGAAACAAACCGAAGCAAATGAACTATTTATGTATTGAAACAAAAAACAAATGAACTATTTTGATATTGAAACAAAAAACAAATGAACTATTTTGATATTGAAACAAACCGAAGCAAATGAACTATTTATATATTGAAACAAAAAACAAATGAGCTATTTTGATATTGAAACAAAACGAAGGAGATGAACTATTTTGACACTGAAACAAACCGAAGCAAATGAACCATTTTGATATTGAAACAAACTGAAGCAAATGAACTCTTTATATTTTGAAATAAACTGAAACAATTTAGCTATTTTGACATTGAAACAAGCTGAAGCAAATGAACTCTTTTTCTTGAAACAAACTGAAACAATTGAGCTATTTTGATATTGAAGCAAACTGAAGCAGATGAACTATTTTGATATTGCAACAAACTGAAGCATATGAACCACCGGGTGTCCCAGAAAAAACGCAACAGATTGGATCAGGGATAGCGACAAGGAATTTAGATCGAATCAGGCCAAAACGATTTTTAAAATGATCCTCGATAGTCAACTTGAAGGTAAATACTTTGTTTGTTGATATTGGTGCATTGAGGATGGGAATATTTGCATCGAAAGTCGAGTTTTGCTTTCACTCCCAAATCAGAGTCTTCAGATTTTTGCCTAACTGCAAACAATTTCCTTAGTCGTAAGCCTAACGTAGTAGTTATGAGCAAGAATCCTTACTTCAAGCAAAGATTTCAATAGAAAGTCGAAAGATAAAATTAGCCAAATATATCATGTTATTGCACATATACACAAAGGAATATGTCTCTTCAATCATAGTGTACCTGCAAAGATGTCAGTCACAACAGGTGATCATTTTCAAGGATCTTATTCATGGATATTTTTCCCTTGGGTATATTTGTTTGTGTCTCATAATGATTTTAAGGCAGATTATACACAATAGATTTCATTCAAACAATGAAAGTTGCTGAACTAACTTATTTTTCACGCTCACACAAGCGAACTAGTTCACCTGTTTAACAGATGCAATTCTAACATTTTTGAGACTTTGTGGAATAAAGAAAGATTTCTCTTGAGGGCAAAATTTATGTATTTGGTTGTGAAGGTAAGGTTAAGGTTTAGATTTCCATTCAAATATATTTTCCTCAGCGAAGCTTTATGCTCGTATTTCGCGGTAATTCCGGAGATTCCCCAAAAAACGCGCTTGCAGTTTAGGCCAAAACCCACAAGCTCTGGTTTGGAGGTGGAGGCAAAATGCTACTTTTAAGATTAACGTCCCTATTGTCAATGTACTAGCACCAACCAAAAGTATTTATCTTCAAGTTAAATATCGAGGATTATTTTAAACCTCATTCTGAATAAATTGGATCTAAATTCTTGCTCCTAGCCCCGATCAAGTATTTTGCGTCTCTTCTGGGACACCCGGTATTTTGATATTGAAAAAAAACTGAAACAAATGAACTATTTTGATATTGAAACAAACTGTAAGGACTTGCGTAATGTTTTCTATGTTATCCCTCTAAATAGCTGAATAACCTCGAAATTACCGCCTTTTATCCCTCCAACGACATCATGTTATCCCTCTATCACTCTGCGCAGCCTCTGATTTGCTGAATAACCCCTTGACTACTGCAAAGACGTTATCAAGGGTGGATATGATATGATAACGTTCGTATAACATAAGTTTGATCAAATTTAAGTCGAGCTTTAGAGGCTTTTCTTCATTCTTTTTGTAGATTTGTTCTATTTTGTAGAGCAGAAATGACATGGTGATTATGGTGTCAGAAAAAGTTGGCATAATACTTGTGGTGATAAATGTTGTTTTGAAATGTGCAACTGGCAATTCCCCTTTGCCATCAAGTAAGTCGTGTAGATGATTTTGTTCAAAAGAAGATAGTTAGAAGAAACTAAGTCCCCATGTCACTGTCGTAGTCCCTAAAAGTAGATTAAAGACCCTCTGCTAACCATTAGGCTTTGCGCTCATCTTTTGTTATGGGCCACAAACAATAGGAGACGGCACGTGCGAGGTATGGGAGGTATGTCCATTGCTTAGGCCCCTTTTGAAATTGGATAAAGAGAAATATCAAAATTTGGACTCTATACCTTTGTCTATGCTTAAGACCCATTGTCAAACGTGATCCTTTGTCCGCTGAATGGACGACTTTCAGATAATACGAAAGTCGAATTTGGCGCCACAAAGGATCGTGGTTAGTAGTGACTCTTTAAGGAAACATATTTGTAGCTGTAAAACATTTAATTCTTATCATGAGCGATAGGACACCTAGTGTGTAGCAGCTAGAAATTTATATTGGAAGCGAGCCACCTTAGGGTTTTTTGTATTTTGAACTAATGTTTACATGCTTTACAAATACCCTTCACTCTCTCGTTATTTTGAAATTCTTCGGTTGTTAGCCACCAGAGCTTTACGATTAAGATGGCTCTGCACTTAAGGTGGTTCACTACTGAAAAATTTCAAAATAACAAAACAGTGAATGAAGGGTTGTTGTGCACCATTCGAAACATTACGTTAAGGTGGCTCGCTTCTGATATAAACTTCAAACTGCTACACACTGTGTGTCCTATCGCTCATGTTCTTATGAAGAAAGGAATATTTCAGAATAACCCATCCTATGTTTCAAATCCATTCACTTTACTTTTTTGAAATGCAGAATACAGTAAAAACCCGCATATAAGAACTTACAATTTGCAAGTCAGCCTGATTAGTTTCTTGTATATTGAGTATTTAGTGGGAAATTAGGCCGTTCAGGTTCTTAAATTGGTTGTTATTTCATTCAGGACTTTTCAGGTATTTCTTTTGTTCAGATTGAAACTCCAAGCTTATTGTCTACTGTCAGTTCAGAGGCACCTGAGTTCATGAGGCTTATTCACAACAGCAGTGCGTGAAAGAAATTTTGCAGAATACATTGAAAAGCTCTCAAAGCATCTTTATATTTCTTTGTAAGATGCACATATGACAGTATCAGCCCATATAGGTTCAATGACAAAGTATCTGGAGTTTTGATCTAATTTGATTGACTCTACAAATAAGGACCTATTTCAAACTTCAGGCTGAGGCTACGTTTCCATTACTCCGTTTTCAAATGTCTCCGTTTTCATATCACTCCGTTTTCGGATGATCTTGAACCGTTTCCATTACTCCGTTTTCGCCAAGAGCGCCTGGTACGAAAACGGGGGTGTTTCCATTACTCCGTTTTCGTTCGTTTTCATTTCCTTTGTTCGCACTCGTTTTGAAACCGAGGATGTTGTATAGATTGCTGTTGTTAGCGTTTTCGAATGACTCCGTTTTCGGTGTTTCCATTGAAAACGATGCGTTTTCAGATGTCTCCGTTTTCAAATCACTCCACTTTGAACAGCGTTTTCAAATGTCTCCGTTTTCGATCGTTTTCAATGGAAACACCAACCCAAAAACGGAGACATTCCACTCCGTTTTCATACGAAAACGGAGTAATGGAAACGGGGCCTGAATGAGTTCTTATATATTGGGGGGTCTGACTTCAGAATATCAGCCTGTAGGTTATTAATCACTAGGTTCTTATACGCGGGTTTTTACTGTAGAGCTTTTGACTGTTTAAAGGAGAAGAATCTAAATCGAGCGATACTGGATTACCTCTTGTAGCATTTCCGGGTATGAAAAATAGTGATCGAAACTTGCGTATAAATACGTTCAAAAATAAATACAAAACCGTAAAAACAAAGGAGATTCTCTCAATCAGGAATTCAAACAAACAAAGCTGCAAATAGTTGCCCGGGAACCAGTAGGGCAAACTCTCGCCTTCTGCACGCCAAAGGTGGTTTTTAAGGGAAATCATGGCCTTAAACGAAAGAAGGAAGGTAAATTTAAAGTTCTGTCTGGCAGATTTTGTTTATTTGATTCAAGAGCAGTGTGGTAATTTTATCATTAAACTCTCAATACGCGAGAATTACGATGCCTTCCGCTCTGCTTCTGAATCAAATAGTAGAATCTGCCAGGCAGAACTTTAGATTTACCTATCTTCTTTCGTTACAAGCACATAACGTCTCATAAAAAGCACCGTTCCTGAGCACAAGGTGAGAGTTTGTCGTCGGTTTTGGGACAACTTTTACGTCTTTGTTTGTTTTGAGTTATGTCACCAATGTCACCAATCGCTAATCGGTTTGAACTGACATGCCAATTACAACGACTGATATTATTGTAATGCAAACTCTGTCCTTGTTTATCAGACCAAATCTGAATAACCATTTTTCCCGACACCCGGTTGTTTTTCCTTTATTCTAATCAAGCAACCCGACTTTGATCAAAACTTGATCTTTCTCCGCAGAATTCTATCAGTATGGACCTGGCGTTAGTAAAGAATGGTGGCTAACTGACAACTCTGGAAATGTTTACGATTTTGACGAATTAAATAAAATTGCAGACTATCCAAATTGCCCAACATACGTTGAAAATTCTTACACATTCGACCACCAACTACTCGTCAACAACAAGCGACAGTATGGAAGATTCAGGAGCTACTTCATCCCAAAGCAAACTGGAAAGCACAAGTTCTTTGCATTGGTTAACAACAAATGTGATGTTCATATTGAGATGAATCCTAAAGGTTTTCAAAAGATCTTAGAAATCACTAGCAGGACTGGCTCATCGTTTGACAACTGGAATGAAAGGTAATAAACAAAGTCCACCTGGCAAATCTTTATATCTATCATTTTTTAATGTTATATAAGATCTTATTACCTGACTGAAGTTTCAAAAACGAGGCAGTACAGAATCCCGGCACTCTTATTGATTAATCACACATTTCTCGCGGGTTTCCCGTAGCTTTGTATAATACGATACAAGGTCGCCGCAGCCACTGCTTTGGCCTGTAAGATTTACTATAAACTCAAACGACATGACAGTAGCAAAATGTGTTTGACAAAATGATGCGAGTCAAAATTAGAAGCTGTCAGGTAATAAAACTCATACTAACCGGTTTTGTGCTGTACAGGAAATATAAAGCCCTTGGTCTTAATGCGCAGACCTCGCTTAACACAAACCCGGTTAGTATGCGCATAATACATGGACTTGTTTCTACTCAGCTTAAAGATCATCTGAAATATTCTGTTAGAAATGAAAGATTACAGCTTCAAAGGAAAGCAGATGATTTTAGGTTCTCATTTTTTGCCATGCACTGTCATACGTTGGAGAGGCTTACATTCAAATGTGGCTGACAGTCAAACTGTCGAAGTTTTCAAGAACGGAGTGCAGGATATGAAACATAAAAGATTTATGCAATGACTTAGTTCTATCCTGCGTCTAGACTAAATAGATACAGAGATAGGTTAAGTCCGCGTAGTGACGCCCGATTCACTGTTTTTAGAGGTGTCATTCAAAAAGAGCTGATCCTATTGTGTTAACAACGTAAGTATTGGTCTCTGGACTTACCAAAGTCTCTTCCGCGTGTGCCTGAACTCAACAGAGAGAACCTGAGACCTCAAGACCAAAAGGGTGTATACCTGAGACTTGAGGAACATTTAGACCAAAAAATGAACTCTGCCAAGAGTGGAAGAGAGACATGGGATAGATTTTCTTCGTCCTCCCTAATTCGGAGAGGCTTCCCATACCTCCTACGTAACGGTAATTTATTTTTGGTGGTACTTTTTCAATCATAAATGTACGTGATTATCAAATGGGAGAGAATTGGGCAAGTCCAATTGAACTCAGATTTCCAGTCTCTTGTATGCCTCTTCTTTGATCGGAATTTAAACAATTGTTTTCCTTCTTAGAAAATGGTCGTCAGAAGTAGAATTGGTGAAAGGCTTCCGATATTTGATACTGGTATACTATTTTGGTAATGGATACAATCCAGAGTACTTTGGACTTGGTGTGAAATTTCCAGACAATACTGAGCTAAAACCATTGGATGGAACGCACTTGTATAGATCCATGGGTAAGTCATGTCTCTATGATTCTAACTACTTGGCAAGGCGGATTTTCACCAGACGAATAAGTTCGCACCAAGCGAATTTTTTATGAAACAGAGGATGAAGCAAATGACGAAAATCATTACATTGTTCTTCATATTCAAATCATTTTACATTCCATGTTATAAGACATTTGATATTTGACCATGAGTGATAGGAAACCCAGTGTGTAGCAGTTTGAAATTTATATCAAAGGCGAGCCACTTAGCTTATTGTTCTTTTGTGTTTTGAACTAATTTTAACTCGGTATACAACCACCTTTCACTGCTTCATAATTTTGAAATTTTTCGTTGGCTGCCACCTTAAGTGCAGATCCACCTTAATCGTTAGGCTCTAAGCGGGAAAAGCCTTGTTTTGGTTATAAGATTTCTCATGGTGGAGATCAAAGGAAATTTCGAGGTAAAAATTTGAATCGAAAAATTCGCTTCCCACCAATTTTTTCGCATAGTGTAAATCCGCATTTAGATCTCTTGTATTGTGCACATGTAAGTGTTGGGAGAAATCTGACATTTCTAGTCCCCCCCCCCTCCTTCATCCCATGGGACAGACACCTCTCCAGTGAGAGTGGATGTATGTGTTGTGTATTTTTTTTAGGTATAGAACCGTAGATTCCAGTATATTTGGGAAAGCTGCCATAAACTTTGTTAGTCTTTCAGGGACGGAGTAGCAATAGACGATTCTGCAAAAGATGGCGGACCTCATTTTACGCAATGCATGATAGGAATATGCCCCCTAGTAACGCATAACTACCAAAACTTACAACTGCAGCATAAAATCTTGACCGCAGCTACGATAGATTTAGGAATTTAGGCCGTTGCAACTTCATCGTGACATCTACACTCTCATAAAGGCTAATTTCCAGTCAGTGGAATTTTCCGAGCGAGCGGAAATTCTTTTGTTTTCGAGAGAAAATGTCGCTCTGAAATTGAATAGATTGTTACGGCTGAGCAACATTTCATTGTCTAAAATTCCGCCCGCTCGGGATATTCCGCTGACTGGAAATTTGCCTTGAGCCTTCGTTAAGGCTGGTTTCCATATAACCGTAACTGCCGTTAGACTGCCGGCGGCACCTAGCTTCCATCCACAGCTGCCATGCTTACGGTACCGCCGGCAGTGAAAAGTTTAATGGAAACACTTTCCAGCTGCCATGCCGGCGGTACCGCAACTGCCGCTAGAAAGTTGAGCTGTGTTCAACTTTTGCCGGCAGTTGCAGTAGACTTGCGGTACCGCCGACATTGAAAAGTTTAATGGAAACACTTGTTAGCGGTACCGGCGATCATTTCATTGTTTTGTAGTGTCATGTGATATTTTCTTGTCCAATCAAAATTGTTACAATTTTGCGCCATTATTGAATCAAACGACGAGATCAAACATGGCGACTTCCAGTGAACCTGTGGCTGACTTGGCGGGAAGCACTGAAGTAGCAAATGAAACACTGATGAACTGCATCAGGAATTATAAAGTAATTTATGACAAATCAAGCAAGGGTTACAAACTTCCTCAGCAGAAGAAAAATGCCTCATAGCCTCTGGTAGGCCTACTTACCTGAAAAAGTACTCTCTGTCACTGAGCCTTAGCTCTCTGTAAAGGGTATGAAAATGGCCTTGTTCCCATCGCCGACGGAAAATTGGACGCACCCAAAACTTGTGCTTGCGTTTGACTTTTAATCTTCGTCTTCGTCTTAGTCTCATGTAGCCCATGAGTAGATACAGCTGGCAGTGCAACAGAAATCTTTTGTTGACAGCAGCCATCTTGGATTTTGTTGAGCCCGCAAAGCTGCATGGGATCGCAAGCTTGCGATGGGAACTTTGGTACCACCGGCAGTGTTGCGGCAGTTACCGTTATATGGAAACAAGCATTTACGGTACCGCCGGCATGGCAGCTGGAAAGTGTTTCCATTAAACTTTTCACTGCCGGCGGTACCGTAAGCATGGCAGCTATGGATGGAAGCTAGGTGCCGCCGGCAGTCTAACGGCAGTTACGGTTATATGGAAACCAGCCTTTAGCAATATAAAGTGACAGTTTGCTCTCCAACAATATCAAGATGTAGTGGCCGGCGGCTGTTTTCGTTGTTTCGTCAAGATTTTCTAGAGGATTTTGACCTTGTTTACATAACTGATTGGAGAGGTGTTAAAGAGACCCTGAATAAAAAGTTCTAAAAGCATTCGAAAAAAGAATGAAATATTGTAAATTCTTTTCTCTTGAGATTGCATCGCAAAAGTATTGCAATGGCTTCAGTTCACTTGACAGAACACAACATTCGAACTCTTTAAACTTTCTTTTAGAGTTCTCCTTTTGAGATTTCTCTCCGCCAAGTCTGCTGACTCTCGACTCTACTGTTTTCAGAATTTGCATCCTTTGGTAGCAGAAGTTTTTCTCTGTGAAGTCTACCGTTTTCAGAAGACTTCACAGATTTCAGGTGTCCAAAAGAATACCCGTGAATTTCACGATAAAGTTGCGACGGCCTAAGTTTATCGTAGCTGTGGTCAAGATTTTATGCAGCAGTCGTAAATTTTGGTAGTTAGGCGTTGCTAGGGGGCATATTCCTATCAGGCATTGCGTGAAATGAGATCCGCCATCTTTTGCGGAATCGTCTATTTCACGCTATTTTTTAAGGGACTTCAAGGTGTAGTACTTTCACGGTATATCTTGGGGTGGGGTGGACTATTATCTTATAAATCATTCATGTCATTGTCATGCAAGGTTCCAGGTATCTTTTCGGCACTGAAAAGGGACGTAGGAAGCATCTCAAAAATGTAGGGGCACGACGCTTCGAAGCACTTTTTTCTTAAGAAAAAGGGAGCACTTTCTAAAAATAGAAAGGGCACTTCTTTGTTTGTTGCCAAATCTTGTGGGGGGCACGTGCCCTAGGTGCCCCCCGGTTCCTACGTCTATGGCCCTGAAAAACGGATGGAATTTTTTTTTGGGGGGGGGGGGGCTCACTGTATATCGGAGCAGCTCCGTACATACCTGTTATGCACACTGGAGAGTTGAAAGCCGCGTGTCTAGCTTCACAGGTAGAATCCATTGATAAGTTTTTGCGCAAGAATATCATGCTGCTTTGCAGCAGTTATCGAAGGCTCCTTTGGAGGAGCTATTCATTTAAAAGAAAGGAGTAGTAGCCTTCTACGTTATTACTTCTCAGAGAAAGTGGTTTTTGGAGGAAGTTAAAGGGAATAAACGTGATTACACGTTTTTTCTTTTATAAGAAACTGGTTTATAAGAAACTAGTACTATGACAGCCATAAGTGTAAGAAACTGTTGTGCTATAATAGAGCAGTGCTAAGAAACAATTTTAAGCCTAGTCCAAGAAAGTCATGGGAAAATTGCTGTGAGCCTTTATTTTTGAGTTATATCTATGACTTTCTACGTTATGAGCCCAAAGAACTTTCTTTCTTGCCAAATATTTGTACTGTTCGTCAGGAAACAAATACGTGGCAGGGGCAGAAAAACACGTTCATCCAAAAGATGAGAAAGAAATTAAGAAACTTTAAGTACTAAAAAACTGAAATGTTCATTTGAAATTAAGAAAATTTTAGTACTAGGGGCTTATCCAAGTTTCTTTCAAAAGAAAAATCGTGTAAAACATAATCAATAATGCACTGTGTTTGTAGCTTAGAAATTAAACTTCATTACCTTGATATTACTGCTCTTCTTTGTTGTTTTCTCTTCTGCCCAAGCCTATCCACTAATAGAATCAAATTCAAATGGCTCCTGCGCATCTGAACCGTTAGCTCCTGCACAGCGTTCATCCTCGTTTCAAACTTGGATAAACACTGTTGTTTAGATGCTAACTGTTCAGACACTCAGGAGCCATTTGAATTTGATTTATAGCACTTGGGTGGCTTGGGCCGAAGAGACAAAAAAACAAAGAAAAGCAGTGATATCGAGGTATTGAACATTGATTTCCAAGTTACAAACAACGTGCATTATTGCTCATGGTTAAAAACTGGCCCGGGCCAAATTAAAAGAATAATCTATTGCATTTGAAAAATTTGAAAAAGTGGACATGTGGGTGTCTCATTTTGCCTATTTGTAGCAGCTACGAGGTATAGCTATTTCTATTCCCTTTACCTAATTTGAACATGAACATGAATATGACATGTGAATGCTAACTGTAGCTTGGAGAGAAAAAAAAATACTGATGCCAAATCTGCATTAAAATTGCTAAGAATAAGAAATATTGGTAGGGTCATCATTGGATACCTAAATATCAATTCTGTTAGAAATAAATTTGATGCACTCAAAGAAATTGCGGCACAAAGTTTGGATGTATTGATGATTGCGGAAACAAAAATTGATGCTACTTTTCCAACAGGGCAATTTGTCATAGAAGGATTTGCAACTCCCTTTCGATTAGATAGAAATGCAAATGGCGGTGGCTTACTAGTTTATGTCCGGAGTGATATACCTTCGCGTCAGTTAAATTCTTTCAAATTTTCTGAGGGTGTCGAATGCATTAGTTTCGAAATAAATTTGAGGAAAAAGAAATGGGCACTATTTAGTGTTTATCGACCACCAACTCAATCTCAGGATAATTTATTTGAAAATCTTGGTCGTGCACTCGATCACTACAGTGAAAACTATGAGAATTTTATGTTTATAGGGGATTTTAATATGACTGAAACCGAGGAACAGCTCAAAAATTTTTTGGAACTTTATAGTCTCAAAAATCTTGTCAAGGAGCCAACGTGCTACAAATCTCAAATGCCAAAATGCATAGATCTTGTTTTGACAAACCGAAATAGGAGCGTGCAAAAAAATACTACTGTCGAAACTGGTCTGTCAGACTTCCACAAAATGGTTGTTACTGTCCTCAAAACTACTTTCCCCAAACAAGGACCAATCGTAATTAACTATAGAAATTACAAAAAGTATGATGAGAATGTTTTCAAAAGTGATCTTCGACAAGAGTTACAAAAAATAGATCCATCGAATTTGAATTACAGTTCATTTGAAACTGCTTTTGACAGAGTTCTAGACAAACATGCTCCAGTTAAGAAAAAATATGTCCGGGCAAATGATAAACCATTTATGACACGTGCTCTGCGTAAAGCTACCATGTTGCGTTCTAGGCTGCGTAATAAATATAACGAAGATCGAACTGCTGAAAATTGGAACAAGTTTCGCAAACAGCGAAATTCTTGTGTTAAGCTATTTCGAAAAGAAAAAAGAAATTATTACAACAACCTGGATATCTCAAATATCACCGACAATAAGAAATTCTGGAAAACTGTGAAACCATTTTTCTCTGACAAATCACATTCTAATAACAAAATAGTTTTGACCGAAGGAGAAAAAATTATCTCCAACGATGTTGAAGTAGCAGAAACTATGAATGAAGTTTTCGTTACCGTTACTGATTCTCTTGGAATAAATGAAAATTCCAATAATGAAAATGCAACAGAAGGAATCTCGGACCCCGTTGAAAAAGCTGTACAAAAATTTGCGAATCATCCAAGCATTTTAAAAATTAAAGGTCACTATCAAAATGCTGGCCCCTTTGTTTTTCAAAAAGTTACCCCTGATGCCGTTTACAAAGAGATTAGGAATTTAAATCCTAAGAAAGCTACAACACACAAAAATATCCCTCCTAAAATTCTTAAATCTAATTCTGATTTGTGCGTGGAGCCTTTAACACAAATCTTTAACGATTGTGTTGACAATTCGACTTTTCCTGATGAGCTGAAGTGCGCGGATGTCACATCTCTTCCCAAGAATGGACCAACCAATACCAGGACTAACTTTAGGCCAATTAGCGTTCTGCCAACGGTCTCAAAGCTGTTTGAAAGAATAATGGACAAACAGATAGTTGCTTTTATTACGCCTTTTTTATCTTCACTTCTCTGTGGTTTTCGACAAGGTTACAGTGCTCAACATGCTCTCGTAAGGCTTTTAGAAAAATTCAAGATAAGCCTCGATAAAGGTGGTAAAGCAGGGGCAGTATTGATGGATCTCTCCAAGGCATTTGATTGTATTAGACATGATCTCTTGATTGCAAAATTGCATGCCTATGGCTTTTCTTATGAAGCATTAACACTCATTAATGATTACCTCACAAACAGACAACAGAGAGTCAAGGTAAATGGTTCCTTCAGTTCTTGGAAAGAACTAACACGAGGTGTTCCTCAGGGGTCAGTCTTAGGCCCACTGTTGTTTAACATATACATCAATGATCTCTTACTTTTCATTCAAAGCTCAGATATCTGTAATTATGCAGATGATACCACAATCTATGCTTGCGACAAGAACCTGGAAAACATAACTCATAAGCTTGAAAATGACTGCAATGTAGCATTAGAATGGTTTGCCAACAACTTTATGAAATTAAATGCAGATAAATGTCATCTTTTGGTCATTGGGAAGAGATGTGATGATCCAGTTGCTGTTAAGTTTGGAAGCGCCGAAATCGTTAATAGCTCTGAAGAGAAATTACTTGGAGTTCATATTGATAGTAAACTCTCCTTTGACCATCACGTCTCGAAACTTTGCCAAAGAGCCAGTAATAAACTTTATGCACTTGCCCGCATATCCCCGTATATGGATCATGATGAATCTTGATGAGGGCATTTATTACTAGTCAATTTCAATACTGCCCTTTAGTTTGGATGTTCCACAACAGGCAGCTGAACCAAAAAATCAACAAAATACAGGAAAGGGCATTGAGAATAACATATAAGAACACCGAATCGACTTTTAGTGACCTATTACAGCGGGACTGTGCAGTCACTATTCATACAAAGAACTTGCAAATACTTATGACTGAAATGTACAAAACTAGAAATGACCTAAATCCCTCATTTATGCAGGAAATTTTCTGTGAAAATATTACTCACTACAACTTGCGTAACAATAACGAATTTATTCAACCAAGAGTGAGATCAGTCAACAACGGCTCTGAAAGCGTCAGGTTTAAAGGTCCGCAGCTATGGCAAACGTTACCAGCAACAATACGCAATTCAGAATCCCTTTATCAGTTTAAAACAAAGATAAAGAATTGGTACGGAGAAAATTGTTCATGAAGGTTATGCCGCACATTTGTTCCCAACCTGGGCTTTTTGTAATGCACATTTTTAGATATCTGTTTTTATACTGTTTGATATTGACAATTTGTAAATATTTCATCCACCATTTTTATGTAATGTTTGTATTGTAATATTTTTAGGTTGGAATTAATTAGCTAACTACTTTTAGCTATTTTTACTATTGTCCAACTGTAAAGAAATTGATAATAATAAAAAAGCCTCAGAAGATTGATGTTAGAACTCTCCTTATGGGCACTGTCGCCCGTTTACACGATACTGCTTTCATTTCATATCGACAGGTTTCATATAGGATTGGCCTCCTGTTGACACGACATCAGATTGATTTCATATCGGATTGGCCTCCTGTTTAGGCGGTGCTGCAGAGAATGTGTAGTGGATGTAACGAGTAAACAATGAAATCATAGCAGTGCACAGCGAAGCGTTTCCGTGTTGTCAAGAGAGCCCTATCCGATATGAAATGAAAATGGCATCATGTAAACAGGGCTTTAGACTTATGGCGATGATTCTCTTGCTTTCCTGTGCTCTTTGACTTGATGATGGCGCTTCATAGACTTATCCTGAGTCGTAGTTTCGCTATTTGCCTAACTGATATACCGCTACAACTACGGTACAACTACTAGGCGCTTCTGTCGAGAGAGATCCATAGCATTACTGTTAAAACCTGGCCCTATTTAGGCCCAAACTTTGCAATTCCCAAAGTACCAATCAGAATGCGAGATTTGGCAAAGAACAATGCTATCGAATTTTCAATTCGAGTCATGCAGTTTACTAAATTTTGAGCCAAGTTGATGCATCAGGTAGTTGAAGATTTATCTGGTTTGTTTTGGTCTTAAAAACCTGGCAAATGTAGCTTTGAAAGACTCATTTTGCACTTATCTCGTAAAATGAACTTCCTTCTTCAGATTTGTACCAAGTTTAGTTGATTAAGTGTTTGTTTAACGTGGTTTTCATGGTTTTCATCGCATTTTCTTTCCGAGGAGTGACCGTTGAACAGAGCTACGACAGTCGTTCGATCATGATTCAGTTGATCGAATGCAGGAGACAGGGCCGGGTTTTTCACTGTTTCATTGTGAGTCCCTCTTGAGCAAGGTTTACCGCAGGAATACTCATCGCCATAACTGTAACAGGGCTAATATTCGTCATGCTTCTTCCTTTAGAGTTCTATAAATGGAATGGCTTACTGGCACAAAAATATGACTCGATGCAGTTTCCTGGTTGGGACCAATATTCGTTGGCTGGATTTTACACCGACAACGCTGCAAAATACCCCAGTATCCCAACATCGTACACTTGCAAATCTTCTTTATATGATCCTTATCAATACCAAGACTTCGGTGATCGCTATGCTTTGAGATACATTGGTTATATGAAGCCTCCAAGTAACGGAGCATACAGTTTTAAAATGTGGTGCAATGAAATGTGCGAATTCTTCATTACAAAAAATAATGTTGAAACGAGTCTTGGCCAGTTTGTGATAAGAGAGTAAGTTTGTGTGTGATTTGTCTATTTCCTGAAATCTAGAGTCTGAGACTACCCTCACATGAGAAAAGTCAGACTGATCTTAGACTTGCCCCAAGTCTATTTCATCATCTGTAATAAGTCTGCCTGAAACAGTGACTCCCAATTTTTCCCTTTGACGAAATAGACTTGGGACAAGTCTAACATTTCATTCAAACACTTCTTTTCTACGAAGAAAAAGGATGGACTCAGAAAGTCCCAGTTACAACAACAACAACATTTATGTAATTGAATTGAATTGTTATTGTTGTTGTTATTGCTGTTGCCGTTATTGTTCTATCTGTTTGAACGAACTGACAATTTTTATGCTTCCGTGCAACAACCTATTTTCACTGCAGTCACCCTAAAAATGGAATAGAGTGAAAACATCGGGTGGGACGAATGGATTGAGTTTAGTAAACAGGTCTATTGTGACATTTTTTGGGACATGCTAAAATTTGATAACATTTTTAAACATCACCAGCTATAGCAATCCGAAGAATAAATTGATGAATGGTGGCTCACTTGTAAGTAATACATGGTACCCAATCAAGGCCTTCATGACGGAGAACACAGGCAAAGACTACATTCGTATTACGTACAATGCAGATGGTGGCAGCTATGCAACTAACTGGGCTGGAATGTTACAAAACCTCAAATCAGGTGAGAAGGGGAACGTCTCACATATTTTTATTTTTCTACATGCTGATAAGATTTACCATAAATGCTAAGTACATACATACAACTATGCATACATACATACATACAAATGCTGCCTGTATTTTTCTATTCAATGTTTTCGTGTGGAAAAAGATTAAATATTAAGGAAGCTCTTGTTTTGCAGTTGAGACAACATTCAGTCTCCCTAAGCCCATTCCAACGATGGTGAATGCAACAGCAATATCAGTCCAACTTCCATCAACTCCTTTTCTACCTCCGAGAGACAACTGGACATATGTTGAAAGACACGAAGTTCTTTATTTCAGTGTTAGCGACGAAAGCACTGTATTCAAAATAGCAGTTACAGGAAGCCTACCGAAAACAGTGCCTGCAACAGGATTAAAGAAATATACAGACTACACATTCTATGCTCACTACTATGGTTATCTTAACGGTACAGAGGAACATCATATCGTAACTGCAGGGGCAACTTTGAAGACTGATGAAGATGGTATGTAAGGTTGAGTCAAAATAATTTTACCCCAAGATAAGAAATTTCTTACCAAGGTTCTGAATACAAGATTTTTGTGAAATTTACTCAGCGCTAAGTTGTATACCTTATGAGTGAAAGTCAGTTCATCATAGACTGCACTGGGTGTTCTAAAAAGTACCGGATGCGCCAGAAAAAAGTTCCCACTTTTAAAAACTTATAGTAACAAGAGTACTTTACAGATTTGAATGATTAAATTCTAGTTAAAAGCTGAAAGATCAAACAATTTTCGTGATTTTTCTCGCGTCTTACCAGCGCTAGATGTATCAGTAAATATAACTTTATAGGAATTCTATGATTGCAAAGTGGCTGAAAAAAGGCCTAAAATATTAATCAAATTGTAAGGTTCCTCCTTACACAGAACGATACGCAATGAGCGTTTCACCTCTCTCGAGAATTATACGACATCAATTTTCAAACAAATAATAAAGATTTTCAGTCGCATGGCAATAAATGTGCATTGAGTAGCTCTCACCCATTAACAATCACATTTTCTTCATCGATCTGTGTGAGGAGTCATTTATGATTTGATTAATGTTTCAGGCCCACTTTCAGTTTTCTTGCAACCATGAAATGCTTGTATAGATAAGAATGGATCATGCTTGTCAGAATTCACCTTTTGTGTCATTTTTTATTTTACTATTGCTTTACTTACGAATTTTGATTTGCTTCAGAAATTTGATGTTGCCAAAAAATCTAAGCTCGGGTTCGGACTTGGAGGCAAATTTGAACCTACAAGGTTAATACTTCAACTCTCACAGTGCCAATATCAACAAATGAGGTATCGGTGTTCAAGTTGATTGTCGAGGACCACTTTGAAATTGTTTAGCCATTGTTTAAAGCTGTATTAACATCGCTAGCAAAAAGATGAATAAGTTATGTCATGGAAGCCATAACAGAGAAAAGTGAATATGTTCTTCCGCAGAGGCGAAAAAAGTGAATTTTGTACATTCTTGCTGTTAGAATTTTCCTAATGTAGTCACGGAGTCATCAGGGAGCCCCAGACAATAGATTTCCTTATCATTGAGATTGTTTCATGAAAATTATTAAATACTGGCTTTGCATTGTGGGATATTTGGAGAAACATAACTGAGAATTGACCTGTTTTCCTTGTCTCTAGGGATAATTGATCATTCAATAATCTTCCACTTCTTCATCTTAGCTTCATTTAGTATCTGTGCATTCGTTTCAGTTTTACCATGATAATTTCTTATTCATCATTAGTGCAATCATCAACGTCCAATTCATTATCTTTTGGAGCTAGAATTCATTGCAATGTTGATAGAGCCAACCGCGTCAGGCAGCATTTACCTAAGTTCATAGATGTTTAACAGGAATAGGTAATCTGAGACTTCTAGGATCATAGAATCAGTTGGCTAATCTTTCATAAACCTCTGGTTGGTGAATTTTTACTCTATGGTAACCATATTCTGTAGTAGCTACTTCGGGCAGTGTTGTTCATGGTTTACTTCTGCATCATTGTTTTATTGGTGGCCGGTGGATTGTCAGTTTTGATATTTCTCTTTCAATTCTAGTGCCAGACGTTGCACCACCGAATATCTTAGCAGCCAAGCAGACGTCTACCAAAATTAAGGTATCTTGGAGAACATATGCCGTTCCTACGCTCTGGAATGGCATTGGTATTGGTTGGGAGGTCGTTTATACGGCCAAGGATGCCTCTCCTAAGAACTGGACCTCTGCTATCATAAATGGTGTAGGAAACAGACAATTTTACGCAGAGAACTTGAGAGAATATACCTACTATGAATTTAAAGTAGCGGGCAGAACAAGAAAAGGAAGTGGTGTCTTTAGTGCAATTGTTGAAGAGAGAACAAAGGAGGATGGTATGTGACATCTGATTTCTAATCGTGTTAAACACGTTTTTGTCCATTTTTATTTGCGAAGAATGAGCACATTACGTGGTGGGGCAGATTTTGTATAAGAAGGAAGAGATCGAGGTAGGTAGGTAGCTAGCTAGCTAGGTATCTACAGACGCTTTTCGTACCAAAAGTGTTACAGTAGATAGGCATACCTGAGATAGTTTGACCATTGAACTTGTAATCAGAGCCTCAATTAGGCTAGATAATTTCGAACTATTATTCGGTAACTTGACAGTGACATTTATGATGAAAATTAGCTGTTAACAAAGTTAAATTAGTGCAGCTGAGAACAGTAACATGGAAATGACAATCGTCTGTCAGCCTTTACTCACTACCATTTATCAGGAATTTGAATGATTTTTCTCACTTGAAATAATATGCAAGTAAAATTATTTTCCCTCCGGATTCATCAAATGGTTTTACAAAGCAAGCGTTTGAAAATTCGACCCCTCCTCCCAGCCTATACTCTTGAAAAGAGAAGAAATTTATCTGTAGGAGGGGATTGTTTATAAGTTGATCGATGGGGCTTAAGTTGCTTTTTGAAGCTTGACAGGGTAAAGAATTCTCTGGAAATTGTATGTTTACTAAAACCTATATTTTGGGATAGAAATTTAATTCTCCATGTAATGTAGAACGATGAGTAACTAGCTGGGATATGAAAAAAGCACCGAAATTTGCTTCACATCCTAATAGTGAACATGATCACAAGAAGTAACGAGTTCTTTTTGTGTCGAAGAATTCCATCTTTAAACTCCAGTACTCAGATTCATAGTTTCATGTTCCACACTTCTTCCTCTTCATTGTCGATTATCAAAAGGACAAATAGTATGACAGTAAGAAACAAAAAGTATCCTCTTTGGCAACACCACTCCATGGACAACACAGAAATTCATTCTCGTCCAAACATTTTACATGCACCAGAACTCTTCGCACATCCCCAAAGGGTCCCTGTTTTTAAATATAACTATTGGTAGTTAGACATCGCTGTTATGTTTTAGTGTATATGCTCTTGTGGAGGAAAACTTGCTTCTGCGAAGGAGGTTTGAAGTTCATGCTTTTGCTACGGAGCAAAATTTATATGCTTCTGTGGAGGAGGTCTGAAGTTCGTTACGCTAACTCCTTCGTAGTAGCAAATAGTTTTATCCTAGCCTGGTTCCTTGCGTCAACTCGACCGCGTTGGTTTGAGGGTACTGGGCGCCAGGGAAGCGATTTGTTGACGCCTGGACAAAAACCAGCGAAACTTCTCAAACATATCAATCCTTATTTGGAAAACCGATTAAGCGTAGCTTGCGTACAGTCTTTCTTTCGTGTAAATTGAATTGTTTTGTGCAAATTGAAAGAACTTTACCTTCTTTCAATTTTAGCATGCTTGATTTAAAGCATGCCACGATGAAAACAGAAGCCCGGGCCATAGTTACGGTGCCTGGTTACGGTTTTTTTCCAGACGTTATTTTGGACCGCTTCCGTGGAGCCCAGTCCCCAAGTCGAAAATGACGTCAGGGAACCAGACTGGTTTCATCTTGTTTAAAAGAACAAAGCGGTAATGAAGCACAAGTCCGGTGTCCAGCCACCCATGATATAACTTTTCAAACAGTGGCAGCACAAATGACATATCAAGTATACATTCAAACAGGGCTCAAACATTTATCCTTACTTTTCCTTTTTTCTTTCCCTTTCCTTCCCTTCCTTCCAATGGCGGCGCCAAATCCCAAAAGCTGGCCAAAATTGTCAATGAAAAGTTGCATGAAATTAGTTGGGTATACCTTTAGATTGAAAAATTACATCCAGAATCCCCCATTTCTTTCAGATTTTTCAGAGCTAGCGCCGCCACTGCTTTCTTCATTTGTTTCCCCTCTTTTACCTTTCCTTCTGTTTCTGTTTCCTATCTCCCCCTTCTCCCTTCAAGGGAAACTTGAGCATTTCAGCTGTCACGCCTATTAGTTTTTTAGCCCTGCATTCAAAGAATTGTGTAAATTACTTTTGTACGGAAATTTTGATCTGAATGTATTGTGAATGTAGTGATTTTTTCATACCCATATAAAGAATTACAATACATGCTGCATCTACGTTCAACTATACTTTCTGATTACTCTACAACAATACAACACTGCAGGGACGGGATCACAAGGAGCAAGAGACAATGACTATCCTGTGGCCATTAACATCAAGACATGCAAATATATAAAAATTTAGTAAATCAAGATTAGATACTAACACATACTGGAATCTGTTCCACATTTGAATGTAATGATTATCGAGGCAACAGTATCCTTGACTGAACGATGGTTGTGATTTGCTAGCAGCTCTTCTTGAGTGATCTTCCTCAAAAAGTCTATTATGTTATTTGTCATTTGTTCGTTTTTGGTCACGAAGTTTGATTTGTTAAGTCCTATCTGCGTTGGAAGCAATAAGGGAAGATTTTGTAATGCAATGACAACAGTTGCTTTAATCACCACTTCAGTTCAAAGCGATTAGTGACTACAGACAGAGGAAATTCTCACAACCAGTAAATCAGAAGTTTTCCCGAAACCAGTAGGGCAATGTTCCGCCCTGTGCAAGGTAAAGGTGATTTTTAAGAGGAATTATTTGCTTATAAGGAAAGAAGAGGGGTAAGTCTAAAGCTCGGTCTCGCGGATTTCGCTTATTTGATTCCGCAGCCGAGCAGAAGGCATTATAACTCTCTGGTATTTAGGGTTTTTATTGAAACAATTATCGCACAGCTTCTTAATCAAATAAACAAAATCCTAGAGATTCACCCTTCTTCTTTTGTTATAAGCACATAACTTCTCTTAAAGACCACCTTTCGCTTGCAGAAGGTGAGAGTTTGTCCTACTGGTTACAGGCAACTCCTACGGCCGTGCCTGTTTTTATTTACCGGTTGAGAAAATTTCCTTCGCCTACCGTCACTCATTGCTTTAAATGAATGTACTCCAGGTCCAGTTGGTGACATTATCAGCAATTTAATTAACAAACTGTTCCTCGACAGTAAGATTCTAAACGATTTTTTAATATTCTAGTGCCAAGTGCTGCACCTATCAATATCATTGCTCAGAACACGAGCTCATCAAGCATATCAGTGACATGGGATGACATACTAAAAGAAGATCAGAATGGTATTGTAAGAGGATATAAAGTGTACATTCGAAAACTTGGTGGCTCCTCCTGGGCAGTGTCAACTGTCGCATCCAAGTCATATCAAAAATCAGGCCTTGACCTTTGGGCATTTTACGAAATCAAAGTGTCAGGAAAGACTTCAATCGGCGAAGGAGTGAAGAGTGCTGTGGTTAAAGTTAGAACAGATGAAGATCGTAAGTAAACTTTCATTGATTCTTAAAAGTCTTACTAAAGACGCTTGGGTAAGGTTAAAGCTGAACCTTGCGGCAGTCCGGCAAAGTATTTGACATACCGGGTGAATGGCAAGATATAACACGTTTGGTGGGGTGTAGAATAAAGATTACATGGCTGATATTCGAAACTTTAACATGAATCTATCAATCAGTCAAAGACTAGCTTAGATGCGAAAATTTCGTTTGGTAATATTGCTCATCTTTTAGACCAAGAAATAAGGACAATGCTAGTAAGGGTTTGTATAAGAACTCCACGCTTTATTCTGGTCTATGATTAACTTGCCATCAACGACTAAATTCTGTTGCTGAAGGTGGCAATTGCATCGTATTTAAATTTCAGAACTTTGCAAATCTCATTTTAGCACGTTATGACTTTTCAGGTCAATTCTGTCATTTTTTCTGTCTTTCTCCTTTCCATGGAGCCTTTTGCTTCACAAATTTCAAATGTTGTTTCTTTATGTAATCTAATTTTACCTAAATCATTTCATATAGCGAGGCAGTGGTCATTTGCGTCAAAGACTGTGTCAGAGAAATGTTTCCTTGATTCTTTTCATCTCATGATGAATCTTCCAATGAAATCATTCTTTGAGGAACAAAGGATCATGGTTAAATCTCAAAATAACCACCAAACTTTTCTCATTGTTCATTTTTATCGAACTTTTGAAAATTTGATCGACCTTTTTTGATCGTATTCATTGTGTTTGAGAACAAAGACTTAAGGAACTCGCTTATAGCTCGAGAAGCGGGTGAATACAAAATTAACAAGAAGTTCTGTAACCTTCTTCTGGATTGTGGCTAAAGATTAAGTCATAAATCTCCAAATTGGTGCAATGGACGATTTATCGTCTTACAAAAAGTGGATAGTGTTAAGTCACACCCGATAGCACAATCACATTGTCATTGAAGGACAAGTCCGGATTGTCCGTCCTTAGTATGATCGATGATGAATTGCAAGATTCCTGTGAGTAATATGTGATATTGTCTCACTATTTTTCGCCTATTTGCCTGTGAAATCACGTATTCAAATAAGTGATTTGTGTGAAGTGACGTCATATTGCGCAAATAATCTGTCTCTGTAGATCTCACTTTCAACGCAAATAGAGCTATCCTATCGTTTTCTCGTCTCTTAATCGTTCATAGCCTCTTTATCGTGTGCTCATGCAAGAAAATGACGACACTGCGACCAGACTGGGCCTAAATTATCATAGCGTTTAATAAATATATTGATGTTAGAAACAAAGGTAAGAATTTGCATCAGCAGTTGGTAAGTTTGCTTTGTAGCATTAATCAAACTAACTTCGGGCTTGTCTTTTAATGATAATCTTCTAATTCTTGTTTCAGTGCCAGGAGCCCCACCTACATCTGTGACTGCAGCTGCCAAGTTACCCAAATCAATTAATGTCACTTGGTCTGAAATAGACCCAACCAAAACATATGGCGTCATCATATCATATAAAGTGAAATACCGGAGAACTGATGGTCAAGATTCCATGAAAGAAGTCATTGTCTATCAGAAATCAGCGTCGTTAGAAAATCTAGATGCATATATTGAATATGATATTCAAGTTGCTGGAATGACGGTCAAAGGTGTGGGCATGTATTCATCTAAAATCACGCACAGAACATTACCAGGAGGTGAGCCGGTTTTGATTGCATTGGCCTTTTAGCATACGGAACATTTCCTGGTGATTTGTCATTCGTATTACGGGCCTAGATATGATATTCTCATCAGTGTAAACGCGATATTGCTACCTCGTGGCATTTCCTCTCGTTGAAATGAGCATTTACTCAAACTTATATTGTATGACGACGAAGGTTTAGCCATTGACATCAGTGAGAAGTTACTCAAGGCAGCCCTCAAATTCATTCATGCTTCAGAATGAATTTGAGGGCTGCCTGTTTTTCAATATCCCACTGTTGCATAATCTCATACATTAGCACCTACCTTTTGTCAGTGTACTTTGTGTCTATAATTGGTTGATTTAGTTCAGCTAGGCACAGGGTAGATGTTTACTTCCATACTCCCTGTCGCATCATAATCGCAGTTCATCCTTGTATTTTTATGACAATTCATCTTTACAACAAAATCTGAACTTTGATATTCTCCTTTTAAGCGCCCTCTGCACCACCAACCAGCCTCACTGGAAGCTTCACAAGCTCTACATCAATACGTGTATTTTGGACATTGGTACCAGTCCCAGATCGCAATGGTATTATCACAGGTTACAACGTGAAATACAAGAAGAAGATTGGCGATGTGGAATGGAAAAATGTCACTGTTGCAGCAGTGAATATGTCTTTGCATGTGAGAAATCTGGATTTCTACACGATGTATCAATTCAAAGTGGCCGCTCTGAATGATGTTGATTCTGGTCCATACAGTAATATTACAGAGATTCGGACAGATGCGGATGGTACGTTGTTGGATTTATTTGCTCCCCTAACTAATAACTATTTCATTCTCCCCTGATAATACCACGTGTATCTGTAGCTTTTGCCAGGATAGAGTGTGGAAGGGGCTTGGCTAAAGATTCCACCCACCAGTTTGCAAGACTCCCGTGCAAAGTCTTACGTAGAAAATATTATGTAACAAATGCATCAAATGACCGATTTTGATGATGAAAATTTCATGATCTAAGTTAGACTCTTGGTTGCACGGAAGGATTTAGTTCACGACCATGGGGTGGCTAAGTGCAGTGTCACAGTCCGCCAAATGCGCCAAATCCTTTTCTGACTCACCTGGTATATTTTGAAATTCCAAGATTAACGAAAGGCAGTTATTCATAAATTTTGTTCTTTGATTTTCTATCTCTTCTTTCTTTAATCCTGTGCCATTGAATTTTCATCTCATGTTTTTAAAGGACCCACAAGACCGCCAATGAATTTGACTGGTCATTTCATCGATCACAGAAATATTTCAATGAACTGGACACGTGTGCCGAAAGAATTCAGGCACGGAATAATCACTGGATATAAGCTTTATTACAAAGACGGGACAATCGATCTTGCTCCCTGGAAATATATTGTTGTTCCAAACAGACAAAATGGCAGCGATATATTCAGTCAAAATATTACAGGACTGAAGATTTTCACACCATATATATTCAAGGTTTTGGCCTTTACATACAAAGCTGATGGGGTGTTCAGTGAAAATGTTACAGTTTGGACAGATGAATTCAGTAAGTTCGAAATTTCAGGGAATAGTAAGACTGATACTATATTGATAGTTACACTTTTTATTGATTGATTGATTGATTGATTGATTGATCGATCGATTGATTGATTGATTAATCTATTTATTTATCTATTCATTCATTTATGCCTGTATTATTTTTGTTACAATCAATACTATTACTGCCTCTTGAGTACCTCAATCTGTAATGGTTAATTTTTCCAACTGAATCGCTTATCTGGTAAGTGTGGTCTGTCTTGAAATGGATATTAGATGAAAATGCATGCAAAAAATACAAGTCAACTGTATTGCAGAAGTAAATTTGCGTCATCGCAAGTCTCAACAGACATCTATTTTGAAATATACTGTAGTTTACTTGTTTATTTGCATAATGTATCAAAATCCTGAAAGACAAATTGGATCTTTTCAGTTACTCAAACGTGTCTAAAACTACCGCATCAAGTTTCCTGTTTTCAGAGGTCATCAGAACTTTTTCATCGACCGTTCTAAGGAAGTAATGAGTAAGCCAAAAACAGTTAACACGTAAAAGGTATTTGGCCGATATTCAGAAGTAAAATGTTAATATATCAGTCAAAGGACAACTTATTTGTGAAAATTTTGTTTGGTAAAATCACTTCTTCTTCAGTCCGAAATTAGAAAAATGTCTTTAAGGGGCATGTATGAGAATGAAAATTCCACGTTCCATTCTGGTGTATGTTTACTTGCTATTGAAAACAAATTTCTATGTCGGAAAGTGACAGTGCTATTGAACTTAAATTTCAATGCCTATCAGGGACAGTGCATAATTTATCATATCACATGACCGGTCGAGAAGAAAGATTGTTGCAAAAAATATGCTCGGCCCGTATGAAATCGTGGCAAAAAATAAACTGCCTAGTCACCCTTTCCTTAGGAATACATCTGCCCCGCATTCGTGAACAACAAATGTTGTATTGTACCATAGTACCACCGATGAATTAGCCAAAGACCATAAGGTAGTCCTTCTCTGTGCGATTCTTTGCCAATGACTGATGAATCCTTCCTGCAAGAAACTGACAAGGAAATTTGGCGTTGCACCGGCCATGTTATAAAATAAACTTTGCACTGTCCGTTAAGTGATAGATCAGAGGTGAATGTTGAATTCTCATTCCCGTACAAAATTTCTGAGTCTAAAGGATGAGTGCTTTTCACGAAACAGAATCTTCGCATCTAAGTTGACCCTTGACTGATATATTGACATTTTGGGTTTATGAATATCGGCTGCGTACTTTTTATTTCACAGCCCAGCGGACGTAGCGCAACATCGTGATAATTTGTAGCGTCAAGGGAAAGGTTTAAGGGCGTGGTTGATTGGTAATTCCAAACCTACCACATTCTGAAAACGGTAGACTTCGCAGAGACGGAAACATAGTGCCCAATCAAACACAACATTCTTCAAAACAGCAGGTTTCAGGTTCATCCTGGTGAAAACGAGGTTTCCAGTTGAATAATACGTAGAAGAGCCCGCTGCTTGGAAACAAAGAATGAACTGACTCAATTACCATAGCAGCACGACCAAATTTGCCTCAGAGTTTCGCAAATGAAAACGAGGCAGGTCTTCCAAACCTGCCAAACCTGCTGTTTTCGGAATTTGGTAGCCAATCAAACGCAAATACCGAGTCTTGGTACCATTCAAACACACCCTAAAACAGACTTTATTCTTAATCATTTGCAGTCATATTATGAAATATAGGCTGATACTTCGGTTGGCTTTTATTACATGCTATGAATGCAAATAAGTCAGAAATAAGTCCCGATGTTTTTCATCTTTCTTTCGGCCTTACGAAGTGGTACTAATTGAAAACTGAAGTAAGCAATAAGCATGTCAACACAAAGTGAGATATTGAGCTACAGGTTTCTCTTAGGAGGATCATTGTCCTCGTTTGAAGTGCCTTTGTCATTTTGCAATCGATAATAGCTTTAAACTTCTTTCTTTATCCCTCATAAAGTTCCAGACGAGGCCCCAAGAAATTTAACTGGTCAAAATGCAAGTTCAACGGAGATCGTACTAAATTGGAATAGCATGAAAGAAGTTGACGGAGACGCAAACGGAAAGGTAAACTTCTTCGGGGTCTTTCGGAATATGTTTCTAATCTAGTGCTCTCAAGAACTCTTCGTGTTCGCTTCTGGTCTCTAATTTAAATTCCATTGAAATTAGAACTCAATGTGATGGTTGGTTTCAGAAGTGAAAATTACATACCCATGGTAAATATGTCATGAAACAAAATCAAACATATAATTTTCGTTCCCATGAGAACGCTTGTGTAGCATTTTTCTGATTTCTGAGTCTTAAAGCAAATCTTTTTGAATGAGAAAAACCATCTCACCTGCCAGACCAGGGTCTGAGAGGTGAGATTCCACCTTCCCATAGAATACTTCGTATCTCATTTCGCGTTTACATGATGAATGCAACACCATCGGTATAGCGAAATCCCATCTCGTTAGAGAAGGGATCTCACCTGGGTAAGGTGGATTTTTTCCAGAAACGAAACATCACCGGCTTGTTGATGAAGTGAATTGAAATTATTCGTTGATTCCTATTGGTCAGTTCGCCCTGAATTCACGCAAGAGAGACACTACTCTACCTCGCCTCTCAGCCTCGGGCTTGACAGGTTAGATGGAAAATCTCATATAAACAGTTGCAGAAATTTACCTCGCCTCTCAGTCCTGGGTCTGGCAGGTGAGGTGTTTTTCCTTATATAAACATGGCCTAAAAGATGGTTGCTTTTACCAAGCAAAGTTTCAACAAGTACCAAACAAGAGTTAACCTCTGACTGTTATGCCCCATTCACACTGCAAGTTAAACCAGCTTAAACTAAACCAGGTTTCTGAATACGGCCTTCTGATTGGTCAATCCAACAAATCCAGTCATTTGATTGGTTGAAATTTAAACTGGGCCCGAAAAAGGTTGAACTTTTAATAGGATTAAACTTGGTGGGATTCTAGTCCTTCCCAAGATGGCTGATCGCGACCTTCTGATGTATCCTGGTGTGCCCTCAATTAGTGGATAAAGACTGAATGTTCTTGTTTAATTTCTAGATTCTTGGCTACATCGTGAGATACCGCGTAATTGACTGCCATGAAGATAGGCCGTCAGGATGCGATGAAAATCAAGTATTCAATATAACAAAATACGATCCTTCAGGAACAATAGAAATACCGCAGCTGAGAAAATACACATCATACAGTATCAGCGTACAAGTATTTAATAGCAAAGGGAAAGGAGTGATTTCAAAGACTGTCAACGTCACGACAGCTGAAGACAGTAAGTATGATCATGTATTCGTAAGTTGTGTCCGTTGTCCACTGGTTATCCTAATACACGTTTTTTTAAAAGAAACTTGGATCAGGCCATTGTACTAAAAGTTTCTTAATTTCACGTGAAATTTTGTCCATTTTAGTACTAAAAGTTTCTTAATTGATTTCTTATTTTTTGAATGCGGAATTATCAATGTGGTCGCTAACACTGCGGCAGATATGATACTTGACATTTAAAACATCATAAAGGAATAAACAGTGTTCTGTTATGCCGAAAACACAAATGTTTAGCTGATATTGCTCAAGAAGAAAGGTTCAACGATCTATTTGCTATAATATCCTTCCTTTTAACTTTGAAAAGTTTCTTAGTACTTCTTAGACATAGTACTAGAGTTTCTTAAAATTTTGGCCATCTTAGTACTAGTTTCTTATAAACCAGTTTCTTATAAAAAAAACGTGAACACCTAATCGGCTAAGGTTTGTTTTTACTCACTTGAAGTCATGTGATCATAGTCTCGGGAAGGTTCCGTATTATTCTTCTTATTGCATTCATGTCACAATTTTGCTTTGCACGAACTATGTTAGAGAAATAAAAAGAAGTTTCATCAAGTGGTTGATCACATGACTTGAAATGAGTGTAAACAAACCTTAGCCCATTTTGTCTATTTAGACCGGATTAATTTTCATGCGGATGAATATTCGTAAAGCACCATGTAAACGCTTTTACCGTAAGTACGGATTCACTAAAAGGATGCTTTTCATTCAATACAAGACGTCATAATGATGACTGCTCGCTTTGTTCCTTTGTTATTGTCCTCACTGGCGTGCTCTTGATATTACCAGCCTTGGCAACCAATAGGTTTGAACGTTTTTGCTTGTCAAAAGTCTCGTATGAACGGCAAGCAAAATTGAACTAATGTGAGTACGGTACCGTGTCCGTACGAACATTCAGCCGCTACCTTGTAAAAGGGATCTTTGAATATACAAGTCTTAAAAGGGGACCTGGTGCTCTTATGCTTGAAAGCTGTCGCTTCGGTCAATAGATACTTGTAAAATTACTCTGACAACCTGACTTTGTTTACGCCCTCGCCACACAAATTCCTGGCAACAATCAGCTCACGAGATTCGAGGAATTTCATCGTGATACGACAAGTAAGTGTGAATTTTGCTCCAGGTTCTGATTAAAAATATCATTAAATTTCAGTTTATAACTAAATTCATTCAGTCATTCATTCATTCATTCATTCATTTATTTATTCATTTATTCATTTTCAGAGCCAGATGCACCACCCACAATTGTTGAGACTTGGCCTTCTGAGCCAAACTCAATCAACGTCTTTTGGAGTCCGATTCCAGAGTCCTTACGAAATGGCATAATCCTTGGTTATAGGATATTCTACAAGCCTCTTAATACCTCGCTTCATAAATATAACAGAGCCCCGCGGGCAGTTGACCCATCGGCAGCTTATGGTGCAGAGCCTGGAGAGAAATGGAAGGAGGTTAATGCTACAACATACCATACGGATATTGCTGAGTTGAACGATTACAGTTGGTATCAAATAAGAATTGGTGCATTCACTTCAGTCGGTCTTGGCACCATTTTTACAATTAATGGCACATGTAAACAGAGATGTAAGCACTTATTATGTAAATTCTTTTTAACAACACATGGCGGTCTTAAATCCAGTAGCGAGTAATTGATTTCATTTTCCTCATTCACATACATTTTACAATGCATCT
The DNA here is from genome assembly GCA_964019985.1 of Aurelia sp. 4 Dawson et al 2005. NCBI lineage: Eukaryota > Metazoa > Cnidaria > Scyphozoa > Semaeostomeae > Ulmaridae > Aurelia > Aurelia sp. 4 Dawson et al 2005. The sequence continues at coordinate 24,771,855 of OZ026494.1, forward strand.
TACATTCTACTACTGAAGTCTTGAAAGTATTCAAAAATTCCGAAATGGTTTCAATATGCCCAGACAAATGATGCGAATTCTCGACAAAATTTAAAGAATTATTTGGTTATCTCTAAAATCGTTCTGATCCTCGATAAGCATGCAAAGTCTTGCATGATCTCGGGAACTGTTGAAAAATCCCGCAAATTTTGTAAGAATTTTAGTCATTTGAGAATCCGAAAATCTCAGGAAGTCTTAAAATCTTCAAAATCTTTAATGATTATTGAAAATCTCAGAAAAATTCCCCTAAATCTGGTACGCTATCTTTGGACTGATTTGCTCCTCGATTTTTTCGTCTCGAACTATTTGGTATTTCAATGAATAAGTGTTTGTCTCAATAATTTTCTTGTCAGCACCTATTGAGGCTCCAGACCTTCAAATAACCGACATGTTTGATTTCTACAACATATCATTAAAATGGAATGAGATCAGCAGATCAGCGGCAAGAGGTGAAGTTCTTGGATATCGAATTCAATACTGGTTGTCTGAATTAAACGATGTCCCTACGGTGAAAGTAGTGGCTTATCATGTTGATGTTTTGGAACCTAACCGAAGTGTCATTCTCAAAGATCTCAAACCATTTGGACGTTATGGAATTCGTATGTTGGCTTTCACCGAAGGAGGCTATGGCGTGTGGTCATACCCGAAATATGGAGGTATGAAATATGAAATACTATTCCTATGGCAAAGGGTCTCACGGGAACCCAACCATGCTAGATCATGTGATATATTCGTTGATTTATGTTTCGCGGTTAAGAAGGGATCAAAAGGTATAATTTAGACGTTGATTTAAAGGCATCCAGAAAGTATATGCCTTGCCCTGAGATGTCATTCTGCTGACAAGCGTTAACAAATTTCTCCTGTGTTGTGTAGTATTTGAATTGGCCTTATCTGGTAAATGCGGGAGGGGGAGGAGAGAGAAGGGAAGTGCTTGTTTGTAGAAATGGGCTGCATTCGAATTCAATACCCGATTTGAGCTATGTTGCTTTCTTCGCTATTTTTCACAGAAACTGTTATTCTGTAGACTTGCTCCAAGTCTCGTCCGTTCGTCCGTTCGTCCGAGTGGCCCGAATAAAGAACAGACGAGACTTGGAGCAAGTCTAGTTATTCTGAAGTCCCACAATATTATATTTGAGTAGAACAACGCAAGATTGATCATTGAGACTATTGCCATCACTTTTGGTATTGAAATTTGGGTCAAACTTCAATAAGCTTTTGTACGTCAGCTCAGGTATATGGGATTCCTAATGTAGCTTACTCCTAGCGGCTCTTCTCTTCAATTTCTCATCAGCTTGAAGCCTATCCACGGGCTATTTGTTTGCTTCCGTATAAATCGGGTAAGGGTGTTTCCTTCTTCTGAGTAGCTTTACATTGTGAGGGCCAGTCAAAAGAGTTTCTTCATGTTTTGGAAAAAAGTATGCCATGTTTTTTCCATTCTTATTTTTCAATAGAGACTTGCCGATGCCCACAGAGAATTTCGTCAGCACGGTTACCCTTACCTCCATTGGTATATGGAGCAGGAGGAAGGCTTGAAATACTTCCTGTGATGTTGAGTGAGGCTGTGACATCTTGCTGTGGAAACTGCTCTGGAAGGCACGGCCTAAGCCATGTTGACTGGATGCGTGATGCAACAAATTCTAGTGCTCTCAAATATGATCAAAATGATTTGGTGGCTGCGATGCTTGCTGGGACACATTTAGCTCTGCCACGATTTAAAGATACAACGGAAGTTGAAGGCGATGATGATGCACACGTGTACAGTTTTGTTCCGCTAATTTCTGCGCCGAATTTGGCGATCTTCAGAAGAGGCCTCACTAAGAAACAGATTGGAAATACAGCAGCACATCTCGTCCAAGATTCGATTTGGGAACAATATCCTTTGCTTTTGATATCAACAATGCTTACAATCTTAGCTGGCATATTCTTTTGGATTTTGGTGAGTTTTTGGATTTTGGTAGTGTGAGAATAATGGTGATCTTGATAATACTTACTTGAGGGTGTTGATCATATGGGTCCCCAAAACTACTCGCCCGTGTCAAAATTCACCAAAATTGATTATTTTTATGCACAATCTAAAGCGTACAATATAACAAAACATATTTAGAACGACAATACTATAGATAACGTTATAGGCATGGCTACCCAAAATGATCTTTAAAAAATGATAACACAAATACTAAAGGCTATACCAAAGTTCTGTTGGTCTCTCCTTGGGGAGAACCGGCTAGATTACAGGGATACAGATGACACTGCGGCTTGATCGAAAACGGAAAGTAGACAGATTGTAAATTGATGCAAAAACGATTATCCAACTTAGAATGAAATTTTCTTTTGGATCTTTATTGTCAATTATCCAAAGATATTTAAAGATGATCAAATGTTCGTTTTCGTTGCTTACAGGGAATAGAAGTTCAAGCTGAAGAGCCTTTCTCTGAGCTATAATGTTTGACCCTTTCACGCCCGGCTAAAATTAAGCTTGACAGGAAAACCTAATGTAGATTGTCGTTTTCCAGGGGGTATCATAATCAGTGATTCAGTAAGCAATAGATAAATGCAATGTGCATAACCTTTCGAATCAATCAAAATTCCAAATACTTTACCCCCTGAAAAATTCGCACTTCTCAATGAATACTGTTGGGCCATATGGCCCTTCCAGGGGTGAAAGGGTTAAAAGGCATCGAGATTTGATTCTCCTTGAGGTATTTTCCAAAGCTAGTCTCAAAGCACATTAACCAGTAGCCCTGGTTTGGTATGGCCGATTTTATTGAAATAAATGTCTGCATCTAAGTTGGATTTTCTGCTACCAATTGATTGGTGTTTACTTCAAACTGGTCCATAAGTTATGATAGTACATAGTAACAAATTCTCACGCATCATTTTGGGACACCTGGTATATGCATTTTGCAGTATGCTTTACGGGGTGAGTGGCCGAGTGGCGTAAACAGTTTTCGTCAGGTACCTTAAGTTAAGCTCGGTCGAGTGAGGTCAAACTCGGGATGGGCGACCTCGGAGGCTGACCTCACAACTCACCTCGTCGTCCTTCGGAAGGGACGTTAAACTAGGGGTCCCATGCCTGGATGTGGCATGCACAGTGGACCTAAATTAGCTTTCAGTAGCTAGAAATCCTGACGAGCCCACTCAAAACAAATTGAAAAACAAAACCAGGTATCCCAGAAAAAAGCAAAATTTGCTAATCTTAAAATCAATCATAAGACCAGTTATAGCTGGGGGAATAATTTAATCTTTGATCCACAGGCCAAAAAGAGAAACTTAAAGATTGGCCTTAAAACCAAATTTTGGTAATTTTTCAAGCAAGAATAAGAGACCGCCACGCTAACTTTGAAGTCTTTGAATTTGCTTGCCCTTGTCTACATGAGAAAGCTATTTAAAAAATATTCAAATGATAGAGAACAATCTTTGTGCTCAACAGAAACTAATTTTAGGTTACCATACTAAAAACTGTCAATGGCCAAAAGGCTTTTTCTTATCGCGGTGCAAAACTCTGGAACAGTTTAGAAGGAGAAGCAAAATTGGCACCTTCCCTGAAAATTTTTAAGGATCAGTTGTAGAAGGCGGTGTAACTTGAACATCTATTACTATTTCATTTCTATTATATTTTATCATAAATTAGGTAATTGGGTATATAAATGTCCTTTGTTTTTGGTTTGGTCTCTTTTCCTTTAATTTTTATCTTGTGCCCCATTCACACTGCAAGTTAAACCAGGTTAAATTAACCAGGTTTTCCAATAGGGCCTTCTGATTGGTCAATCCAGCAAATTCACTCATTTGATTGGTTGAAATTTAAACTGATTTTAAGCTGGTTTAATTGTGTCAGTGTGAATGCAGTATTAAACAGGTCCGTTTGTAAAATAAGTATATATGAAACTTATACCCGTATAAGTATTTAAAAATGAATTGAATAATTGGGACACCCGGTAGATATTTAATTTTATGTCTTCAAGGAAAGGAAGGTGATAAGTATCATTTCCCTTGTGTTTAATCCTATGCCTTTGATATTTTCTGTTCACAGGAATGTTCTAGAAACATTCAGGACTTCTCCCGTTCTTACACTAGAGGATCTGGAAGTGGTATTTGGCTGGCTTTTATCACCATGACAACTGTCGGGTATGTAGTCATATTTAGCATTAAGTGCCTTTTTTCTCCTTCCATCGTTGCTACTGTTTTTTTTTCAATTTGTTTTGAGTGGGCTTGTCAGGATTTCTAGCTACTGAAAGCTAATTTAGGCCCACTGTGCATGCCGCATCCAGGCACGGGACCCCTAGTTTGACGTCCCTTCCGAAGGACGGCGAGGTGAGTTGCGAGGTCAGGCCTCAGTGGTCACCCATCCGAAATCTGACCTCACTCGACCAATCTTAACTTCAGTCACCTGACGAAGACTGTATAAGCCACTCGGCCACTCACCCCGCTGTGATTGCATATACCATATAAGCGTGTTGCCTGTTTACGAATGAATCTCGTGCGGTTTCTTGCTCTTTTTCCTTACTATCCTTCGATTGTCTTGCCAATTCTTTACACCTCCTACCCTTGAGTTGCTTTCTCTGAACTTTCTAGTTGAACTTATCTAAATCATTTGATAGATAATTCTTGTCTGGCTACGATACCTCCGCTAAAAAAGAACGAAGAAATACAAAGTCATAGCAGTGGCACATACTATTTTTCAATGGTAAAACCCCTGCAAAAACAGTTAAATTTGCGACCATTCTTTGGCACTCTCACAGTTTCTCTGCTCTTGGTATGTTGTGAAAGAACACTCGTCCAAGAGCTGCTTCTTCCGTTTTAATAGGGACCTTTAGCAACTAGGGCAGCGACTGCAACTACAACGCAGATGTGCCCTTTGTTTCCGAACTACGGCTTGAAAAGACTCCTTGTTTTGCGTTCGAATTTGCTTCCCTTGAGAGTCTATGAAGCTTTCCTTTTCAATTCCACAACTTGGACATGCTATTACTAACGTGCTGTCCTTCATATCTGGATCTTCAAAGTGAAACTGGCTCATTTTAGATGCTTATATTATGATAGAGAAGGAAGGTTCCAGAGTATTTAGATGAAGAAGGAGATTTTGTCTTGGCTTATTCAAGAACTTCTGAAGGTAATTTATGGGAAACTATACTCGGTTGTATCAAATACAAGACGACGTTCTGGCTGGCGTTGCCGTCCTGGTTGCTAAAGGTCCCTAATAAATCCCTCACTTTCTACAGGTATGGTGATCTTGCGCCAATCACAGTCCGTGGAAGGATTTTCTCAGTAGCATGGATGTTGATTGGACTTGTGTTAACATCAATGGTCATTGGTAACATTTCAAGCATCTTCAGTGTTGATTTCATATTCAAACCACCGCATTTTATTGTAGATGGAAAGGTGAGCTAATCCAACGGGTAAAATTTTTTTTTCCTTTGGCTTGTACGAAGGAAGACAGAGCAGGGACTGCGCTTGCATGCGCAAAAACTCGTAACTTCGAGTCCCCTAGTTCCCTGCAACAGATCCCGAAATTAGGCAACATTTGATACTTTCTTCCTTGAGTCGTAAACTCTTGAAACATCAATTCAAAAAGCTTATCCATCCAAACACTTCCGTATCTCAGATTTCTCGATGATGTCACTTTATGCAGTTTCTGTTCCTTCACGAAGGAATCAAATGGAGAAGATTACTTGGTTACAGTGCAAACAATGGCGTAACGTACAGTGGTTGGGGTTAGAACAGCTCCCTAGGGCTCCTTGCCATTTCAAAATTGGAGAAAATACCTATTGATTTGTACAGAATACTCTAGGTCCCATCTAAACGGGGCGCTAAAACTTTAACAAACTGAATTCCGTTGTGAATCGTATCGAATGCCGACATCAAAACGTGCTGTTATTTGCAAACTTGTCAAAGCATCCTTGGTTACCTTCTAGAGAAAATGGACATGTTTCTAAGATTAATTAACAAAGAATTCTTCTCTGCAAGCTCAATTTTCAAAAATTTCGGCAGGATGCCTTTTTTATTCACAATTCTCTCCTCATTTCAGTGGTAAATGTTTCACGAGAGATACGTTTTGCGACAATCTAAAGAGCTTGATGCAAAAAAATTTCCTGTGAAGATGACTTGGACCCCAAAACTTGCCTCCTTTGCTCACATTGGATTAATCAGCCACCGTTCAGTATGTTTCTTTTGCCAAAGAACCTTCATATAGGGCCTTCCTTGACGCCCGTTACTGAGATTTTGCTGCGCTGGGTTTCCCTTTAAAATGAGTCTTCCACAAACATCGTTTTCTGTTGTAGAAATTTGGCAATCAGTCGTAAGTCTATTCGCAACAGGCTGGAGACCCTGGATAGCCGAATTACTATAGGCCCGGAAATTACTATAGGCCCGGAACTGCCCCGATATGCCAATGAATAATCATCATTCGCAACTTAGCACAATTCAACGAGTTTTCCTGAATTTGGGGACTGGTCATTTCATTGTTTTAGTAGTCAAAGACAGCCTCTGGGTTTGTGAAATCAAACGCAATTGGTAAAGTGGCCAAGGTTTTGTCATTTGGCTTTTTCTGAATTTGGAATGATGAAACTTTATGGATTCTCAAAGGAATTCTTTCGAATTCGAAGATTCTAATGCCCCATTCACACTGCAAGTTACACTAGCTTAAACTAAACCAGGTTTCTGAATACGGCCTTCTGATTAGTCAATCCAACAAATCCAGTCATTTGATTGGTTGAAATTTGAACTGGTTTAGATAAAGCTGGTTTAACTGTGACAGTGTGAATCCAGTATAAGCCTCATTTTAAGTTGCAAATGATTCGTACTTCTGTACTCCTGTGAAAAACTGATAGGCGATTTTGCTTGGAAACAGTTTTGAAGAAAGCTATCTTGAATGGTTGTTTATTAAATATTGGATATTTCGCAAACGTAAAATTATCTAGCTTTGCCGAAGTGGATTTTTGTTTTCATGACTTTGGCTTAGACAAGTTTAAGACGAAATTTAGACTTTTTCTTCATTCCTTTTCCATTTTAGATCCTAACTTCAGAAGAAACCCTCATGTTAACAGCTCAATTGTATGGTGGTAAAGTGACATTAGGTATATAACATTTGACATTTTTTAAAGAAAACGCACATGTTTTTGTTAATTGAACCTCAGGCCAGTGCTTGCAGCGGGTTTCTTTCGTTTTAGGCAATTTTGCTGCCAACAGTTTCTTGCAAGTTTCTTAGATTTTTAATTCTCTGAATGCAAAATCGTTTCATCTTTGTCAGCAAAGGTTTCCAAAGTGCCTGGTGTAATCTCAAAACAACAAGAGTTAACAGGAAGTTGCGCTCAAAACAATGTCAAAATGTTTCCCAGTACTGCACAATTTCAAAACATTTTCTGTTTGGCCTGCAGGTATATGGGGCGAATTGAAGTTGCAAATTTCTAAAGCTGTTTAGCTCTCTGGATCCACGTCGCATGTGGCTTCTTTATTTTTGAAAGCATCTAATTCAACTTTGCTTTGTCAGATCATGGGCGATAGGACAGCAAGTGGGTAGCAGTTTGAAATTTATATAGTGTGTGTGGCACTTAAGGGCCATTTTCTCCTTTGTTCTCTTTTTCCCAATTGGCAAAAATAGAAGTCAAATGCATCTTATTGCATACCCTTATAAGTGAATCAAGTTGGAGAACGGAAAAATCTCACCTTTAATATTATTTCCAGCTTTAATGCCATGCCTTTATACTCACATCTATTCGGTAGGAAATTTATTCTTGCTTAGATCAGATCAGTAAAGGTTTTTTGTTGAATAGCTTACGAGCAGACCCAATATTCGAATGAAAGAACGGTATACGAAACAAAGAACAAAAGCTTGCTTCTGCGGATTCCAGATTTCTGGAACTTAGGATTTGTTTTACTGGTATCAATTCTGAAAACGGTAGACTTCATAGACTCTAAATTCGTGTTTGATTGACTCTAAAAATTCCGAAGATGGCCGGTTTGGCAGATTTGGTAGGCCTTCTCTGAATCTTTTTGCTCCTAGAGGCAGAAAATTTGGCAGATTTTGGAGAGATTCTCGTTTTCATATGCGAAGCCCTGAAAACGAGACGAAAAATTTGCTCGCATTGCTACGGTGATCGGCAACTTTAATCTTTGTTGCCATTCACCAGACTAGTAATGGTCTGCTGCAGTTGGAATCCTCGTTTTCGTCAGGATGAATCTGAAACCTGCCGTCTTGAAGAATATTATGTTTGATTGGGAAAAGTTTTTCCGTCCCTGCGAAGTCACCGTTTTCAGAAGATGTTAGGTTTGGAATTACCAATCCAACACACCCTTAATTTATGATGCCTTTATTGAGACGCGTTTTACACGTTATTTAAAGAACCTATCTCGTTTTGAATAATGGGTCACTCGTAGGCTACTGTTGAGGAAAATTGCATGAAACTTTATCCACTTCGTTTTTAGGTAACACATCGAATGGACAGTTTGTTAAACAATCCCTGCTTTCTGGCAACATCAGTAAAGTGTCTCTAGAGTATTATAAAGCAAATACACTGGCAAATTATTTAGATCATCCAAATATACAGCTAGAGAGAATCGAAACAATAAAAGGATCCTATGGCGTGTTGATTGGTGGTGATACAAAACGAATAAAGCATTGTGTAAGCAGATATGCGAAGGAGAGGGAGCAAGAAATTCTTGAGAAAATTGACAAACTGGTGTATCGATATGAGGTAATATTTTGAACGTGAATGAATTTCGTAAAAAGCGTTTGTCAGCTAGCGTTGTATCAGCCTCGTCCCCAGAGTGAGTTCGTTGCTCTACCTCTGCTCTGGGATACAAGAGGCCGTTCGGCAATCTGATTAGCTGTTCGCCATTTTGCGCGGTAACTCCGTTTTGCGCTGGGTAAACGGTCGCGGCATGTCAAAATTCGACGTAAAACCATATTCTTTACCTATTCAGGCTATCATTTGCAATTTATTACCGAAATTCGAGGAATAACGAGCCATTTCATTTTGGATTCTGCGGTGAAAGGTTCTCTAATTATCAACCCAGGCCCATTTTTGCCCCAAACAAACTGTGCTTATTTTCACATTAAACACGTTTGCTAACCCCAGATTATTGTTCGAATAACTGTAAAAAGATTGAAATAAGGTCCTCAAAATGTTGGTTTTAATATCTTGATTTATCTATTGCAGAAATAGCGCTAGAGCAACTGGCATTTTCCGTCGCTGGGTGTTGCCTAGAAAACTGCAAATCCACAATGGCTACAAATCTGCCCATTTTTCTAGGCAGATTTGATCAAAGTGTACCAGGGTGTTCATTCGGCCTCGTGATCAGCTTATGACGTAAGAACTCTCTGGGAACGAGGTTAGCGTCGTATGCGTTCACGACATAATTTCAGACTTCCTGAAAATTACCTGAACATGAACCATAGATCCACAGTGCAGTTGCTGCACCAGCAGAATAGTTCAACTAAGGCCTATAAGGCCACATACAATTAATAAGTTGATTCTCATCAGTGCCCGTATGATATTTCGATGCCGCCTCGATTTCTTCATATTTTATATTTTCATATAAAAGTCCCGCCTGTCTTAGACTTAGAGAATTTTGGAAAAAAATTATTGTACCGGGTGTCCCAAAAAAAAAACGTTTCGGCGTTTGATTAAAGGCAAAGAAAGAAGTTTTGAATCTGGCAATTTCTAATCAATCTAGTTAAATGCTACACATTTCAACTTAAAGTTTGGCATATCGAAAGAAGAAATTAGTAACCTGAAAATGGAATTGTGAGCTCTGACAGACCCTGTTCATGTTCAAGGCAAAACTAGAGAGATTGTATGCCTTCCTTCATCATCGCAATGAGGGGGAATCTCCGGATGAGCAACAGACGACGAACAAGACAAGAGTGCTGCTCATTAAGCACATTCAAATCAAAGTCTGAAAATCTAATCCAATAGGGAATAGGTCTCGGGGGGAAGAAACTAAGTTTGTACTTTTTACCTCGTCCATTCATTGTATGTGTTGGTCTTTGAGGGAGTCCCCTTTTACCACAATGAGGTAGGACGCCGTTCAAATCTCTCTGGTTTTGTCTTGAGGATGATCATGGAATATTAGAGCTCATGATTTCATTTTCAGATGACTAATTTCTTCCCACGATATGCCAAACTTTAAGTTGAAATGTCTAGCATGTAGCTAGAGTGAATAGAGATCGTTTGGTTCAAAAAATTTTTCTGTGTTCCATCAAACGTCGGAATTTTTTTGGGACATTATTATTTTTTATTATTAAAAATCTATTTAAAGTAGGCTAAAAAACGAAAGAATAGCTAAATTACAGCTAATTAAGGCCTACTATTTACAATATACATTATTTACAGCTATTAATAAATGTTGGACAAATCAGAACCAAAAAATCTATCCTGTTAGAAACCCAACTTTCGGGATATATACTTTGCAGAGCCTACAGTTGCATTTTCCACCATTCCAACATCTACTTTGTTTTTTGAAGATGGTAAGGCTGTTTGATTGTTTTATTTCTTGTGGTAAATTCTGCCACAGTTTATTTCCAAGGTAGGCAATGGATTCAACTCCAAAGGACGTTGTTCGTACTTTTGGCAGTAGTGCGTCATCGCCATGCCTTAGACTATAGCTAATATTTCGTTGTGTGAAAATATCGTTCATGAATGGTGGATTCAGACCGCATTTTGTTTTATAAATTTCGGTCATGAGCAACTGCAGATTTCTTACATGGACTGGCACCGATTTAGATTGTTCCAAGAGGAAACCAAAATCATTCTCGTAATCTTTATATGCAATGCGTAATGCCCTTTCATGAATATGATTTATTCTGTGATTCAAGGCTCTTTCACAGAACATCCAAACAAGCGGACAGTAGCTGAAATGACATAAAACGAACGCCCTCATTAAACGCTGTAGTTTTTCTGTATCCATGTATCGTGATATTCGAGCAAGAGCATGGAGTTTTTGGCTAGCCTTTTTACACAGTGCCTTTACATGTTGCTTGAAAGAAAGTGATTGATCAAACGTTATACCGAGAAGATTTTCCTCTGTACTTTCTTTCACACAGGCCTCTCCTATTTTGATTGTTGTTTCATTACTCCTTTTTGCACCAAAAATCATTAAGTGGCATTTGTCTTCATTTAGTTTCATGCCATTGTTTGGAAACCATTGAGTTATCTTGAGGGAATCATTCTCTAAATGCATAATGACATTTTCAATGCTAGGACCACACGCATAAATAGTTGTGCGGTGGTATTGTCACCCGGTGGTATTGTCTATTTTAAGGAAATTAAATCATTCACCCTTCCCAAGTTTGTTATTTACGAAATACAACGATACGTAAGGCAATTTTCGCCTTTCAGGTAGGCGAAGAAATTTCTTGTCCTCTGACCTTACGCAAAAAGCTAGCCTTTGTCTTGAAATAGCATAGATGAAAATCATAGCCCAAATCCCCGTCCCCCCGCCAGTCGGTGTTCTTTATTGTTTTTTAAACCTATGACAAAAACGGGAGGAGCGATTTGGGGTCATATATAGAGCTTAAAAGATGTAGGACCATTTATAAAATATAGAGCTGCCGCCCGCCCGATTTTTGGGTACTTCTGATGAGAATCAACTAATTAATCTTATATGGCCTAAAGTAAAGAATTTCTCAGCTCAACTACTAGTCTTGATCTGCAGACTTGGTAGGTAGGTTTGGACCATTTTCGCTTAGGCCAAATTTGATTTTCACACATTCTGAAATTTAAGCGTGCTTTCACATTCGAAGCAGTTTGTGGTTGATTTGAAATGTCTGTCTTAAATTAAATGTCAGGTGAAAATATCCGCGAATAAAAGCAATTAGTGACTTTTCAGTGAGTAATTCTGCTTTTGCAGTTCTCACCAAACATCTATAATTCGATTTAGACTTCAGAGAGTAATTTAGAAATTCGCTGAACCAAACAGTTTTCGTTTACTTTCTGTACCTATTGCTGAAGAAAATATTTGCATTAGGAACAGTTCGTGGTCAATTCACAATTGGATTGGCTGTTGAAACTTGGGAAAAACTGTACCTATTAATAAAATTTATTGTGTTGAAGTTACGGCGGCTATGCCCTGGGATGTGTGGCCGAGTTGCTTATACAGTTTCTGCAAGGTGACTAAGGTTAAGCTTGCTGATGTGAGGCCAAAATCCGAATGCCTGACCAAGCAAGTCATTTCACCGTCCTTCTGAATGGACCTTAACCTGCGGGTCCCATGCCTTGATGTGGCGTGCGTAGTAGAAATCTTTCCAGTCTATTTAGAGTAAAGTAATGAATGAATGCATGCATGAATGAATGAATGAATGAATGAATGAATGAATGAATGAATGAATGAACGCAAGACTGAATGAAAAGCAATAGTTGCACACGAAGCACTTTCTTGCTGCTGCAGATCGATTGTTTGCTGTCTGTGACTCCCGAGCCTTTCGTGGACAAGACAGACAGCCGTCTGATTTGGTTACAATTGCATTATGTTAAGGCCGTTCTCCACTTGCGGTAGTTTCGGTTGGCGACCAGCGCGCTTGCCTCGTGCGCATGCTCTGTTGCTAAAGAGCATGCGCACTAGGCAAACGCGCACGTCGCCGACCAAAACTACTGAAGTGGAGGTCGGCCTTTATTGTCTTGCAAAATCTGTCTGTATTGTTGGTTGCAAAGTACCCTGGGTACCAGAGCTTCAAAATTTTAATGAAAGGAAATTGGGAAGAGGGAAAGAGAGAAGGAAGAAAATAACGTTCTTTCCTTTTTCATTGTTTCTTTTTGTCATTTTTTTTGTCTTGTTGCACAGGTAATCCTCTACAATTTTTCAAAGCGTCTACAATTTTCTGATCGACCTCATATTTCATGGGTGTTTCCCTTATGTAGCACAAATTTTCCCATGGATTTGATTTGTCGTATTGAAATTGCTTCAAATCATATGTTCAAATTTATCTGTCGTAGCTTGGTGGGATGCTAGAGGATGAATTACTGGATCACATCATTTCGCCATATGCTGATATTTCTGTAGGATTGATTAAATATGGTGGAATCATTCTATTGCTACTGGTTGTCATTGGAGCATTATATGAGTTATTAAAACGGTTTAGAGGTATGCATATTTACTTATGGTACAATGAAGCCCAAAATCATTCGTGCCCATACCAAATTTTTTCAGTATTTGGCATTGTTCTATAGGTTGTCTCAAAAAAATTGTACGACGTTTCATGAAATATTGAAAAATAAAGATGATATGAACAGTCTCATGAGAAGATAACCCCGTTCCTAAGATTGTGCAATAATTTTAGAGACCAAAATCTTGCAAATCGGTTGAAAATTCACTGAGTTGTGAGCTTTCAAAGATAAAAGATATGCGATAGTTAAAACCAGAGACCCCCAGGTTACTTGTAATGCAAAAAGCCCGAAGAGCGAGGCGAAAAAGCTCGTCCAATATCATACTTCTCATTGAGATCAGAGCAAACCAAGTAGGACTTCTAAAGTAATTCAATCCTGGCAATCGTTGTCAAAATTTGCTTAACATTGGAAGTATCCAAAAAATAGTGGTTCAAAGCATAATTGACGATAGACTGTATCTGTTTCCTCAAAGCATCCTTATGCTTGCAAGTTAGGTCATTGAAAACCTGTTCAGATCACATTTGGTTCGCCCTGAAGCAATTGAGAAACAACAGAAACGATGGACCCATGGGTTTTTTAACAAAAACGCCATGTCGAGGCCTCTGGTTTCAGCTTTCGCACAAACTCGAACTTCAAAGGCTTGTAACCCCGTGCATTTTTGGCGGATTTGCAAAATTCTTGTGTCAAAGATTAATTTACAGTTTCAGGAAAAGGGTCATTTGACCATGTGTCCATTCAGCTTATCATTATTTTTTAGTATTTAATCAAACGGCGAACAATTTTTTCGAGACAACCTGTACTTGATGACAAATTTTGCTGTGGTTGAAGTTTTGAAAGGATATGATAAAAGGCTGAAAGTAACCACAACAAGAGACAGTTAAAGGAATAAAATTTCTTACGAATTGACCAGCAAATATACCGATTCAAAATACTTCAAAGGTGGCATGTGTATGAATAATTTCAGGATTAACTCTAGCTTTGTGCCGCCAAAATTTATTGCCGCGCCGTTGAAGAGCCTTGATTAACCATTTGTTAAGTGAATTGAAGTGGAGTGAAGTGAAGTAATGTAAAGAACAGTAAAGTGAAGTAAAGTAAAGTAAAGTGAAGTAAAGTAAAGTAAAGTATAGTAAAGTGAAGTGAAGTAAAGTAAAGTAAAGAAAAGTAAAGTAAAGTAAAGTAAAGTAAAGAAAAGTAAAGTAAAGTAAAGAAAAGTAAAGTAAAGAAAAGTAAAGTAAAGTAAAGAAAAGTAAAGTAAAGTAAAGTAAAGTAAAGTAAAGTAAAGTAAAGTAAAGTAAAGTAAAGAAAAGTAAAGTAAAGTAAAGTGTAAAGTGTAAAGTGTAAAGTGTAAAGTGTAAAGTGTAAAGTGTAAAGTGTAAAGTACAGTGTAAAGTAAAGTGTAATTTCGAAATGTAAGGTATGTGCATTTAAGCTAAAGATCAACAAATATGCCTATGAGCTCAAAAAGGCTCTGTTTTATCGCTTCGTTCCTTTGTTTAGTAAAGGGGGGGGGGTACTTTTTGGGACACTCGGTAGAAAATTGTATTTTTCCCTCTCACTTTTCTTCAGTCGCCAAAGTTTTTTCACGTGAAGAATGCAATTTTTTCTTTATCGCGAAAGTTTAGTCGCAAAATTTGCGGAAAAAACCTCATTCGTGAAAGTTTATGCACTCAATTTTGCGTTTTTTTTCCTTCTCGCCAAACTTTCTGCCCGCGAAAGTGTCTGCCTCTAAAGCACCCATTCCTGAAAGCGGTAGACATTGCAGGAGTGGAAACACATTTCCCAGTCAGACTCAAAATTCTTCAAAATGGTAAGTTCCCGATTCATCCTGGTTAAGCGAAGGCGAAGTTCCCGGGTGAAAAACCCGAAGACAAGTCTGGTGCGGCAATAAATTTGCACTGATTCTATTACTGTGACAACGCGAGCTAATTCGCTTCGTTGCAAATGAAAACGAAAATCTCTCCAAAGTCTGCCAAAGCTTCTTCCTATTTGAGCATAACGTTCAGCAGGCCTTCCAAAACTGCCAAACCTGCCGTTTTCGTAATTTGTATGTCAGTCAAACACCCGGGGGGGGGTGTACTTAGTATATTTGTCCGACGGGGATGTGCCGTTTTTCAGGGTATCGTTTTCGCCCATTTTTTCTAGAACAGGTTATGAAAAGAAGGCAAATTTTCTGGAGCAGGTTGTCAAAACATGTCAAAAGAGGAAATTTTGTTACAACGGGTTATTATTAAGTCAAATTTTTGTGTTTTTGAGTATACTTTTCACAGAGTTTTTCTAGAACAGGGTATCATTTGAAGGCAAAAATTCTGGAGCAGGGTGAAAAAATTTTATTTCCTGGGCACATCCCCGTACAAATTTAGGTCAAGTACCCCCCCCCCGGGGTCGAACACAGATTCCGACTATACCAAGTCTACTGTTTTCAGAATTAGTAAGAATCAAACACACCTTTGTTCTCTTTCATTTTAGCGCGACAAAAGACCGGCAGCTATCCATCGCCGTTGGAAACCTGTTTTAAGGAGGTAAATGAGGAGATTGAGAAGCTAAGCAATGAAATTGACACAATTATCAAAGAAACTGAAGAAAAACACGTTACTGAACGATTGAAGTTTAGTCGAATGCAGACTGGTCAGTATGCTTCTTTAGTCTCAAAATATCCTGACCTGCACATGTTTGATCCACAACTGCCAAAAGGATGGCGCAAAGTAGAGCAAGAATCGCGTGCTGAATCTTCACAAAGCCATGCAACATCATCGTCACAGAATTATAACTTTGATTCTGATAATGAGAGTGCCGTTGATATGCCCATCTATTACAAAAGATAAAGCAAGATAACAAAGTACCCTTCACGTGGGGGGGGGGATACAAAACTTGCTGTCGTTACGGATGTGTGCTGCCCATATGGGTGGCTTTTCAGGCACAAATTTTCTGAACAAGGGTCCTTTCTGTCGCAGATTTTACTTAAATATGGATGGGTTTGACCGAAAATTCGCCAACATTGTTAAAAGTGGGTAGGTTCCCATCGAAATTCATCATAAAAGTGAGTCTGCAGGCAAGTTTTAGTTTTCGGAAGAGGGTACCTTTCTTAAAGCCGGGTGGCAGACCCCCGTCAATCCATAAGTCTTGTACCCCCTACCCCCGGGAGTCATCAAAATTGCTGGATGGCCTGAAAAAGAACACACATTTTATTGGCGCTATTGACTTATCAACCAATCTTTGCCTTAAACCTATGCAATAACTAACGAACATAAGTCTTTGGATCCTTAACAAAGCTGTAACGTATCAGCCCCCCCCCCACAAGTAAATCTTCATCACTCTAAAGGTAATTTCTCGTCACTTTGAGATGGTATTTCTCTTTCATGTGCTGCTGTAGCGATGTAAACCTTCATCGTATTGAAATCACGACTGTATTGTGTTCAGATCTATATACAGCTACCATATACATGCTCTGGGAGGGAGGATAAAAATATTTTGTGCATTGTTGGAGGGGGCACCAAATTTCAAAGAAAACCACACTGTTTACGAAAATTCTAGAAAATATTTCCAATTGTCTCCCGCACCTTTACTACGGACCCATAGGAAGTGGGGGCAGGTATGGATCAAGCCCCCCCCCAATAACTTTGAAAACAGTCTTCTACGTCACAAGCATCAATTACATGCATTGTTTTCTGTTGCATTGAGAACGTTTGCCCCCCCCCCTAATCAACAGCTGCTTCCTGTGGCCCTGCCATCCCAGCAAGAATTAATGACCTGCCCCTAACTGCATAGATTAACATACAAAGCATTTACCTTCAATTAGTTTTTTGCCTTCGAGATATGGAAGATGAATCTTTAAGACACCTCTGCATTAGCTGTAGAACTTACTGATGATTATTTAATGAACATCAAGTCTTGCTACACAATTTGCTGGAGCGTCGTCCTGATAGCAATACATACCTATGAGAAGATTCAGAGTCGAACAACTTTTTGCTACATTTTGTAGAATTTGTGAATGAGCACATTAGTGATAGAAGCGCTAACACCACTTGATCGAACCTCGCTAAAGAAATGTATAGAAATTACGCTCGATCCAGGCTCTTTTGTAGAAAAGCTAAAAGGTCTATTGTATTGAGCATAATGAGTGAAACTCTAAGAGTATTGTGAGTTGTGGATTTTTTATTTCCATTCTGCAAAATTGTAAAGGTTGCTCACTCACGTTGTATTTCTCGTTGTGCCACTAATATTCTGTCCCTGACCATACTTGCGAATCTTGTTTCGAAAGAATAGACCCATTGGTCCCAGAGAACAATGGCCTATTCTTTCAAAACAACGTTCGCAAGCATGGTCAAGGAAAGAATGTCGTTGATACAACAAGTAATACAATGTGAGTGAGCAATCTTTTACAATTCTCTTACAATATCTTTGATATTTGATGCCACTTGTGATTCAACGTACCATTTCAAACACTGCGACGATGACTTTGATCTTTATCAAGATCTGCGAGGAACTACTATACATAAGTTGAATAAACTTTGATACTATGAAGAAGGCGGACGCAAAGAAAAAGACGGATTTTTGGCACACTGAGGCCTTTCGAACCTACATTCTACATGTTGATCGGTAGATGTAGCGCTGTAAATATATCATATGTTTATGTAAATGAATGTTTACTGATAAGTGAACTCTTTGCTAAAATCGTGCGGGGGTATATGTGCGTTTGTTGAGATCTTCGTTCATCTCGAATTAAGTCAGATTCGAGAATTTGAACAATGGTCGATGTGGAGGCAGCACAGAATAAGAGAAACACAATTAAAAAAATTTTTGGTGACACCGTGGACCAAGATATCATCTACACTGATTACACGAGTCTCAGTTTTCGCATTGAGTTGGATGATGTTTATCATTTCAAACGGAGACTCGTGACAAAACAGCTTCAAAACAGGAACTAACTTAGGCTAAGTCTGTCTCGTTTACGGCGTGACCAATCAGATCCCTACTTTCTTAATATGGTTAACCCACGTGCCTATTCTTATTGGCTCATTAGTGCAAAGTTCGACTTTTCGAAGCAAAGTGACGTTGAGGTGACCTTCGAGAAAAGACGCTCAACTTTCCTCTCGACGTTCGTAGCATGGAAGACGTTCGATGTTTCTTCTGATATTTCGTAAGATTTTAGCCCCTGTTTAGAATCCGAAACCAAAACATTTTATACTTTGACAACTCTAAATGAGTTAAAACATACTGAAGCAATGCCAATTTGGGGTTAGAATTCCCTCTGAACGGCCTAAAAATATCATTTTTGACTGAATTTGATGGCAAAAAAATCATAGCCATAACTTCAATTTCATTTGGACCCATAATATCGCATTCAGCAACATTCTCACCAAAAAGTGTCGGACTCAAAGTTACTTCCCCGTATATGCATATGCTGAGTGCCCGTCCCCCACAGTTATTGCATAGGCCACTGAGGTCTTCGCCCTGTGGAACCTGCTACGTAGAGAACGCAGAATCCCCAGCTCTCTGTAATTCAAGGCAGAATGAGTCATGCAAGGACTACGGAGCGATCCATAAGTGGATGGGCTAGGTAGTGAGCACTAAGCTAGTGTAATTTGGCTGCCCGGGGGGGGGGAGCGCAGTCCCCAGAAAATTTTTCAGGATCAAGCTCGTTGGCTTGCTGGAGAATGACCTTTTCATATTGACATGAAGAAACTATCACCATCATAGAGAGTAGCTTTAAGTATTCAATTTCATCTGCGAAATCATTGAATGCCAATGCCGCCAATGCCTCGAGGAGTAGCGATTCGATCTGTTCGTATGCTTTAAAGTTTGGCTAATTGAATCGTAGATCTATAAAATGTGCAAGAAAATCAAGAGCTTCCAGTTGTATCGTTCTGAATTTGAGTTTAACGGTTCCAATTTCAGCTTTTCTTTCAGCCGACTAAGTGCTAATTATTTTCAAAATTTTGCCAACAAAAATAAAGCCATTTATTGCCAAAAGTGGGTGGGCTATAGCCCATCCCGCCTACCCTGCTCCGCGGTCCCTGTCATGAGATGTGGTCACATCTAGAGGAAAGATCAGTTCACTGCTTGATTAAGATCAGCTTCTCAGTGTGTCCTAAAAGCTGCCATCGTATGCAAGGCAAAAGTATATAACGAAACAAGATAACTCGATTGATGCAAGGGTAGCTCTGTGGTAGCTCACTGACCTACCAATCTAAAGGTGTATGGTTTGAATCCCCGCCCTGTCGAACTTGCCACATAAAAAGAAGGGGATCCCTAATTCTCTGTAATTCCAGAAAGGGCCAGGATAACGCTTCGATAAGCTTCGGCGCTCTCTGATAGAAACTACCTTTGGATGCCTTAGTTAGAAACGAACAAGCCAAACGCAACAACTGAAGGTGAAGGTGAAGTTGCGTTTTTCAGCGCCAAGCAGAAATAGAGAAGACCTCGAGTCCGCGACCCCTCCTATGTCATGACACTCAAGTAGTGGGGCCCTACTGGGTATCGAGCCCTCCGCCTGACAGGTCTGGCAGCACAGTCAAGAGGATTACACCAGTGCACCGTGACAAACGAACGAAAAACGTTAGGTCGATTGGCCATCTTCACTATTCTATTCCTACGTCTAATCATGTTGGCTGTATATACACCATTTGGAAATTGAATTAACCAGAATTTGAGAAATTGGTAAGAGGAGAAAATTTGATTCGTGGCTCCGAAGGCTGAATGATTTGGACGTCCAACAGCGAGCTTTGAACCCACAAGATGAACTCTGGCAAATCCAAACTAATCAGTCAATTTTTTCACATAAATCGATCAATAACCCATATCTGAAACCTGTCCCTGCAGTTCTAAATTCTGTATGGATTCGTTGGATTTGGCTTGACCTCAAGGTCCCCAAAGATTGAATTACAAGCCGTGCATCATATGTTTTCCCATTCTAAACCACTCCTTATCAACTCACAGATTAGATTTTCCGCGTTCTCTTGATAAATTATGGGTTTCATTCTGCAAAACTTGATATAACCGAACCTTGTCTTTGCGGGAATGAAAGCCCAAGGAAGGAAAGGTTGGGATAATAGTGTATCGCAAAAAGTGGTCCAGTAATTTTTCATCTAAATTTGTGGCATCATGCTCTTCTACTTTCTTCAGCATGCTGAGAGAGAGAAGAAAGTTAGTGCCAATTTTTCTGACTGCTGTTAAGGGTATTTTACGGTGCCCCAGTAGGGCCATCTCCTTACCCCTAGGTACAAAAGTTTCCCTGCATCTCTTTGCTTGCGTCAAAAATTAAATGCTTGCGTTGAAATTCACGATAAATCACAAATTATTGCACGATAAATCACAAATTATCGCACGATAAATTCCAAATTATCTCACGATAAATTCTAAATTGCTTGGCATTTAACCCTGTATGCGGACGAAATGTTATGGACTCCAAATATAGCTCCTTCCTCTCCCAATCGGACTCTTAAAGATGTCATCAACAATTTGTTTTGATAAATGCAAGCAGCATTCCTCTGAGCAAATGTAAATGTAGTCTTGGCAGCAGCAGGCTATCATAGAACAACCAATGTACTTCCATTCACGTTCTAGAAATTCAGCGCGTTTTTGGTGGTTAAACTCCATAACTAAACTCTTAATTTCGCCTTTTCTCTGTTTCGTTTCGCTATTTCGCTATTTTGATGTTTCGTTTCGTGATTTAATCGTTTCGTGGTTTGCAGCAACCTCGTCCCCAGGACCTTTTGTCATATCGGGACGGAGACGAAAAGCCAGGGCCTTTTCGTCCCCGTTCCAATATGACAAAAGGCCTTGGGGACGAGGTTGGGTTTTCAGACACCCTTGATATTTTGCAAATGTTAAACCTTTTATCGTATAATTCGATGGAAGTCGATCGAAGCAGCCCTTATGAATTTTAGCAAGAATGCGTTTCCTTTGTTTCTATTGCTTATTGCGGCGATTGACATCACTATGATATAGTATGGTATAATACATTTTAGCCAGATAAATGTCATGTACCTTTTGATCACCATATCCACTGCAATTTCCATCACCCAAGAAACAACCCTGTGGACCATGACAAGAAAGAGATCCACACACCGGACAGGAAATATTAACAATACCAAAGACTCCTGAGTCAAAAACCTAAAAATGAAAAAGAAAGTGATTGCATTTAAGAATTTCTTTTTGACATGTTGAAGATAACAACATTGACTGAAGATAACAACTTGAGGTTAACAACAGATAATGACTTATAGATGACTGAATCGTTGTCATACTTGTAGGTCATGGGTCGCGTATTATTTAATTCCACAGACCGTAATTTTCAACAAAGTCCTGGCAAATGTACCAGACATTTTTGGCCACTTTCCGGAAGCCGATTTTGTGGCATGTTAGTCGATAAATTCATCACAAAACTTGTCGTTGTGATGCCCAGAGACGAGGGACATTCCTGCCGCAAAAAATCTCGTACACCCTTATCAAAATCCTTTTGTTTCAAAGGAAAATCCATTAAAAATGCACTAAAGTCCTTCCGTTGTGAAAAATCTCGTATGCCTTTTTGAATGAATTAAATACCCCCTCGCCGTGAGCTCAGAGCCAGAAAAGAGAACATACCTTATTTCTACGACCAAAAATTGTCAAACTGCGCCGGTGGAAGATCGTTGAGGTTGCACGCAGGCCAGGTGGACGCACACACCGGTTGATGGAAGGGGCTACAAAGGCATGGCTCATGGCCGCGGGGTAATCGGATTCAAAGAGGTTTTCTTCCCGGTTTATTGTGCAGTGAAAGAGGAAGCAGAATGATACAATAACTTTGCTAACAGGCCAATGGTTCGCAAGGCTCTTCAATCGTCATTTGAATAAGTCACCTCAACGCAAGACAACATGCATCTCAAGGCTGTTGTTGTTGACAGTTTGTTGAAATTCTTCGGGAAAAGTGCCATGAGAAAGTTGCCTTGGTTTTCTGCTGTGCACCCTGGAAAGTAAACTCAATTCGATGAACAGGACGCAACACGAAGTAATTTGACCTAGAAGTAAGTAACTTAATTGAACTTCGCTTTTTATGAAAATCTTTTTCTGAGATCTCGTTTACTGCTTTGGATCCGTGACAGAAGTGGAACGGATAAGCCTCCTGTTTACGACCGACACTTATCTGTCCTGAACGCTCTTGAGTCATGACTTTGTAACAGAAGATCACAACACCTTCAGAGTGTAAACGTGGACTGAGAACATAGCCATGGATCACTTTGGGTAATGTACCCTATTTTTGGCTCTGGTACCAAGGTTTTGACTAATGTTTCAGAGAGAGGCTTGTAGCAAGTCCAAGAATTTGAGTGCTTTGGAATACATACACGAGAGGGGGGAGTACTTAGTATATTTGTCCGAAGGGGATGTGCCGTTTTCAGGGCATCGTTTTCACACGTGTTCATCTATTTTCTCAAGAAAAGAGGTATCAAAGGAATGCAATTTTTCTGGGCCGGTTGTAGAAACATGTCAAAACGGGAAATTTGTCAGGTCTGGTTATTAGTTAGTATAATTCATGTGTTTTGGGTGTGCTTTTCATCGATTTCGTCTCTAGGATCGGGTATCATTTGAGGGCAAAGGTCGTGGAGATGGGGGAAATTTTTTCATTAGGCACAACATCTGGGATGGCTAACCTTTTAGTGCTAATCGTTTGAAACGTTTGTTCATGTTCCAATGTTTTTGTGCAAACTCAGTCATCCTAAACAGTAAACTATTGCTATAGACAAAATCGGCTAAGGTTTGCTTATACCCATTTCAAGTCATGTGATCAATCTCTTGATAAAGCATCTTTTGATTTTTCCAACCAATTTCATGCCATGCAAAGTGGTGCCATGAACGCAAAAAGTAGCATAATACCAAAACTTTCCATAAGTATGATCATATGACTTGAAATGGGTAAAACAAACCTTAGCCGATTAGGTCTATTGATGGCCAAAGGTTGCAAAATCGAGGGGGACAACCTCAGGCCACAAATTTTTCGGAATTATTGGCGGTTGGTTCAAATCCTCATATTTCAATGAAATCAAAGATACTGCCATTGATCATCAATTGTGATGAAAAAGGATAAAAGGAAAAGACGAGGGAAAAGATGTCGCTTGGAGAAACGTTTCGCGGCAAAAAAACTTGCACACTGTAGGCCCAGGGGGGACTCCCTGTTAGTAAGTGACGGGGGGTCAGACTTTTTTGGGTTTGTAAAACGTTGTCTTGTATACCTTTGGGTACGGTATTTGGTGCGTAATCAGTATGTTTTTGCCAAGGGACATTGGGCCTTGTTTTTTTTCCAAAAAGCGCGCGAAAGTTGTTTGCTGGTGTCATCTCTTTGCTATTTCTTCGCTTTTGCTGACTTGCAATGAAATTTTGAAGTTGACCTGAGAGTTAAAACGTGAGTGAAGTTAACAATATTTTGAAATCATTTCTATTCATATTAGAATTTGTCATGTAACTTTCTGCAGGCCCGTCGGAAGCGGGGGGCTGGGGGGCTAGGGGGCTGAAGGCCTCCAATAATTTGCTGAAGTTTGCTGATTTTGAAAGTGAAAAAGGCTGTAAAAGCCAAGGTCGTAGGACGAAGATTCAAATTTTTATATATTCTAGGAAGCTACCAGAATATATCAAAAATGCAATATCTTTTGATGGCATGTCATACAAGTCAACAAATTCAAAATTTTCATGGAAAGACTCTCATTAGTCGCGATTTTTGCTTACGTCAATAGCACATTCTCCAAAGATGGGGCGTTTTCCAACGATCTAAAGGGTGTGGTCATGTAAAGTTTTCCCGGGGGTAAGCCCCCGGACCCCCATTTTTCCTCGCTTCGTTCGCTTCTCGTTTCAGCCCCCCCCCAATATGAATTTCGTTCCGACGGGCCTGTTCTGGCTTTCTGGGAAAGTAAAAAGTACTTTGTTGAACTGACGACGGTCTTGAAAAGCTTTTGATGTGCTAAATTCAAAGTTTCTTAAAGGTTCCATAACAATCTTTATGTTCACTTTGTATTCCCTGGATAAAATTTTTCAAAACTCTGAAATATGAAATATGTGTAATTCATTAATTTCATCACTTCCTTGAGAAGCGAAGATACACGGGGAAGACACACCAATAAAAGCAACAGTGTTTCTCAATACAGTGCCCTACTGTTTCATTGACCATGATTTCATAACATTCTTCAGGTACCGTGTGGGAATTATTTGTAATAGGCATAAGAAATAGGCATAAGAAACATGTATGAAAGCAAAAGTCTTGCCCAAGGAAAAAGCTGCGAAAGGCATTGATTGAAGTTTTTATTCCATAATAAAACAATGTTTCTGGTAACCGTTCTTTTGTTGCAATAATAACATTCCATACAAGTTTTATGACTCCCTGACAATACTCTTTGTCCTTTACAAATATTATCGAGAACGTCTGAGCCATGACACAATAAATAACATCATTCTATGAAACGACATCATCTAAGTCCCTTCTCGTTTCATTTCGCTTCCTCGTACTTTGGCTTCATCAATCAAAAGTGAAAGAGGATTTGTGGCAACATCCAAGCTTCTTTCAGTAGCTCAAAATTACGTTACCTGCAAGTTTTGACAACGAAGAAATGAGAGAAGAGAAGTCTGCTTCTGTGGCATGGGTAACTTCTTGTTTTATATTAATGTGTACGGTTTGCTGTTTATTCTTTCTCCTCACATGCTCCGAGAACGAACGGGTACAGCATCTCCCTCGCAGCCCTCGATGCACTGATCTTACCTCTAACAGTTGCAGCGTCCTCTTGGAGGCAGTGGTAAAACCTCTTAAGTTACAACCAACATTTTACATCAACAGAGCCTTCATTATTGAAGTAGTTGATTAATTTCGTAGAAGTCGTAGAAACATATCTTCACAAACTGTTATGGATCAGGCTATGATACTCAAGTTTCTTCGTTTAGTGTGAAGAAAATTGTCACATTTTAGTTGTAAAAATTTGTTAATTTACTTCTTACTTTCTACAAGTGGCTATGAATTATCGTAAAGTATCTGACACTGCTGCAGATATGTTGTTGACGTACAGCACAATTTTAGCAACAAAAGAGTTTCACTTCCCTCATTAGAACGACTCAGAACATAAAACCATGGTGAATATCACTGAAAGAATGCAGGCCCAGCCACAATATTTCATCATGACATGCTTTATAAAGCTTTAAACATTTCTTAGCACTTTCAAACTAATTACTACACTACATTATTCTTAATTTTTTGAACATCCCAATACTAGTTTCTTACAAGCCTTACTCAAAATAAGTGCAACGGATATTGTGTCCCCTTGAATGCAGCAGTTGCTGTCCGAGCAATTTTCTTGCAATCCTTGGACACCAATTCATTATTTTTCTGAAAAAATGGAGTCTCAGAAAGAGCGATTTCCTTATCCTTAAAAGGACCCCCCCCCCATATTTGTACGTGAAGCGTTATTTGGCTAATTTTAGGCTCGTGATTTCGTGATTTTGATATTTTCGACTCGTGAATTCGTGATCGAGGACTCCGTCGTGCAGCGTGATTTGCCAAAAATTTGGTCGTTATTTCGTGAAATGGACATTTAACGCACGTGATTGCACCTTGAAGTCTGACAAAAAATGCCGTTTTCCGACATTGTGGAGAGTGTAATCTCATAAATTTTCCGGGGGCAAGTCCCCGGACCCCCATTTCCATCGTTTCGCTCGCAATCTAGTCCTTCTGGAGGAATTTTGTCTGCTGGACAGTCTCAGTCTTAAAACTGAAAATAGAGCATTGCTCTTACATGAAGAATTTCTAGGTTACCTGAAAATAATGCATGGTACTACTCAAATTACCACTAGCCAAGTATAAAATGCAATCAATTGCAATTTGAACGAAAGTCAACTTTTTCTCAGAAGCAAATGGTAGGCTACCAGCCTTTAGTTCCTACAATACGTCGTTTTTCGACGTTCTAAACTGAGAGTACTCGAAAAATTTTCTGAGGCTAGCCTCCTGACTCCCATTTATCTCATTTGACTTGCAGCCTTAGCTGCAAAACTTTAAAATCCATAATAAAACCAGTCTGCGCGCCCTGTTTTATTAGAGATATCTTTCTGGAACATTGTTAAAATTTCCGAAAATTTCTGCAACGTGATCGTGAAAATGCTGTTTTATAGTCCGTGATGGGGTGAAAAATGAAAAATCAGCAGGTGAATCCGTTATCCAGGGGTACTATGGGGGGGGCCTCTAAAAGGAAAGGCTTTCCTTTGCTCTTTGGCCTTTCATTATAAATGAAGATCACCAATAAAATCTCTGCCTGGATTGATTCAAATTTCCAACCGAGATGAGGACCAAAAATCGTTTATTTGGCTCGAGCATTACATATCCTTCTTGATGTTATTTGAATTCTCTTTAAGCAGAACCTTCACCAGCTTTTGATAGCGGACACAGGAACTGACACTACTTTCTAAAGGGAAGCAGAGCAGATGGAAACCAGAATACAAAGAAATTCTTTCTACCAATTAGTGTCAGGACATGTTTGTTTGTGTATGATGGTCCTTTCTCTTCGCTCTTTCTCGATTGCATTGCGGTATGAGAGGTTTGGGAAGTAAATTGACAATAGCTAGTCTTTGTTATTTCCTGAAAATATTGTTCTCATCGCCTTTCGGGAATAAACTGAATTGAAGTCACGGGTTGCAAGTCTAATATTAGCCTCTTGTATTTGATGATTTTGGTACTTGCGTGGATGTTACTTGGTCGGAGGAACAATAGCTTGTGTAGGTGTTACTTTCGTTTGTCCTATTCACAGATTGCTTCATTAAGCTTCGTATTCAAGGTGTTCAGAGATCAGCAGTCACAGGGGCATCAGTTTAAATATTCTAAGTTATTTTGCAGTATTTCTCGATATTCTTGTGTTCCTTGTCGAGAAATACTACATAATAACTACAATATTTAAGCTGATGCCCCTGTGCAGTGCAGCAACTTGAGTTTCACCAACCTGTCAGCAAACTCCTGATTCCCTGAAGAGAAGGAATATTTCTTCTCTTCAAGAGAGCAATAGTGTCTGCATGCAGTTTCTCTCAGAGCTTCACCCGCTTCACCTTCCCAACGAAGCTTTATGCCAAGGGACTCGATTGGCGATTCAGCTAATTCTATGATTCCACCAACATCAACAATCAAGTCAGTTATTGTTTGGGAGACGAGATATGCTTTATCCGAGAAAACTTATGTGCCCGCCCCCCCCCCCCGTGAAGTGGCTTAAAGCTCATGCGCAGTAGTGTTGTGGGGATGAAGCTCTGACAGGTGCATGAGCTTTTAACCTACTGCATGGGGGGCACACTGGTTTCCTCTGACAAAGAGTATCTCTATAAGAGGGGTTGCAGCTCCCTAACGATTTGCAAAAATCAGCCATAATCGGACATAAAATTGGCCTCAACTCGGGCGAGATTGACATTAGATTTTTTATCGGGTAGTCCCCTGAATTTTAGCTCTCCCTACTCCCATGCCAATGAGGATGAACTTATATGCGTTAAGCCTCTCTTTGCTAAATTTCCAACTCTCTCAATAAAATACCGCTTGATATTATCTTTCCAAGGCCACGCATGTGCGTAAGTTCACAAGCAAGCTAAACTGTTTTGCATTGCCATGGAAACAAAGACTCAACAACATGGTCCAGAAATTTCCTTACTTGCCAAGTAAATAATCACTTGACCTTTTTCTTGGTATGAATATGATTATGATTTGAGTGTTGAACTAAATGACACGAGATGGAATTTCCATATAAGCGTTCCGAATTTTACGATGATTTAAGGTTTAGTCTTATCAAAGAATGATCATTCTTCATGGACTTCAAGGATTGAATTACCATGAGTAATGACATTTGAGAGCGTTGTTAGTAAGATTTCGGACTTGGAGGCCAAGCAGAGCCGTCACCACAAAATCACTGTTAAAAGCAGACGAATTGTCAACATTACCGGCCAAGAAACCATTGTTTATGACCCTAACGAAAGTAGCTGTGTCACAGCTCCTCATTTTACAATTTGAGTCTATCCAAGCTCAGCCATTATTGTTCGTACATGTGATGGGACACGATGAGGATCAAGTTTTAGTTTTTAGCACCAAGTGCTAGTTTCCCAGAAGTTAGAAAGACCAAGAAATTATCGAGTCCGCAGCCCTTTTAATGACGCTCAAGTGGCGGGCCTGATGGTCTGGTAGTGTGGCCAAATGGTGTAGGAGCAGTGGTTCGAATCTTGAGCCTTCCAAGGTCGGTTATTGAGTACTCAGATGAAGCAACTCTGAGGGCGCAATCCGGTATGCAACAGATCCACATCAGCTGAATAGCTGCCGCCAAAGCCGTTAGCCTGTGGTATCAAATAAATGTTGCTTGCTTGCTTGCTTCTTCTTGAGATCGACTACTTTCCACCTGACTGTTCTGAATGCAAAGTCAGAAAGTTCCCATGTAGCCAGTGGCCCCAAGACGTGCTCCGGCCCATTGTGTATAGGAACCATGTTCATGCTTGTAACACAGTGTTACCAAGAGGCAAGAACCATCAAAGCTGACTTGTTTGAACTGACGATGTCTAATAATGATCATTTGTTTATTTCATTTCATGGGCCTGAGCATGGAGCTTCAATGCCGTTCTAAGATGTTTTGCAGTGAAATAATTTTGCACCTACTAATCAATATTCTGTCTTGCAGAAACTCCAACAATCTTCTTAAAGAGCCTCCAGAGGACAGGTTGATGTTCAAAAACAACTGAAAAGAAGAGTTGAAATGCATTCAGTGATTGCAAGGAGGCAAATCAAAAGGTTAGCGTAACAATTTTTCCTACTGGTGAGGTCATAGGGGCTGACGGTTTGTGGGTGTTAGCCCTGTATAGACTAGTCTTTGGCGGTTTTCAGCAGGAAAAAATGTGGTTTCTTCGCTATATATGCAAGTCGAGGAGGCACACTTTTACATTAGTTGAGATAAAGCTATGAAAGGATATGCAGTCCGATGTGATTTTAGCGAGAATTCCACTAATTTTCGCTTTTACCAGCAGATTTAACGCATCAGGAGTGGCTTTCAATTGTTCATATTTGATATTTGATTATTATTATTATTATTATTATTATTATTATTATTATTATTATTATTATTATTATTATTATTATTATCATTATTATTATTATTATTATTATTATTATCATTATTATTATTATTATTATTATTATCATTATTATTATTATTTGATTCTTTTAAGGAGGGCTCCTCTTCAGCAGAAGCCACTTTTCAAGGGATCCTCCAATAAAAACTTCATTACAGTCTACAGTTAAAAATGAAAATTTAGAATATAAACAACCATTATTAAAAACCTATTCAAATTTTGTGTTACGAGAGTTAACCCTTTTTGATTTCTTAAAACCATTCAGGGAGGATGCCGTCTTAGACTCAGAAGGAAGGCTATTCCATAATTTAGCTCCTCGGAAAGAAAAGCATTTTTACCCATGTGCTCATTTTTTCTTTTGCAACCTTAAACAGTCTAAGTGTTCCAGAAGTTGCGGGAGGAATATGATGAGTTTTGGAGGAAGAGTTTAAGCATTTGATGGTGCCCGGGGGTAACTACTATGTATGCAGGTATGGGATGTGCCATTTTTTGGGGTGCCTTTTTTCAAGGAGAAAATAAATTTTGGGATATCATTTTTGGTAAAATGACAAGTAGTCATAAATTTTAGGGTGTCGTTTTAGAAAAATAACTCTTTAGGGTATTGATTTTGATCAAATTTCACTAATTTTAGGGTATGCATTCTCAATGACCTGTAAATTTTGGGGTATCGTTTTTGCGAAAATTCATAAATTTCAGGGTGTGATTTAAGACATCAAATAGCAGACCCCCTTCACCTGCCTATTGAAGTTACCCCCCCCCCCCGGGCGATGGTGAAAAGGATGATAACGAGGGAGTCGTTTGCGACATACAACCGACATTATGTATGCAAAGAACCACTAGATTTCGCAACGATTTTAGCAGAATATAATTTTGAAGCCTTTGCGATTTTTAATAGTTACCCCATTAAGATAAAGGCCGACCTCCACTGCAGTAGTTTTGGTAGGCAACCTTAACATTTGCCTAGTGCGCAAGCTCTCTAGTAACAGAGCATGCGCACAAGACGAGCACGCTGGTCACCGATCTATGAAGTATGCTATGAATTTTCAAAAATTTAACTTTTTCTGGCTTACCCTGTATAGTGAAATAACTGCAATCTTATGTTCGGTTTCTTATTCATCATCACTCTCTCATTATCATTCTGTCAGCTGTTGCATTTCGATATGTACCGGATGTCCAAAAAAGTATAAGGGTTTGAACAGTTTCTGTGAAGGAGCCCTAGTTTCAGAAGATTTTGCTTTCAATTTATAGCATTGACGAGATATTAATTTAGACTCTCTCATTATCATTCTCTCAGCTGTTGCATTTCGACATGTACCGGATGTCCCAAGAAGTATAAACGTTTGAACAGTATCTGTGAAGGAGCCCTGGTTTCAGAAGATTTTGCTTGCAATTTATAGCATAGATGAGATATTAACTTAGACTTTGCAACCCTGCATGTTCAAATCGGATTCGTATTCGCGAGGCAACACGTAAATAGGCAAATTTCTGAGACAGCCTAAGACAGATTGTCATTGAATTATGCTGCTACTATCTTCGCTTAATTTCAAGGTATTTTGAATCAGATCAATCATTAAAATTTCTATTCAGAATAATTTCATAGATAAGTAAAATACTATATCTACAACATTCAAAAATAATGAATTGTTGAGCTGCTCCAAACCCTTTTTCCAAATTACACATAGAAAGTAACTGCATAATTCAATAATAACCTAATCCTGATTTTGACATTCTAGGTCACAAAATCCAAGTTGAGATATCATCTTTACCACCGACTGAACAAGAAAATGTTTCAAACCATGGCTCCTTCACAGGAACTGTTCAAACGCTGGTACCTTTTGGGGACACCCAGCATTACTTATGCCATTGGCAAAGTTAAGCTGGAGACGCTAAGCTAAGGTCGCTGCAATTGAATCCTGACTACGAACAGCAAACCAACCATTTCATGCATGATCGTTTTTCCCTAAACAAAGCTATACTGCTTTGTAATATTTTGCTGCACGCCGATTGGCTCGTACATACGTGCTTCAATTGATACTTGGTAAACAGGTGTTGACAAATAAACAAAATTTCGTTCCAAGGCCTTACACGTAAAGAAACTGCTTATATGAAATTCAACTCGCAGATCGCCAAAAATGAAGAAGCTCCAGTATTAGGAAAATATAACTCAAGAATCTGTTTATTTTGATATAGGAAGTCCTTTACATATTCTTACTTTATCTGCATTTGTTACCTGTTTCGTATTACTCGTAAGGTACTTGAGCAATTTCTAAACATTGGAAATTCTTCAAGAAATATTGTTTTGAAATGATCACGAGGGCACAAGTAATACACTTGAAGATTGTTGTGAAGCCTTTCAAGAAAAACCTGTAAGAAACTGCAAGTACTAAAAAGTCTGATAATTTGAACAAACTTTCAGTACTGGCCGTAATTCTTAGTTCCTTGCACAAAGATACGTTTATTAGTGTAATAGCTATCACGGGTACTCGGTGGGTGTTTTGGAGACGACAAGGATTGAAAAGCCTTTAAAGACACTTTTAGATATTTGCACAGATTTTCGATTTTGCCCGTTCTGAAGGCAGCTAGAGACAAAATCGGCTGAGGTTTGTTTACACCCATTTCAGGTCATGTGATCAATCTCTTGATAAAACATCTTTGGATTTCACTAACACATTTCCTGCCATGCAAAGTTGTGCCATGAGTGCAAAAACAGCATAACTCCCAAGAGTATGGTCACATGACTTACAATGGGTAAAACAAGCCTTTTAGGTCTGTTACCTTCCAGGTTGTGAAATCCAATTCCTAAACCCTTGATTATGACGTATTTCCAAATGGTATTTCTTTTCTGTCGCAAATAATACATGTGAAAGTTGACCTCCTTACGCTGGAGTACGATATTACCAATGATTTTAGTGCTTCCCTACCAGGTGTGCCAAAAATGTGTTTTGTCTATTTGACAGACATCTTCACAGAAAATCTATATTACTAAAGGGGCCACATATGTTGACCATGTCATAGAAGATTTCCGATGATGCAAATTTGCTCTTGCAAAACTCTTCTATCGTTTTTATTCGCGAAAATTTGACGCGACATCTAATTTGAGACAAACCGTAGGAGTTTATGATCTACAGTACTTGTAAAGTTCATTTCCTTTATGCTGTTCTTCATGTGTACCAAGTGGTGGTCACAAAGGGGCATGGCAATGCAATCACCCTCAATGATGTGGAAAATAATGACCCTTTGTTTGCGAGCAATAGAGACGGAAAATGTGTTACTTCTAAACCACCCCTATCCATGTCACCGACATCTAGCTAAGTGTCCGTAACTGATACTTGCTTTTAATGATTTACATCCTGATTCCAAGATGCAAAGGCTTGTCAAAGAAAGTACTGGACACCCTGAAGATGGTTGTGTAGACCATCTGCCTTGGTAAGCCATTTCAGTAGATGCTGGCAACAAAGTATGATGGTATGGTTAGAAATATCAAAAGGATAGGTAAGTACGAAAAGGTAGGTTTTCTCGAGCCTTGAGCAGTAAACGGTAACCCCTGCCTCGAAAGATTCTAAGTAGGACAAAGCCCAAAAATATTTGATTTTTCATGATGTGTTCTGTTGACAGAGTACAGATCTGGTGAATGGTAGGTATCCACGATAGGAATCAAATCTTTTAGCCGATTTTTGCTCGTGGCCCATGGCGGGGAACCTTCAAAGCCTCATTT
The DNA here is from genome assembly GCA_964019985.1 of Aurelia sp. 4 Dawson et al 2005. NCBI lineage: Eukaryota > Metazoa > Cnidaria > Scyphozoa > Semaeostomeae > Ulmaridae > Aurelia > Aurelia sp. 4 Dawson et al 2005. The sequence continues at coordinate 24,804,792 of OZ026494.1, forward strand.
TTGCGGACCAATCAGACGGTGAATCAGCGAGGAAGACAGAAGAAATGTGTGAAAATTTTTCTCAACTTTACCTACCTTCATAAAACGCAACCAGGACAAAAAACTGCTGGAAATTTCCCGAATTTTTTTTAAGATATCTACTCACCAGATGTTTGGGTATCCAGATTTGGATACCGGTTTAAATACCTCACGGTTTGGTGGAGATATAGCGTTTTCCGATGGGCAACATCGGCCGAGGCTTCCCAAGCCTTGTTTGCGCCAATTCAAGTCAGGTGATAAAACCTCTTGAGAAAACCTCCTTTCAATTTCATTACTAATTTCGAACCATGTAAACTTATGCCATGAATGCAAAGAGTAGTATAATACAGAAATTTCTCAAGAGTATTGCCATATGACTTGAAATATGTGAAATAACCAAAGCGAATTTCTTCAGTTCACATAGAAATCGAATGGGCATTGAATCTTGAACCAAAGAAACTACGGTGTAAGGACAATAGCAAGAACAATTGGAAACGTAAATATTTGCCGTTCTGGGATCGTTCTTAAAACAATCACTATTGTTATTGCCATTGTTTCTAACCCAGAATTTCTATTGTTTAAGGTTGAGTGCCTCATCGACTTTGGAAACGCCACAACTCCGAGAAACCATGAGATATTTAAACCGGCATACGAGTCTGGATACCCAAACATCTGGCGAGTAGATTCCTTCAAAAAAATTCGGGAAATTTCCAGCAGTTTTTTGTCTTGGTTGCGTTTTATGAGGGTAAGTAGAGTTGAGAAAAATTTTCACACATTTCTTCTGTCCTCCTCGCTTATTCGCCGTCTGATTGGTCCGTGAAAATGAGGATTTGAAGGTTTCCAGCCGTGGGCCACGAGCAAAAATCGGCTAAAACATTTGATTCCTATCTTGTAGGTATCCTTGAGCCGTGAGCAGTAAACGGTAAGGCCTGCCTCGAAAGATTCCAGGTGGGACAAATCCAAATCTATTCTAACCCATAAATCCCTTGATTTTCATGAGGCATTCTGTTGACAACAGATCTGATGAATGGTAGGTATGGTAGGTGGTAAGTACATGGTAAGGCCTGCCTCGAAAGATGCTAAGCGGGACAAATTCCAATTCATTCTGATCCATCTATCATTTGATTTTCATGATGTATTCTGTTGACAACAGATCTAATGAATGGTAGGTATCCTTTATAAGCAAGCCAGCCTCAACATGTATCCCTATAAAATATTTCCGTGCAGATTCTTATATCCTAAAATGTGTCAAGCTTATGCGGTACAGAAACGAAGAAAGGTAAGTCAGACAAACTTCTTTGTGCATTTAACTTTATTTCAGGTACAGATCTGATGCGTAGTAGGTACACATATGGTGAAGGGTGAGTCGATGCGACTAAATGATGATTTCCTCGTCATTAATTTTCATCATTCTCCGTTCAAAAGCTACAGATTTGAAAGATTCCACCGTAAGTATCATCAGAGATCGATGAATTCCATGAGGTAATTTCTCTAAATATGATTCTCTCTTACATACATTCCCTGTAGCGTATTTCGTCCAAGATAGATAGATCTGGGAGATGGTAAGTATCATTTAAAATTGTCCTTTCCACAGAGGACACTTTTTCTTGATAGGATTTTCTCGAATACACTTTCGCTGTAACATATTTCATCCACTCTAAGATATACAGATCTGGGAGATGGTAAGTAAATGGAACGGATGTAAAAAGGTAAGCAGTGGTGAGTGAAAGTCTTGCTCAATATCCTTCTGTCATTTTCTATGCACTGAACTGTTTCTTTTAAGATACAAGAAGTACGTAAATGAATCAAAAAGTAGAAGTAAGTGTTGGTTTTCAAAGGTAAGTAAACCAAGGTAAGTAAGGTAACCGTGAACCATCTGACATAACTGCTAACCCCCTTCTCTCTTTAAAAAGAACCAAGAACCATAGGCATGCTTTTCAAGTTTTTATTTTATGATTTATTGATCAATGACATGTTTTTTAATTAGATTTGTATGATATTTTAATGAATTTGATTAAATACGAAACAGATATCGACGAATGCGCAACCGGAACACATAACTGTCACAAAGATGCCATCTGCACCAATACAGAAGCTTCATACACGTGCAAATGTAGAGCTGGACTCAAGGGAAATGGAATCTTTTGCAACGGTGAGTATGCACTATTCATTATACCCTGCTAGCTACAATGATGCAAGAAATAGTAGCATTCTTGCTTCCGTCAAAGGGAAACCTAATCTTGTTTCGCATATCGTTTAGATTTTCCTTCAGTTGCCATGAAAAGCAAGCCAAGTTCGAAAAGTCTCCGCTCCCTGAATATCAATGCAATAGTATTAAATCCTGTCATATTTCACTGCCAATAAGTTCACTTAAGGTCAGTAATTTTCCCGGCGTTAAAGGCAGTCTTTTACGCATTTGATTGGGTGATTTGGACAATACGAAGAATAGGAAATTTGAATGGCTGCTAATCCACTGACTTTCCACGGCCATAGAAAGTCAAGACGATTAGCCCTCCTTTGTTTCAAATACACAGATTCACAAAGAAATCTGTTGTGTTGGGCTCTGACTCTGTCGCGGCCAATCAGAGACGTGACAGACTGCCTTTAATTGACGATTCTTTCCCGTGGATATGGAAGATCTTCTGCAGAAAGCCCCTTTCAAAAATCTACAAAAGCGAGTTAAAACGACGAGCAAACGTTCCTTTGTTTTCCTTCTTAACAATAATGACACTTTCATGTATTCATGTATTTTGTCATTTTAGGAGAACACGATCCATCTGAATAAGTTACTAATACCAGGGGAAAGACTTGTTCATCCTCTCAAGAGGATATTTTAGCAGATGCTAAAAAGTTGCAGAAGTCATGAAGCCTTGGTTCACAGTAGATCGTTTGGGTTGTTAAACTCGTGCAAAAAAACCCAAAAGACGAAGGATTCAGACTCTGAGTCTAAGTCTTTTGGGTCATTTTGCGCACACCTAACGACCCAAACGACCCAGTTTGAACCAGACTTTATTGTAAAGCCCGTGTGAGGCAGAAACTTACAGAAAATTTCGTGACTTTCAGCTCGTTTTAAAGGCTACTTGAAGAGACTTTCTCGATAAAATCCATCATAACTTCTGAACGGAGTGGCCAATTTCAGTCAGGTAAATTTCAAAGTAGCTTTTGATGTGTTGGTTGGATCGAGCCGACCACAGTTTGAAGTGAATGCCACAGTTTGACGTTTTCTCTTTATATATCCAACAGCAACTGAACAGTAACGACTATAAACTATAAGCTAATATAATGAAATTAAGAGGCAGTGAATTTGAGTTGAACGCCTTTATGCGAACTTTTGGTTTTCATCTCCTTCACAATAGCTTTGAACATGTCTGCCATACGTAATTTTTGTGATACCCAGGGAACCGTGGCCTTTCAAACGGGGATTGTTTTTGCCGACTTATCCTGTACGTTTCATCCCTTCAATACGGCCTTCTGTAAAGCAGTTTGATTACTGAATCGATACCCGGTATAAGTAATTGCTGAATGAAGCAAAAGTAAAACGTACTTATCCTTTCTTCTCAACCAGAGCCTGGCAAATTCAAGGATGCCCCACAAACAGTCCGGATCAAATTCAATGAAACAGTCAGACTGTCGTGCAGTTATTATCATCAAGTTCGTGTCGTATTCAGTTGGATCAAAGACTCTGAAGTGGTTAATACAGGCTCGTACAATGTAGCAAAGAAGACGGTTAAAGAAACTGGTTTGAACGAAGGAAGCAACTTGACGACGCAATTTCTGGAATTTAACATCAGCAAAGGAGAAGAGCAGGGCTACTATTGGTGTAAAATTGATGACATAAGATCTACACAAGGAACTGTGTTCCTGAAAGGTACGTACAACGGACACTTTTTAATATTGTTGGGAGATGGGATATGCTTTATCCGGGGAAACCAATGTGTCTCCCCCCCCCGTGCAGTGGGTTAAAGCTCATGAGCCGGTCAGAGCTTCATCTAACGTGTGAAATTCTGTGCAAAATGTCCATAGATATCTCATCCGGAAATATTTTGTTCAACGTTTGTTCGTGTAGATTTTTGGGTTTAACCCTATTACTACCCGGGGGGCACAAAGTGCCCGCGGCGCAGATTATTTTATGCAGTGCTGTCAGTTCAAGAGATACAGAGCTGAAACTTGGTGACTTTTCCTCAAATTTAATATACTAATTAGAAATCTAAAAAAATTTTCAAAATGGTAGACACTAATCACGTGACTAGCATCTTTTCAACACGTGGTCAGCCTTAAAAGAAAAGAAGGGACTCTAATTTTTTCCAGAATGATCACAGATCATTTACAACACTACCATTCAATAGATCTTGATGAGAGCTTTCAGATGATATATACATTTATTCATTTTCGATGACGTCAGCGATTTTAGACTTAATGACGTCATCAATGTTTATAACGCCATATAAATAATAAAAAATGTATTAGAAAAATTTTGATGACCAAAAAGGATTCTCTTAATTATTACACATCGTTTTGAAGCATTTCAGAGTGTTTAAATTGACAATTAGGGGTTTAAATTCAACAATGAAAAACTGGTGTATATAAGTAATGAATATATAATATATAAAATGAACTTAAATAGATATTATACTATGAATTTTTACTTATTAACGCTTTGAGATACATTTTAGTCAATTTAAAAAAGGAATATGCAAATAAATACTTAAATATTGTCAATTTTGCCAACAGCAAGCAAATACTTAAATATTCCTCAATTATGACGTTATTGTGACGTCATGGATGTAATGAAAAATTAAAAAAGTAGTCTATTGTGTAGATTTTGTTACTGTACACCATTTTACCAAGTTTCGTTTTCATATCTGCAATATTGGCGACTTTACGGAGGGGGGCACTTTGTGCCCCCCCCGGTACTACAAGGGTCCAAAAAGCCCGGTATTAATAGGGTTAATGCAGCTCAGGCAAACTTGAGCGTTTTCTAGACAGCCTTCATTCATCTTTCAAATTTATCGTAGATGCATCTACAACAAAACTGTCGCTCAAAGTGTCCCAAGGGTACACAGCTGCACTAGACCAAAGAACATCCCCAGAATATATAAAGTTGCAAACAACAATCAAGTCTCGGGTAAGCCTATTGTCGCATTTTTTCTGAATTCTCATTTGATGTAACATGGTGCAATGTTGTATTAAATAGGCTACATAGTCAACCCAAGCGAGGTTCTTGCGTCATGAAAGTAATGAACGAGGAAGGGTCTTCCTTAGAAATGGTATGTGGGTATGTGTCACTTTAGAGGGTATTCTATTTCTGACTTGTAGTTTTTCCAAGGATTTACTAGCTTTGATCTAAGTAATGCCAAATTTCCAAGGCGGTAGGGTGGTAGGAAACATTGGGTCCACAACACTTCAACGACACCGTTTTATCAACCTAACAAGGCAATTGTTCAAACGAAAAGGGCACCTTTTTCGTCATGATTGCAGAATCATTGCTCATATGTCCCAAGTGCCCCCCCCCCAGTTCCTACCTCGCTGACAAATTTTGATGCAGCAATTTGTGTCTAGAAAGCATCAACTGCTGCAATTGTGTTCTTGGCACTTTTTATCTAGAAATTGCTCCAGCGGAAGGCATCATTTTCACATGAATTTGGTTTAGCCAACAGTCCAGTCGAAAATGCTGACCTCCTACCCATACCCTAAATTTTGCATATAGCCCCCCCCCGCGCCTAGGCTGCGTCTAAAAAGCAAGTGCCTTAGAATTGAAAATAAGTCGTTTGGTTTTTTTTCATCACTTTCTGTACTCTGTATCCTATAGCTCCTTGACTAACGCTTTTGTTCCAATAATCTATAGGTCGACAGATACATAGACTCGAAGAACACCGCAAGACGAAGGCGAAGAAATATAGACCCAAGTGTTTCCGTCCTGATACTAAGAAATGTGCGCAGGTAAGAGTGCCAGTCTTCGAATTGAGCTTCTTGAATACTTGAACATCTTCGAATAGCAAAGGACCGAAGTATCTTCCAAGATACAACTCATAATTTGTGCACATATTTCTAAATCTTCTTTTCATCATTCGCATATGGAATTGTGCATAAAAAATTTTAACCAAAGTATGAAATGACAATGCCTGAACTCAAGTAGAAAATCGTTTTGTCATAAGTTTTAGTGCCGGGAGTGGATCATTTAATATGCCAGTTTTGTTAAAATGAAATCTATAACAAATGTAATTTTCAGGGTCCATTTGGCATCTGCAGCTAGCCTCACGACATAGTCCCAGATATCGCAACAACAACAACAATAATAACAACAACAACAACATTTTTTATTTTTGCGCAATCTGGGCCTTATGGACTTTGATATAAAATTTTGAGACGGAGATGAATGAACACGTTTACGTGTGCCCTCTGGAATGAGGCTGCTGTGTAGTCTCAGAAGCGAGGCAAGCGACCTTCGAAAGTTGGGAATTCTCAATGCTGCGGTGAAGTTCATGGAAGCAAATTGGCCTTAAAAATGAGGAACCCCTGGTTAACAGTGAAAGGTTTGTTGATTCTTGGATTGAGGAAACATTTGTATGGATACTTGTGGCTTTTGTTCATGGCTAATATCACTGAAAACTTGAAATCTGAGCTGCTTTGACCTTGGAGTTTCGAGCCGGCAACTTAGGCCCATCCACCATTGCCTGGAGTTCGTACAGTGTTGCTATGGTCTCGACATCAAGTTATGAAATCGATAGGGGAAAACGTTATCCCAAATTTCAGTGTCAAAGTCTATGAGGCGCAGTTGGAGCGTCAATCAGTCTATAAATAGCGATCACTACGAACATGTCATCAGGCTAATCTGCAGCTATCTTAGACCTTTTCACGTCTAATACTGCATTCACACTGACACAGTTAAACTAGCTTCATCTAAACCAGCTTAAATTTCAACCAATAAAATGACTAGACTTGTTGGATTGACCAATCAGAAGGCCTTATTCGAAAACCTGGTTTAGTTTAAGCTGGTTTAACTTGCAGTGTGAATGGGGCATAATTTAGAGATTTCTTTCTATTGTCAGTGATGGAAGTGGAAAAATATTGTTGGACGCCTTCATCTATTATGCACCAATAAATGACACAAGAAAAGTGACTGTTTGTAATACAATGCAGAATGTAACGACTGCTGATATGTTCTCTTTGACAACTCCATCAATTGAACTTGTGCAAAGGATCACATATGGTAAGAACTGATAAGTCATCATTACATTATTGGTCTAATCAACAGGGTGCACTAAAGCAAAATTCACATTTTGATTGCCTACAAGCTGAAAAAAGTGACAGAGCAGAAACTGCGTAAAATGACGTCATCGACCAACCTGAGATAAGAAAGTGTTTGGACAGATAAGCTCTTTGAAATGATAAATCAAGATTTTTAGGTCCTAGGCAGAAAATATCAAGAGTTACCTAATTTTGGGATCTGTTGCAGGGAGCTAAGGGGGCTCAAAGTTACGAGCTTTCGCACATGCATGCGCAGTTTCTGCTCTGTGGAAAAAAGTTGTTAATTTACCAAATTATACTTAAAAGGAATTTGTCTCTTTTTTAAAGGTTTCGATACCTAAGCAAACAACAATAAGGTCTGCCAAAGTTCTTCAACAATAAGGTGATAGCTTGGAGCTGAATTCCCAAGAAAACATAATCATTTGACAAGAATCGATCAATATCCTCAGTGGCCAATTTACTGTAACAAAACTAGGTTGGCCAGTGTCTTGCTCTTATCTGCACTTCAGTTTGTATCGATGTTTGATTCTGCTCTTTGCCCAAGACACAACCCTCAGTGATCTGGTATAACGTAGTATCTTTAATCCTTCAGGATTGATAAAGCACCGGCAACAAAATACGGCGTTTAAGACGTGCATGTTGCAGAGAGACATTGACTATAATAGCATAAGAAAGAAGTCTGACAAAGTAAGAAAATGTCACGAAGGAAATAATGATGTTTCAAAACCAACATTTTAAACCAAGTTTCGAAAAGAATATTTCTGGATGAGGGGCAAACCATACTCAAATCAAAGAAAATTTTTCCATGCAACTCCTTCTATCAAAAGAGTTTTCAAAAGATCATTTTTAAGTGAAGGAGATGACACCTGCAATGCAA